>OX451735.1:1140264393-1140621893 GCA_948472305.1 Vicia faba | reverse complement strand
ATGTTCTGTGGGAGAAGCTTAAAAGACTCCAACCAGTGCTGTATAATCTCCATAAACCTCTCATTTTGGCCAAACAGTTCATCTGCCAAGCCAAAGATGGATTGGAAAAATCCCAAACTAGGTTGGCTAGTGATAGGATGAACAAACAAGAGATAGAAAAGGTTAAAAAGTGTACTAAATATTTTCTCAAGTGGAACAATATAGAGGAATCCATTCTTAGGAAAAGGGCTAAAACTAGTTGGCTTAAAGATGGTGATGGAAATACATCATTTTTCCATGCTTTTGTCTAAGTCAAGCAGAATGTAGGGAATATGGATGTTCTTATAAAGGATGATGAATATCTGCTGCATACTCAGGACCTTATTGAAAAAGAGGTGTTGGATTTCTTTGGTGTCCTGATGGGTAAAAAGGATGAAGCCTTGAACAATATTGATCTAAGGGCTATGAGGAGTGGACCTCAGCTTAGTAGAAGTCAGAGGGAAGGTTTGGTTTGTGCTGTCAGTCAAGAAGAAATTCTCTCTGCTCTTAAAGGCGTCAATGATAAAACATCTCATGGCCTGGATGGTTACAATTATAAGTTCTTTAAACATTATTGGACTATCATTAAGGAGGACTTGACAAATTCTATTCATGAATTTTTTGAGAAAGGTTACCCGTACAAGGATTTTAATTGTACCCTAGTTTCCCTTATTCCTAAGAGTCACTATGCAAAGAGTATAAAAGACTATAGGCCAATATCTGTTTGTTCAACTGTGCTTAAGATTATCTCTAGAATATTAACTTCTAGGCTGGGATAAATTATTGACCACCTCATTAGCCCAAACCAGATTGCCTTTATCCAGGACAACAAATCCATAATCACATTCTGTTGGCTTTTGAATTGATAAAAGGATATAACAAACAAGGTGGTCCTCCTAGATGTATGATGCAACTAGACATGCAAAAAGCGTATGACATGGTGTCTTGGCATGCTCTCCAAAACATTATGTAGGAAATGAGTATACCTCCCAAATTTATCAGGTGGATTATGAAGATTGTAACCTCTGTTTCCTATAGATTTAAGGTGAATGGTTCAATTTCTCAGCTTATGGAAGCTAAGCGTGGGATTAGGCAAGGGGATCCCATCTCCCCCTACTTGTTTGCTATGATTATGGAATATCTTCAAAGGTGCCTTCAACAAATGCAGTTGAACCCGAACTTCAATCATCACTCCGAGTGTGAGAGAATTGGCCTAATAAACCTAATGTTTGCTGATGACGTTCTCCTATTTTCGAGGGGTGATTCCATTTCTTTGAAGCTTCTGCCTTTCTACTTTAAATTCCTTTGATAAGTTCACAAGAATGATCGTTAATTCCTCTAAGAGCCAAATATTCTTTGGTGGTATGGATCCTGTAGAGAAATCCCTGTTACTGAATCATGTTGGTTTCAAAGAAGGGTCCCTCCCTGTCAAGTATTTGGGGGTTTCCCTCATAAGTAAAAGACTGACAGTCAGTCATTACCTCCCTTTTATTGATAAAATTACTTGTAGCACTGCTCATTGGTCAACGAGACTCCTTAGTTATGCTGGAAGGTTACAATTGATCAAGAGCATCTCTTTTGCTGTTGCGAATTACTGTCTAATGGTTTTTCCTTTCCTAAGCAGGTCATTAAGAAGATTGATGCTATTTATAGGTCTTTTCTTTAGACAAGGAAATATATTATCAGCAGGAAAAGTCCTATGGCTTGGTCTAAAGTTTGTAACCTTTAAAGCAGGGTGGGCTTGGCCTTTTTGATTTGATCACCTAGAATAATTATGCTTTCCTGAAGCTCCTGTGGAACATCTGTAATAAAAGTGATAACTTGTTGGTTAAATGGGTCAATGCATACTACTTAAAGGGGAAAAATGTTGGATATGTCGTGGCTAAAACATCTCACTCTTGGATTCTGCAGAAAATTTTGGATCAGAGCCCCTTTATTGAAGAACATAAAGCGCTTTGGGATGACATGTCTTTCAAGCTGAAGTTTAGTATGAAAGCTGTCTATCTCACTATGTGTTCTTCAACTATTACCGCTATGGTATGCTGGCATAAGGTCTTAAGGTAGAATCCTGCTAGGCCTAGAGCTCAATTTATTTTTTGGCTTGCCTGCCATGATAGATTAGCAACAAAGGACCGACTCCTCAAGATTGGAATGCAATAGATAAGTTATGTGGTTTTTGCTACAAGGAAGAAACAATTGGTCACCTATTGTTTGATTATGATGAGTCTAATTATATTTGGAACAATATCCTTGACTGGATTCAGCATTCGCACTCTCCAAAAAGCTGGAATGACGAACTCAATTGGATTATCTTGCATGGGAAAGGGAAAGGTTGGCGGGCTGCGCTTGTTAAACTTGCAGTGGCTGAAACTGTTTATGGTATTTGGAAGCATAGAAACTTCTGCATATTTGCTCTAAAAGTGACAAAGAAACTACTATCCTTGAGATAAAAAACAAGATTATCCTTAGGGAATAGTTCTGCAAAAAGATTAAGCATAGAATTATTAGTTTAATGCTAGAATAATTTAGACTTTTCTTGTATTATTTTGTCCTTTGGGTTTGACTGGATCCTAGCGATTGCCGTGTTCCTTCCTGTTTTTTTTTGGTAATTAAAGTATTTCTTTTTCCAAAAAAAATAAAAAAATAAAAAATAAAAAATATTATATTAATAATAATAATAAAATGATTATAATAATAATAATTATAATTATAATAATATTAATAATAATAATAATAATAATAATAATAATAATTATTATTATTATAATAATTATAATAATAATAATAATAACTATTATTATTATTATTATTATTATTATTATCATTATTATTATTATTATTATTATTATTATAATATTAATAATAATTATAATTCAAGAAAAATAAAGTATGTCTTATTCAAATTGTTGTTAAAGAAAATAAGTATATTAAGTTTGAAAAACTCGTAAATATATTATAAAATTAAATGAATACTCATATGATCATTATATCAATATTTTAATAGCCAAAAAAATTGAATTCACATTTGTGGATGAAAATTTATTTACTGTTGACCTAGAAATCATTCACCCCTTTGTCATGGTCTTAATGCTTTTGTCATGAATTTGTCTTTTTATCATGAGAAATTAACATGTCACCTCTCAATTTTTTTTATTTCATATTTACTCTTAATGAGATACAAACAAATTTTTGGACAAATGTTTTGATAAAAGAGTGAAATTTCTGATACAACGCAAATTTTCGGTACACTCTTACCAAATATCTCGTAAGGGTAAATTTCTAGTGGTGCATTTTAAATTTTCGGTAAATCGAAAATTTAAAATTTCTGTGTTGGTACCAAAAATTTTAGTTATACTGAAATTTTCGGTGGGTTATGCATTTAGGTTTTTTCAACGATTGAGATTTTGCTGACATAATTGGAGGGTCCTGATTGTACCAATATATTTGTGTGATCTAGAATGCATTATCATTTGTATAAATAGGGGTTTCAGGTTATAGGGTAAGACATCTCAAAAAATGCATCTTCCTGAGTATCTGATTAATGCCGAAGTGTATTACAACGGATGCAACCATGTCGTTGAATTCAAGATTCTAGATGGCTCTGAATCTCTTGCCACCTTGAAAGAAACGTTAAATGGTTTGCTGCCCGATTCCGATAATAGAAGGGTGACAAAGGTCGAGTTTCGGGAGGATTAGATTGATACAAATGGAAGGATGAAATACAACCTAATCGAGTTGAAGAATGATGTAGATGTGAAGGCCATGTGGAAATTATTTTGTCGTAGGATAACTAAAGGTCCGATCGAGTTGGATGCAGAGATCCGAAGATTCGTCGATGACATTGTAATACGGTCGAATAACTGACTTTTGGTTTTGCGTTTTATCGCAAATGTTGCGGATAACAAGAGTCTCCACCGACTTTTCTTTTATCCAATAAGGAAAGGGTGAAAAGAACAGGAAAGACCTTCGAGATTTTCTTGAGTTCGGGGGGCGGGGGGGGGGGGGGGGGGGGGGGGGTAGGTTATGAAAAGCGAAGGTGTTAGCACCCTTTTCATCCGTAGTTATCTACAGACTCTTAATCGCTAGATCAATTTGAAAATGCGTTGTGTTTGAAAATATTTTGAAAAATGCCTAAGTATGACAACTTTGTAATGATTCTTATATCAGTTAAAAATACGTACAAAGTGTTTGTTTTGAAAATATTTCAGAGAAAGTGTTTGTGAAAAAGATGTTTTGAAATATTCGCGAGCAAGCGATTAAGAACTATCTACCTACTCAAAGTCTTTCGTGCTATTTTCCTCCTTTAGATAGTGCTGCCCTACCATTAGTTAGTAGGAAGCCCTATCGTTGGATGTGAAGGGACAGATACAGGTCGTCGTTATGGTCATAGAAGGCAATATATAGGGATACCTTAGCAATTCGAAGGGACTGTCATTATATATTCATAGTCAATATCGAGGGACAAAATCATTTCTTGTAGACAACTCGAGGGATATCGCGGGACTATGATCTTTATGATGATTTTAACCGAGGGTCTTTTTCTAAGAGTATCCCTACGTTCGAGGGACATGACCGTTTTCCGAGGCAACAAGTGAGGTTATCCTAGAGGCGCGTGTGTGAATGGTGATTCAATTCAATTATTTATCTTGATTAGGGTTTTCTATGTTTGGCTTTAGATCTTGCCATACATGCCTAGTTACTATACAATAATAGCAATAATAGCAATAATATAGTAAAATAATAGCAGGAAAAGTAAAGCACGGAAAATAAAGTTCTACGCTATTACAAGGCTTCGGGAGTGGGGCTACAAACCATAAAATCGGGGGGAAAAGAAAGCAAAATCCTAATTAAACTATTACATACTGGTAGCAGATACATAATTGGGAAAAAAAACTAATGCGAATGTAATACGTGAAGCGGTAAAAAGGAAAAAAAACGAAAAAATTGTTTGGTGATTGTTTGATGAAAAAGAAGTTTGATAATTAACCTAAAAACTAGTTAATTTTAATTAATTAAGAAAAAGAATTGATTAATTAAGCAAAACTCTAAATTAATTTTGATTAAAAGAAAGTTTAGTGAAAAACCTAAAAAACCCTAAATTGATTGATTAAATAAAAAACCTAAAAAAATTTAATTAGGGTTAATTAAAAAACCTAAAACCTAAATTAGGTTTTATTAAAAAAATACTTTGAAAAAAAGGTTTTAAATAAAAAAAGGGTGAAAAAGAGTGAGAAACATAGAAAATAATCAAAAGAGTAGGGCACCCTCAACAGTTTCACGCAACAAGCTTACCACCAGACCAAGCGCTGGTTGGTGTTAGGATACACATCCAACTCATTTTGTAACAAACCTGCAAAATATGAAATATTAGAAAAAACAAAGTGGCAAAAGGTTGGATCAAACCCAGGCCCTTTGACACAAGAGACTTATCGCACACGCTTCTATCGCTGGGGCGGCTATACATCTGTTTATATAATTGAATTAATAAATATGTAAAATAAACATGAATGCATTGACCGGAGAGGCGCCGGAGCCCTAGCTCCGATCGTCTTCTCCGATTTCCCTCTTTTGTTCAACCTGCAAAATAAGCAAGATTAGTGATAAAAAAACATCCTACCCCCCTAAACCAAGGGCTGCGAATCCAATGGAAGTATTTTTGTGGGCTAAAACGAAAGGGTTTGGCCGCTATAACACAGACGGTGCAGATAGGAGCAATCATGGTATTCTGTGATTCAGCGTGCATGAGACTTCCACGATTGTTCTATTCTGCATTGTTGAATCTCATGAACAGACAAAAAACATTAGTAAGCATCAACATACAATAAAATAAAAAATAAAAAATTCAAGCAAGGATAAAATCGTGATGCATGCATAAGTGTTTTCTGGCCATTTGGATCGTTGTAAACAATCCAATCTTACACTGGGAGCGAATGGAGTTAATTGGGATTGCAAGTTTGTGGTGAAAGGCAATGTAATAAGAGTTTGAAAATTTTAGGGTTCTTTGAAAAAGTTTGGAAATTTTGACAAGTTTGAGGCAAGGTTTTTTTTCCAGTCTCTTCTTGTATGAGAATTGCTGAGATTATATAGGGGAAATTAGGTCAAAGATATGTGGGCTTGGGCCTTGTAGAAGAGGACATGATTTTATCTTATTTATTTTGCATTATTAATGAAATAAGTAAAACCTAATTAAAATAATTTAAATAAAAATAGGTCAATGGATGTATGAATGAATTCTGAGGTGTATAAGGAGTACATAGCACGCTTGGACTTTTAAACAATGGCCCAATAGTTCAAAATATCAAGTTTGTTCAATTTGAACTTCATGCATTTGCTCAAAATTTCCCAACTTGAAATGGTTTTAACTCTCTCAATTTTCATCTTTTGAATGTGATCTTGGACTTTTTGGAAATATCAAGATATCCCCTACAATATCTATATTTATCATTTTTGCTTTTGAATACTTTATCTTGATGTAAGTTGCCTTGATAAAAAGTGTCTTTTTGTTGACTTTTGAAATGACATGTAATGTATTGGCTCATATCTCTCAAATGATGCACTTTTTGGACTTGAGCTTAGAGAGACAAAGTTGTAGAGAATTGAATTCCCTTTAATATGAGTTTGGTTAGGGAAAAGCTGATGAAGCATGTGAAAGTTATGCTTGGTCAAAGGTCAGTTGACTTCTCCTAAGGAAACCCTAATTTGGCAAAATTTGACTTTTGATGATTTGAAGGCTTTTATTGATGAATCATGATTAACCCTTGATCAAATGATGAATATGACTTCAAAATATTGATGTTGATAAAAAATCTTGAAGTTTGACTATATGTTAACCACAACTGACTTTTTACCCAATACAATTAATTTTTAGTCATATGAGCCATTGATTGAGCAAACTTGTGATGGAAGGCATGGAACTTGGTATGAGAATTATTTGAAGAAAATGAGGAGTCATGAAAACCATTTAAGACCTTAGAAACCAAATCTTCCTTGAGAAATACAAAACCCTAGTTGTGAGTCCATTGCTTAGGAGGAGAATTTATCTGATCAATTCTTGAGCCACCTTGAGCATTTGAGAACACTAGGAGAATGTCTTAAAGAAAATGGGAGGGAAAATTTTGGAGTACAATAGATGCCCCTGTTTAATATTCTTAAATCTGAAGAGTTAGATTGGCATGTCCGCCATTCATGACTTGAAGGTAGAAGATGATTGAACACCTAAGTGCTTAAAAATCAACAAATCAAAAAAGTAGCTCTATCCCTCGTTAGCACATCGAGGAGACTCAGACACTACTTCATGGACCACACCATAATGGTCCGGATAGATCAACCAATAAAATAACTTCTCGGAAGACCAGATATGGCCGACAGAATGTTGAAATGGTCCTTGGAGCTCTCTGAATTTGATATCCAATACGATATCAAGAATTCCCTAAGGCCCAGGCATTGGCCGACTTCATAGCTGAAATGACCTTGCCCGCAGATCCCGAAGGATCACGTCGTTGGTCGATCTTCGTCGACGACGCCTCTAGTTCGACCGGAAGTGGCGCATGCATTATACTGGAAAACGAAGAAGGGACCCTAATCAAGGTCTCCCTTGCCCTATCCTTTCCAAACTCCAACAATTAGGCTAAATACGAGGCGTTCCTTGCAGGTTTACGACTGGCTGAAGATCTGGGAGCCGAGGAAGTGAAAATCTTCACCGACTCACAGTTGGTCGCCTCTCAAGTACGAGGTAAATATCAGGTCAAAAATGACCAACTCACCGAATATTGGGCCCTGATCCAGGAGAGGGAAAAGAAATTTAAATCTGTGGACGTACAACACGTTCCCTGTGAGCATAACGCCCGTGCGGATATCTTATCTAAGTTGGCGAGCACGAAGAGAAAATGAGGGAATAAATTGGTGATACAGGAAATACTTCCTCGACCGAGAACCCAAAATCCATGTTCTACCTTATAAGTGTTCGCCGTCGGGGACATCGATTGCTAGATGACCCTCATACACGACTATCTCACTAAGGGAAAACTCCCCGATGACCCGAAAGAAGCAACCGTCATCAGGCGGAGAGCTTGCTCGTACGTTTTGGTCGAAGGAAAACTTTACAAAAGAGGATTTTCCATTCCACTTCTCAAATGCATCGACCAAAGTGGGGCAGAGCGCGTCTTGCTTGAAATCTACGAGGGCATCGATGACCAACATCTAGGCGGGAGATCCCTCGCGAGAAATGTCTTGCGGGCAGGATATTACTGGCCCACCATACAACATGAGCAAAAGAGAAAATGAAGAAATTCGATAAATGCCAGCGGCACAGAGACATGCATTTAGCTCCTCCTAACAAGCTTAAATCCCTCTCCTCTCCCTGGCCCTTCGCCTGGTGTAGACTAGATCTCCTCGGTCCATTCGTGGTCGGAACAAATCAGAACAAATACCTAATCGTAGCGGTCGACTACTTCACCAAATGGATAGAAGCTGGAGCTTTGGCCAAAATCACCGCCCAAAACGTCCTTCTCTTCTATAAAAGAAATATACTCGCTCGCTTTGGCATCCCACAAGTGATAGTCACCGACAACATGACCTATTTTACGGACCACACCTTTCAAGAATTCATCACCAAACTGGGCGGAATCCCCGGTCGACTGGGCGACAACATCCTTAAGATAATAAGGGACCAAAATCTAACCGGCAGCTACATAATAATTGACCCCCATTCATAAGTTGTTGAGCTCAACACCGGCGTTCAACACACGCATCTACTTTACAACATTTTCGAAGCTCCCATCAGAAGCAGCCTGAGCGTCGTCCACGACCAACTAAAAACGAGCAACCAGCTCGTCCCGAGTCTTCAGATCCTTAGTATCCTCTGGCTCGTCTTTAGGGGGCGTAATCTCGGCATTCAGGGCCACCACCTTTCCCTTAAGGTCCTTTTTCTCGAGCAAGAGAACCCTGCGTTCCTTGGAGAGCCTCCCCGATTCTTCCTAAAATATCTTCAGGGCTTTATCTTTCTCGACCAAGGCCTTGTAACTCGTAGCCAGCTTGGCCCGAAGATTCTTCTTCTCTGTCTCCTGAGAGGAAGTTCCCTCAGTGTAAGAGACCGCCATCTCCAAGATCTACATCAAACCTCCAACATCTTGCGCCAGCATCGCCCTATTCTCCGGGCGGCCCATTCCCTCGAGATGGAGAGATTCTGCCTATGGAAGACAAAGAGTTGCGCCCTTGAAAAAAGACTTCTCCAGCCAGTAGGGAGGCAAGTTGTACGTTCCTTTCCCTTTTTACCCAATCAGTTCGACACTCCCCTTGGTTCGCGACCTCTTCGCCTTTGAGGAAACAACAACAGGAGAAAGAGCGACTGTAGCCTGGGCTGAGGATGAGTCACCCAACCCCGAGGCAGGAGCTGGCCCCAAACCAGTCTATGCATCCTTTTGGGCCCTCCTCGCCCTGGCAACAAGAGTCTTAGCCAGGCGCTCCTGAGCAGGATTCATGCTATCTGCAAAACAAACAAAAATAAACATAGTCAGTAAACGAGGAGTCAAATAAACGATGACAACTTACTACTATTAGAAATATATATATATATATATATATATATATATATATATATATATATATATATATATATATATATATATATATATATATATATATATATATATATATATATATATATATATATATATATATATATATATATATATATATATATATATTTATTTATATATTCCCAAGTATCTAATGGGGTCCTCACTTCTGAGGAGCTCCTTGATGTTTATGAGGTCCAGATCATATACGGGCTCCCCGTTTTTGTCTAACACAGGCCTACCTCCCCGACCAACTCGCTTGACCCGAGGGATCCGAGCCACGAATGCGGTCAGGACATCGAAGCTCTCCAGATCCTTGTCTTCGAGCTCCCCCTCTCTCCAAACATGGGAGCCCAGTTTGCTATCAAAATGCTTCCTTGTACATTGGAACGGGAACCTGTAAACCAGCTTCACAATGGGCTCCCCTAGCTCGTTCATACGGGGAGTACCATCCTTGTTTTGCACCGGCGCGGTCCTGAAGACGTTCAATGTCACCTTAGTCAAAGAAGGCTGCACCAAAATGTATTTATCTTTTAAATGGCGGATAAACTCCAAATAGGCTTTAAATAGCTCCCCGTTGCCTTGATTTAGGTAAACCCATCCCCACTTTCTGTCGACCTTGCTCCTCTGAAGGTGGAAGCAGTAGAAGAATAAGGGAATGATGCCCCCTATCTTCAAATGGTCGCAAACTATTCCGAACTCTCGCATGAACACGATACCATTCGGATGCAGTTGGGACGGAGCCACACGCAAGTGCTGAATATGGCCACCTCGAAGTCATAGAAGGGGAGGTGAAGACCCATCTCACAAAATACAATATCATATATTGGGATCCGCCTCCTATCGTATTTTGAGCAGATTTTGCTCTCTTTCTCGGGGATGTATAATGACCATTCCTCTTGGGCCCCTTCCTCGTGAGTGTACACGTCCGTAAAGACATCCTCCCGATGCTCATAAAAATACGATGGCCAGTCCCAGGGGTTGTTTGTGACCCAATACCAAGGTTCCTCCTTGTTCCCATGAGGAAACAGGTAACCCTAGTCGGCGGAAGTCATCTCCCCGTCTCCCTCCCCTGTTTGCTGCTCCATTTGATTCTGCGCATCCTTGAAAATTTCCAGGATGCTCTATGAACTACTCATCCCGTCTGAAGAACTTCCTGAGGACTGTGTGGATTCGCTCGAAATATCGACTTGGTTATTGTCAGCCATAGCACCTGAAAAGCAGAGGAAAAAGATGAGCTTGACATCAATGCCAGAACCACCCTTCCACCACTAAAAAAGCGAAAGGGCGATGGGAAATGAGGATCATATCCCCGACCAGAACCCTCACTAAAGCGTATCAATGGGCAGGAGTTGCAGAAAAAGCCCTAAGCCCTAATGAGATGCCTACGACACACCGCGAGGTCCCTAAGAAGACCCCACGATGGCTCCGACGATTCTAAACTACAAAAACACCGTCTACTGCCAACACTCTCCAACGGTATCCTTACAAACAGAACCCCAAATCCTAATCGCATACATCTCTAGAAAGTAAAAAGCAAAAATGTGAACTACTGAAAGTGAACAAAAATGGAAGATTGGAAAATACTAAACACCCTGTTCCTCTCGTATTTATAGATAAAACAATCCGTGCATACAAGACACGTGCCTGGGAAACCCTAGGGTCGCCATCATTACACACTAGCCCCTAGGTCATCATTGCATCGCTTCGCTAACACACTTCCCAAAACATGCCGCCTATCCAAATTCAAGAGTCCTAACGACTAAATCCTCGTCTCCCCACAAGAAAGGCGTAACGACAACACTCATTTCCCCGTAAGACACGCCCCGTACCGCGAGTAGATGTTAAAGTCATCACTCTTACACCCAGAAGCAACGAATTGAGGGGATACTATTTTGGACTGGCCCGACAGCTTGATTGAGCCCGGTCTAAGATATTTCCTTTGGTACGGCCCGCACGACCATGACCCGGATTTCCTGCTACCTATTGGGCAATGTCAGCCACTTACCCTCCCGAACTAGCACTGGCCCAGGATGATCGATGAGCATTCTCTCAGCCTGCCCGACATCAAAGTCGTGCAGGCCACCAGGAAACGACAAGAGAGATGCCCGTAAATGGCCTCCCCCCTAGAACCAACGGCTAGTTACAAGCATATCTGCCCGGTTTGACCATGTCCTGGAAGTTACCTGATTTTACGAACCCGCATATCCAGGCGTGAAATCAGGAACCAATGGCCATGCGCCAGGGGCATTATATAAACCTCACACCTGTGAGGGCCATGTATCTAATATTCACTATTCACTACCTAATACTTTGTTTGTATCTCCTTGTTCTCACTCTTACTTGATTGTCGGGGTGCCTTACAGGTACAACCCCTTTTTTCTCCTCGACATCACAGCCCAACTGCAGATCATCTTCTGGCCACTTCTCAGGTTCTGATCAACCGGTAAGATCATACATTGTGGGGGAAAGGATGAATCATCTTCTCGAGACTCTCCATGTTGTTATTCAGGGATAAGAGGAACTAAGACATAATGTTGCTAAGCTTTCTAGTGCTACTGCTCCCTCCTCTTCTTCTAATAGGGAACATGTGACCATGGATGAATTTTGAAGTAAGTAATAATTGTTGAGGACAGAGGTAAATCAAATGAAGACTCAAATGAGGCTGATTACAAAAGTCCTACAAACACTGTTTAAGAAGGAATCCAATCCCGCAACAACTGTTGCAGTAGAAATGGTCAATCCTTCCTATCTACCAAGTCTCACTTCAGGTCAGGAGCTACCTCATGTCTATCCATTTCAATCTCAGATTCCAGAAACTCCTCACCTGCAGCCATTGCCTATGCCTCATCCAGGTCAGAGGAATCAAGCTCTAAGACATAATCAGTTCCCAAATCAGCATCAACAACATAATTATTAGCAGGGACAACAAGGACTAAGGAGGCCACCAAGGAAGTTTGATTTGATCCCTATGACTTACAATCAGTTGCTCTCGCAACTACTCCAGGACTCATTGGTCCAACTAAGGGAACCTAGGCCTCCCTCATCATCTATTCCTCTGGGCTACGATGTGAATGCTAGATGTGAGTACCATTCTGGGGCACCCGGATATTCAACCGAGAATTGTAACATTCTAAAGCACAAAGTCTAGGACCTCATCGATTCCAAAGCAATCTCCGAAGGTGTAAAGAAAATTCAATAAAGAGGGGGTTTGAATTGGGTTTTCCTTTCTTGAATAACTTTCACTTTTAAGCATTATTCGTTGAACAATGCTTTTGAGTGTTACTTCTAAGTAATGCCTCTAACTAAGTTAAGAAAACATAAACTCTAAAGCATAAGCAAAAGTAAAGAACACACAATATATCCTAGTTCACTTAAGAAACCCCCAAGCTAGTCCAGTCCACCCTTCCAAGGTGATTTCTCCTTGAACTCAAGGACTTAATCCACTATAACCAATCTGATTACAATCGCACGAGCAACCGTCGGTGACTAACATCCAATGACGCCTTCAGTGATTTAGATTGTATATAACGTTCATTGACCCAATATAATCCAATCACTTAGAATCATCTACCAGGATTTCCTTCCAATAATATACATCAGTGATCTCACAAGGCCAACCTTCACTTAGTCCCCTTTGATGTATAACTACCATTGACCCAATAGAATCCACTACCAGGATTTCATCTACGATGACCGTAAGCAAAGTCTTCTGAAGTCTCCTGATCTTCACTGGATCACTTGAGGAACCAACCAATTATAAATATAATTATTTTTCTGGAGATTACATGAGTGCTTCTTAACAAGCAAATTACTCCTAATTTAAGTAAATATTATTTGACACAATTCTGAGCAACAACTCTTGTGTACAAATAATTTACATAAAGATCTTAAGAAATAACACAATCTGAGCAGCAACTCTTGTGTTTTTACATATTTCTACAAAGATGAATATAATCTAAGTTAAGTGCAGCATCTTGTAGTCTTCTAGTCTTCATCTTTATTGTTGAGCAAGATATGTGTAACAACTCCTTGCTTCTTCATAATTCTATCAAGATGTATATGATTGATAGTTTGAATGACATCTTGTAGATTTCTTCATCTTCATCTTCTTTCTTCATTAAGCAAGATATGAGCAACAACTCCTTGCTTTTTCATAATTCTGCCAACATGTATATGATTGGTAATTTGAATAACATCTTGTAGGATTCTTCATCTTCATCTTATTTGATTAGCTTCAACATGTTCAACATAACTATTGTTCTTGTTGTTGTTATAGTGGTTGATAGATTTTTGGTTGTGTTCCAATAATGACAGCTTTCATGTTTTTCATTGAACACAAACAACATGCAACTTGCCACTTGAAACTTCTTTTAAACATGCAATTCTTTTCTTATATAGCCAAGAAAAACAGAGTCGTTGGCTATTTGAAAAAGAGTCTTTAAAAATAGTACTGCTATGTCTTTTTATCTTCCACAATTCAAGTTACTGGAGAGGTAATGGAATAAGGCTTTTTCATACTGTGTACTATTGTACCATGTTACCGTTATATTCTTTCATTTTGTACTTCAGAGGCTTATTCAAGCATGAGTTTAGAAGCAGGAACATATAATAAGGTCTTCAGAACTTCAAGTATTCAGATTCTTCAGAACTGCGTCTTTAGAGTCTTCAGCACTTGGTCATGAGAACCCTTATAGAGAACCTTGGACCAGAAGATCTTCAAGTCTTTAGAGTCTTAAGATCTACGTCTTTAGAGTCTTCATCACTTAGTATTGAGAACCCCTTGTAGATAACCTTGGACCTTTAGAACTTAAAGTCTTTGGAATCTTCATACCTTTCGTCTTTAGAATCTTTAGCACTTGGTTCTTGAAGAATCCTTTTCTTTAGAACCTTAGGTATTTAGAAACAAAAAGTATTTAGCATCTAGACTTCAATAGAAATGTTGTCTTCAAATCTTTTAACTTTGTCTTCTTTGAAACCAATTGTATTTTAGAAACTAAGTTTTTAGCATATGGACTTCATTAGAAACTTTGTCTTCAGATCTTCTAACTTTGTTTCTTTGGAACACACTATCTTTAGAAATACGAGTCTTTAGCATCTGGACTTTAGTAGATACTTGAGTCTTCAGATCTTTTGACTGTTTCCTTATAACAAATTATCTTTAGAAGCTTGAGTCTATAGCATATGGACTTAAGTAGCAACTTCTATCTTCAGATCTTCTGACTGGTTTCTTTAGACAAACATCAGAGATTACACTTCAGAGTCTTCTGGAGTGTCTTGCTACTATTCAACAGAACCTTTGTAGCACAAAAGAAGAACTAATTCTCTTCTAATGTCTTAGCCACACCATCTATCAGAAGCAAAACCTATTTGTTAAGTACTTAACTATAACAAACATTAGTACAACAATATTGTTCACACAAACATACTCATTTGCTATCATAAAAACTCAGATAATATTACAGAACCAAATCTTGTTCTTACAATCTCCCCCTTTTTGATGATGACAAAACTATGTATTTTGATGACATAATTTTGTACATAATCATAATCAGTGAAATAAGAAGGTTAAGGAATACTTATCCTTCAAATGAGAAACTCCCCCTAAGTCACCGACTGGGTGAGGATCAGATATCCTGAGTGTGAACCTTCTGGGTGAACTTCCCCTAGTTACAATAAATCAAATATTGAATCCTTAGAAGTCTTGATTCAGATTCTAATAGAATTGATTGAGATCTTGAATTCATCAGAGCTTCTTCTTATTGAATCTTCTATCTAGATTTTTCAGACAGTCTTCAACTTTTGATTTGCTCAGTTCTACTAGAAGGCTTCTACTTCTGCTTTTGATTCTTATGTTCACAAAGCGTACATCTTTAATTATATGAATAATCAGTTCTTTTATTTTGACCCGTCTTAGAATACCTAGTGAACTTGTTCAGAGTTCGTCGGTTAATTAACAGACAGACAAACACACGCCAGTGGTAAATGCACATTTTATGTCATTTAATTATCATGATGCATTTCTTTTAAGGTTCATTAAAATTATTATACTTCTCCCCCTTTTTGACATCATCAAAAAGGCACACATGCGTGAAAAACATTAAACCTTGGAAGTCTTTTATCCTAATATTTCATTCAAGGAATTTCAGAGTACATCAAGAGAAAAAGGAAAAATAGAAGAAAACTTAGAATTTCTAAAAACATTATAGGCAAGATTTCAATCATCAAAGTCTTGAAATGTATCAATTCTAGCACATCTTTCTTCAACCAATGCATTATCCGATCCATTCTTCTTTATCAACTCTCATATCCTGTCTTGAATTCTCATCTCAGATAGTATCCTTCCATAAGGAATATAGGATTTAGTATGTGTTCTTGATATTTCAATGGAGTATTTCAGATGATTAAATATGGTTTTAGGAAGGTTGATCTTGAAGTAATGGATAAAGAGGAAAACAAAAATTCTGTCATCATGAGACAAAGTGCTTCTTGCTGTGGCTCGAGGATGGAGGTTGGAAAGGGAGAACCTGAACCACTTCCTTACTGAAGGAAGAAGGGTTCCAGGGTTATTTGGTTCATATGGTACTTAACTGTCATGAAGAACCCTAAATCTTTCAACAAAACTTAGGTCGGATTGATAGTCATCTATTGTGACTCCAAATGAGACACACCCAGTGACTCTTACAATGGAAGAGATGGTTACATCAATGGGAAGTCTTAATATTTCAGACATAATAGTGTTGGCATCATCACTAATTTTGGCATAATTCTAGAATTCCTTCACAAGGACGGGGAAGATGGGACCTCTAAGAAGAGTAAAGTAGCCTGTCCAGGATTGAATTTGCATACTTCTTATTAGGTCCAATCCATGGTGTTTGAGTCTGGGAAGAT
This sequence comes from Vicia faba, assembly GCA_948472305.1. Classification (NCBI taxonomy): domain Eukaryota; kingdom Viridiplantae; phylum Streptophyta; class Magnoliopsida; order Fabales; family Fabaceae; genus Vicia; species Vicia faba. The sequence continues at coordinate 1,140,605,409 of OX451735.1, read as the reverse complement.
CGGGTCGTATTTCTTGAATGATTTCAAGAGTTTCCTCATTGCCATGAGAAGTTATAACATACATTGTTAAATCAGGCGAAGGAAGATTTAAAGGGTTTTCTATTTGAACTGAGGATGATGAATGGTGAAAAGGAGACATCAACCATTTATAGAAACTGATAGTGAACCCGGGCCTGACATCTATTAGACAATCTATGATTATATTAGTGAAGACTAGAGAACCTAGATATATTTGGAAGGACAAAGAGTAATAAATCTTATTTATGAAGAGAATATTAAATGAAAAGAAGTTTGACAGTTACCCTTTAATCTGTGGGGAGAGTAATTGACACACACCAAAGATTTTAGACCTATTTCTCAGATACGTATAATATATTGTCTTGTTACTTTTCATTTCATGATAGTGCATAATTAATAAACCAAAAATTTATCATAAAATAAAGATTTCATTAATTAAGCCAATTCAACAGATACATGTTTAAAAATGGAGAACTAATCAGATGAAATGATCAAGCAATAAAAAAAATCATACTTTTGAAGAGACATGTCATATTATCCTAGCTAATGAAAATCCCGCACATAGATTTTAAAAATAAATCTTCGGGACGGTTTTGTGGACCAACTTTTGCTAACACTTCTTTGAAAATATACATTATTCTCTCTTGGAAAATAATTTCAGACAAAACTCATCCATAAGGAATGTAAGACTTTATGTGATTCCTAGACTCAGTGATAGATTTCCAAAGACAGATGAAGATGGTACGTGGTAAGCTTACACGAGTATCATTCATTAGAAGATAAATGAGTGCTTGGTTATCATACCTCAGAAGGTCTGGATTATCCCCTCTGGGAAGAAAGTTGGACAACATAAGCTTGAACTAGACTTTGGGAATATGTAGGAGATTTTAAGGGTTGATAGGTTCATATTCTAATGATGTTTCATGAAGATAATCAAATTTATCAGACATCACAAACCTAGACTTGACATAGTAAACTGTGACACCTACATTTTCACATCCAGTGGAAAGGGTGATTGAGAAGAGAGTATTGGTGATGGGAATTTCAAAGATATAGGAAAGAATAGAACCGTTCTCATAATCAAGATAAGCATGCTTCCGAAATTCTTTAACAAGACTCACGTAGACATGTTTCTTCAGCATAGTGAAGTATCTTGTCCATTGTTGAAAGTAGAACACATCTGAGATGCTAGAAGCAATTTTACTTTCAAGAGAAGAAAGTTCAATTTGTTTTTCGATGGTGATCTCAAGAAGATCTTCACTTCCAAGAAAGATTGGTTGAGGCATTATGGAAAAATGAGAGGAAAGATTTTAATAGGAATTAGTTTATGAGAGGAAAAGATAAATAGGATAAATCACTGTTGATATATATATATATATATATATATATATATATATATATATATATATATAGATATATAGATATATTCAAGTGGGTGAAAGAGGTTGTACTAATCTAAAAGAATGACATAAATCATTGACACATGACAATAATTTTAAAGAAGAGGAATGGAGTGAACCAGTCTTTATAAAGAAAAAGTACCATACAAGTTCTAAATAAGGACTTTGAGTGAATCACTATTTAGAGGTGGCATACGGGAAACCGAAATAGCAAAATATTAAACATAGTTGCTTAAATGAGAATCTATCATCACATACATCATACGTGAAATGTTTAACTCATTCTCAAGAGAACTTACGTGTTCACATTATCCAGATAATTGATTAAAATATTTTTCTCTTGGAAAGAGAGAATGGTCCAGATCATGAGATTTTCATTTAACTAGAAAATTCATGACTTAGAGATGCACTAGCATTTGAAGTGCTTCTGTTTAAAAAATCTTCTAACTTGTAGAAATATTTTTATCAGAAGTTCTAATAAATTATATATAAATAAACATACCTTTGAGATTCTGAAATTTTTATCGTGATTCTTTTATCTGAGTGCTTCTACGTTTTGATTTTGACTTTAGCTTGTCCCAAATAGATCTTTTGGTCGGGCTTGTCATGTCCTTGAACATCATCCTCCTTTCTTTAACTTTAGTCTTTCTCTTAGATACAACTTCTGATCCACTTCTTTCTTCTTATGCTTTCTTATGAGCGGTCTTTCAGAGGTTCAAAATTATCTTCATATTGATTCCTCTTATTTCTTTGAGTATTCTCAGTTTTCTGATTTGAGAAGAATAACCTTCTTCTGAACTCTAATATCTAATATGAGAACTAGGATCAATCTTATCTTCAGATGATCACTTTATTCTTATGTTTAGAATCACCCGACTGACTCTTTGAGAGAATCCTCAGAGCCCAGATATTCTGATCTTTTATTATCAAAACATCCATCTATTTATCAAACTTCCTTTGGACATAAGCTTATTTTTAAGAAGGTAAATATTTCATGAACTTTTGAGAAGCTATCTTCTAGAGAGAATTAACTATCATTGTCTAACATCTAATGGATTTTTTGATTCCTTGAACAAATTGCAAAATCTGTTCTAATACAAATATCTTCAAACTTTGACAATTTTGACTGAGAATCTTGTTCTTGCATTTCTGAGCTAACTTATTTAGAGTTAATCTTTGATCATACTTCTGATGAGTCAATGAGAGTTCTTTCCTTAATAATGTTTGTTCTTATGCAAAGCCTCCTTCGATAGAACCAATGTTTAGATCTTCTGCATAAGATCTTATGTTTGCTTGAATGGATAACTTTATCATGAAGTTCTTATGTATCATAAGACAACATTCTTTCTTCTTTTGAAAAGATTCCTAATGAGATATTATGATAAAGTCAAGGGTGGAGTAATCCTTTCCTTAAACACGTCTTATACCCTCAAGAAAGTTAATTAAAAGCAATCAACTGATATAACTTCTTATCTGATGAATCTTTTCTTGTTATCTTGTTCTTCAATTTTCTAATTTTAGACAGTAGTTGAAAATCGAATAACTATCACCTTAGAGTATTTCTTCATAAGGCATATGGATCTTTATCTGACACTGTTAGGTGTTTGATATACATCAATAAAAGAACCAGGCTCTGATACCAATTGGAGGTGTGAAGAAAATGCAAGAAATGGGGGGGGGGGAGGTTGAATTGGGTTTTCCTTTCTTGAATAACTTTCGCTTCTAAGCATTATTCGTTGAACAATTCTTCTGAGTGTTATTTCTAAGTAATGCTTCTAATTAAGTCAAGAAAACATAAGCTCTAAAGCATAAGCAAAAGTAAAGAACACGTGATATATCCTGATTCACTTGAGAAACCCCAAGCTAGTCCAGTCCACCCTTCCAAGGTGATATCGCCTCGAACTCAAGGACTTAATCCACAATAACCAATCTGATTACATTTGCACGGTTAACCACCAGTGACTAACATCCAATGACGCATTCAGTGATCCAGACTGGATATAACATTCATTGACCCAATAGAATCGAATCCCTCGGAATCTCCTACCAGAATTTCCTTCCAATGATATCCATTAGTGATTTCACAAGGTTGACCCTCACTTAGTCTCCTTTGAGATATGACTACCATTGACCCAATAGAATACATTACCAGGATTTCATCTACGATGACCGAAACCTAAGTCTTCTCAAGTCTTCTGATCTTCACTCGATCACTTGAGGAACCAACCAATTCTAAATATAACTGTTTTTATGGAGATGACATGAGTGCTTCTTATCAAGCAGATTCCTCTTAATTTAAGTACATATTGTTTGACACAATTTTGAACAACAAATCTTGTGTACAAAAAATTTACATGAAGATATTAAGCAATAACACAATCTGAGCAACAACTCTTGTGTTTTTACATATTTCTACAAAGATGAATATAATCTAAGTTAAGTGGAACATCTTGTAGTCTTCTTATCTTCACCTTCATCGTTGAGCAAGCTATGAGAAATAACACCTTGCTTCTTCATAATTCTATCAAGATGTATATGATTGAGAGTTTGAATGGAATCTTATAGAATTCTTCATCTTTATCTTCTTTCTTCATTAAGCAAGATATGAGCAACAACTCCTTGCTTTTTCATAATTCTGCCAAGATGTATATGATTGTTAGTTTGAATAACATCTTGTAGAATTCTTCATCTTCATTTTATTTGATTAACTTTAACATGTTCAACATAAATGTTATTCTTGTTGTTGCTATAGTGGTTGATAACTTTTTGGTTGTGTTCCAATAATGACAACTTTAGTGTTTTTCATTGAGCACAAACAACATGCAACTTGCCACTTGCAAATTCTTTTAAACAGTTGATTATTTTTTATACAGCCAAGCAAAATAGAGTCGTTGGCTATTTGAAAAGGAGTCGTTACAAATAGCACTGCTACGTCATTTTCTCTTCCACAATTCGAGTTAGTGGAGAGGTAATGGAATATGACTTTTTCGTATTGTGTAATATTGTACCATGTTACCGTTATATTTGTTCCTTATGTACCTCAGAGGCTTCTATGAGCATGAGTTTAGAAACGGGAACATAACATAAGGTCTTCAGAACTTCAAGTCTTCAGAGTCTTCAGAACTGCGTCTTCAGAGTCTTCAACACTTGGTCGTGAGAACCCTTATAGAGAACTATGGATCATAAGAGCTTCAAGTCTCCAGAGTCTTAAGAGCTGCATCTTTAGAGTCTTCAGCACTTGGTCTTGAGAACCCGTTGTAGATAACCTTGGACCTTTAAAACTTCAGGTCTTTGGAATCTTCAGACCCTTCGTCTTTAGAATCTTTAGCACTTGGTAATTTAAGAACTCTTTTCTTTAGAACCTTGGGTCTTTAGAAACACAAAGTCTTCAACATGCGGATTTCAGTAGAAACATTGTCTTCAGATCTTTTAACTTTTATTTTCTTTAAAACAAGTTGTCTTTTAGAAACTAAGTTTTTAGCATATAGACTTCAGTAAAAACTCTGTCTTCAGATCTTCTAGCTTTGTTTCTTTGGAACATACTGTCTTTAGAAATTTGAGTCTTTAGCATCTGGACTTTAGTAGATACTTGAGTCTTTAGATCTTTTGACTGTTTCCTTAGAACACGTTTCCTTTAGAAGCTCGAGTCTTCAGCATCTGGACTTAAGTAGCAACATCTGTCTTCAGATCTTCTGACTGGTTTCTTTAGACAAAGATCAAAGTTTACACTTCATAGTCTTTTGGAGTGTCTTGCTACTGTTCAACAGAACTTTTGTAGCACAGAAGCAGAACTAGTTCTCTTCTAATGTCTTGGCCACACCATCCATCAGAAGCAGAACCTGTTTGTTAAGTACTCAACTATAACAAACATTAATATAGCAAATATTGTTCACACAAACATACTCATTTGTTATCATCAAAACTCAGATACTATTGCAGAAACCAAATCTTGTTATTACAATCTCCCCCTTATTGATGATGACAAAACTATGTATTTTGATGACATAATTTTGTACATAATCATAATCGGTGAAATAAGAAGGTTAAGGAATACTTATCCTTCAAATGAGAAACTCCCCCTGAGCCACATACTGGTGTAGATCAGATATCCTGAGTGTGAACTTCTGGGTGAACTCCCACTGGTTGGAATAGATCATATATTGAATCCTTAGAAGTATTAATTCAGATGAGAATATAATTGATTAAGATCTTGAATTCATTAGAGCTTCTTCTTATTGAATCTTCTATCCAAATTTTTCACATCCGTACTTTACCATCTTTCTTAGGAACCGAAACAACGTTGGAAACCCACTGCGGATAAAAAGTGACAGCTAAAAATCCCGCATTGAATTGTTTCATGACCTCAGCTTTGATTTTCTCAGACATCTCAGGGCGCATACGACGAACCTTTTGCTTTACCAGAGGGCAGTCTTCTTTAGTCGGCAGACGGTGAACCATAATATCAATGTCCAAACCAGGCATATCTTCATAGGACCAGGCAAAGATCTCGACATAATCGCGTAGCATCTGTATCAACTGTTGCTTGCCACTAGGCTCCAGATTCGCACCTATCTTGACCTCTTTCCTGTCTTCCTCGGTACCTAAATTTACTGATTCAACTGGCTCTTCATGAGGCTGTATGACCCTCTCTTCCTGTAGTAATAGTCTAGCAAGTTCTCCGTGCACCTCACAATCATCCTCACCTTCGTCCTCGGCTTGGTTGATCGGATTTTCGAAGTCATAACTGGCAGTAGCAGAGTTGTTATCAATGGGATCCAGAGTGGATATGGATCTTGTGATACGGTGGGAGAACTGACTTGAGGTTTTGCGTTTGTGTTTGCAAATGTTGCGGTTTAGCAAGAGTCTCCACCGACTTTTATTTTATCCAAAAGGAAAGGTAAAAAGCACAGGAAAGACCTTTCGAGATTATTTCTCGGGTTCGGGGGGGTAGATTATGAAAAGAGAAGGTGTTAGCACCCTTTTCATCCATGGTTTTCCATGGGCTCTTAGTTACTTGTTAGATCACTTACTTTTGTTTGAATATGTGCTTGTGGTGGTGATTTTTGAAAGTATTTTGAAAATGGAACTTCGTAATGGTTCTCGTTTCTATAAGAACGCCTACAAAGTGTTTGTTTCAAAAATAGTTCAAAAGTGTGTTTGTGAGATGTGTTTTTGAAAGTATTTTGAAAATGGAACTTCGTAATGGTTCTCGTTTCTATAAGAACGCCTACAAAGTGTTTGTTTCGAAAATAGTTCAAATATGAGAGTATGGGTAAAAATGCTTTTGTTGTGAGCAAGCGAGTAACTAAGAACGAATCTACCTAATCGAAAAGGTCTTAAATGTGCTTTTCCTCATCCTTTAGATGTGGCTATCTTACCATTGATTTGGTAAGAAGCCCCATCGTTGGATGTGAAGGGACGGGTATGGGACGTTTGTATAGTCATAGAAGGCAACATATGGGATGTTTTAGCAATGTTGTTTTAGGGACTAGATCATTTGCCGAAGGCAACATCGAGGGTCATCGAGGGACTATGATCTTTTATCGAGGGTCTTTTGCTAAAACACCCATGTTCGAGGGACATGACTATTTTCCGAAAGGCAACAAAATGAGATTACCTTAGAGATGCTAGTGTGCAAGTATGTTAGTTTGCATGCATTTTGTCTTGTATTTGAAAGGTTATCTATTTGCTGATTTTATCTTGCCATACATCCTAATTACTAGCAATATATGAATGCAAGTAAACATGCGGAAAATAAATCCTAAGCTATTACATCACTTTAGGGGGATTGGGGTACAAATTTACAATGGGGATGAAGTGGAGACTGAAATATTACAACCATATCGAATGATAATGAAAACAATGTAAAAGAAGTGTAAAATAAAAGGAAAACTGCATTTTGAACTGCTATGTGTCGACCCATGCTGCTATGCATCTACACATAGCTTTTCCTTGGTCCTGTAAAACAAAATTTTCTCAGTATGAGTTGACACATAATGGGATGTGTCGACTCTTGCACCTTCTTGCATCGACGCGAAACGCATATGTGTCGACTCATAGTCTTTTCTCACTTCTGTTTTGTAACCTGAAATCAGTATGAGTCGATGCATGGGGTTATGTGTCGACTCATACCCTGTTTTTTCACTAGGATGAGTCGACACATGAGGATATGTGTCGATACATGCTGCATTTTCTTTCCTTAAACATTATTTTACTGAATGTACAGGTTAGCTTATGGCATATGATGGATAAACATGAACAACAAATGATTGACTAAGCCTAAACAAAGTGCAAATGACTTGTTCAAAAAGATATTAAAGTACTACATCTTATCTTCAAAATAAAAAAATCATTAATGATGTATGGAGAGATATCAAATCAAGAAGACTTACGTCTGGATTGCACTGTCTGTTTTAAATCTGAATGTTTTTCCAAATGTGATGAATACCTCAATGAATCTCCGGAAAGCTACTCTGGACTATTGAAACTAAGCTGGACTGTACTGTAATGTTTTTGGTGTTTTAAAGATGGAGATGAATAGCAACACATGAACTGTTTTTGTGATGTTTTGGACCACCTTTGTATGTGATGAGTTGTTTGGTTTAAAGGAGAGTTTGTATGGTAGAGTGATGAGTTGGGTTTCTGTTTTGAACAAAAGCAGTCTTGGTTTTGAAAATGAGTCAAGGTTGCACAGAATATTTTTTTTTTCTGCTCAACAAAACTCTCTCTCTTTTTCTCTAGAAAATCTTTTTTTTCCTTCAAAATCCCACCTCTTTGTCTTATGAGACAATCCTATTTTGTAGACCCCTTGACTTGTGGTTTAGGGGGGGGGGGGGTGGTGGAAATAAATAAGTCATTTTGAATTGTTTTTGCATACTGATTTGATACTTTCTGCACACAATTTTCTTTTGCCATTTTGGTGTAATTTTGGGGCTGTTGTGGTGCAGGTTTGGGCAGACTGCATAGAGCAGTTTTGGACTGTATTGGCAGCATGTATACTTGGGAGGCAGCATAGCACAAGCTTTCTTACAGGGCAGCATAGGGTGTTGTAGCAATGTGATATATTATATTTTCTTCAACTTTGGACAGCATAGTTTGTAGCATGTCACAAATTTAGTCTTGTGCACATTATGTCAAAGGCAAAAATATTGTGACAAGGTTTTAATCAAGACATAGTTTTAGAATTTGTAATTTTGAAAAATGTCACTTTGTAATAACTTGAATTACTTGCATCATCTTGAATTATTTGGAGTCGTAGTAAAATGCCATGAAGCAAATGAAATTAACCAAGTATAGAAAATACTTAGAAAAATCTCAAAGTCTTGCAAAGTTGGATTTTTGATTCTCTTGACTTCTTAATGATCAAGCTTGATATTTTTGACTGTCTTGATGAAATTTGATCTTTGGGTTGTAATGTTGACCAAAAAGTCAAAGTTTGACTTTCCAGTATGCAATTGACCATTTTGCCCTTGTGCCAATTTCAAGCCTAAATTGATGTATCAGTGCTGCAAACTTGATGTCTTAGAATATCTTGTGAGCTAATACTTGACAAATGAGAGGGCAAAATTTGGGGTACAACAACCGCCCCTGTTTAATCTTCTTAAACCTGAAGAGTTAGATTGGTGAGTTTTTCCATTCGTGACTCGAAGGTGGAAGATGATTGGACACTAGAGTACCCAGAAATTTGCGCTCGGTGATGCGATGATAGGAGGAATGGGCTTAAAGATGCCATTTGGAGAGGTGATAGAATATTGTTGGAGATAGGCTTGTAGATGCCATCCAAGAATGCTTGTTGAATTGTAATTTGTAAGTTGAGTATCAGAATTGCGTCCATGTCTGGAGTCTATCTGGGAGTTGGGTTGTTTGATGATGAGTTCGTGTAAAACTTCATCTGAAATTTCCTGAGAAGGAAACTGTGTAGGGTTGCTTCATGATGAGTCCGTGTAAAACTTCATTTTGGAAAGAAGGAACCTGTGTAGGGTTTCTTGATGATGAGTTCGTGTAAAACTGCATCTGGAATTGAGAAGGAACCTGTGTAGGGTTGCCTGATGATGATGAGTCCGTGTAAAACTTCATCTTAAATTGAGATGGAACCTGTGTAAGGTTGCCTGATGATGATGAGTCCGTGTAAAACTTCATCTTGGAAAAAAGGAACCTGTGTAGGGTTTCCTGATGATGAGTCCGTGTGAAACTTCATCTTGGGAAGAAGGAACCTATGTAGGGTTTCCTGATAATGAGTCCGTGTGAAACTTCATCTTGGGAAGAAGGAACCTGTGTAGGGTTTCTTGATGATGAGTCTGTGTAAAACCGCATCTGGAATTGAGAAGGAACCTGTGTAGGGTTTCCTGATGATGATGATTCCGTGTAAAACTTCATCTTGAATTGAGAAGGAACCTGTGTAAGATTTCCTAATGATGATGAGTCAGTGTAAAACTTCATCTTGGAAAAAAGGAACCTGTGTAGGGTTTCCTGATGATGAGTCCGTGTGAAACTTCATCTTGGGAAGAAGGAACCTGTGTAGGGTTTCCTGATGATGAGTCAGTGTGAAACTTCATCTTGGGAAGAAGGAACCTGTGTAGGGTTGCTTCATGATGAGTCCGTGTAAAGCTGCATCTTGGAAAGAGAGGGAACCGGTGTAGGGTTGCCTGACGATGAGTCCGTGTAAAACTGCATCTTGGAAAGAGAGGGAACCGGTGTAGGGTTGCCTGAGCTGGTCAAGTAGATAGCTGTCCTGTCTGGTTTCAGGTATTTAATCTTTGACCTGAGAAAGAAAGATAGTTTTACTGGCTTGTTACAGGTGTTAATCTGGAACTTGAAAAGGTTGATGGTAGCCATCTGTTGATTGACGTTTTCCTGAAAAGGTAAAACGTTAGATGTATGCAATGTCATGATGTATGAAATACATGACATCACGATGTTCTCAAAATAAATGAGATTATGTCATATGCACTTATCATGTATGTAAATAGGATGTATGAAATGTGAAATGTTTATGAATGTATTTTTTTCGGGGAAAATAAATCCTGGACTTGCTGTTGAAGAGTTGGCGTGTCTTCAAACTTTGCTTAGAATATTTCCACCGAGGATTCCTGTTTTGTTGTTTGAGGAGAAATCCACTGGGGGATATTGAAAACTCTGTGGGGAGCATGTTTATTCCTACTTGGGAAAAGAGTTTAGGAGTCTTAGTCATCCGTTGCTCTACTGGGGAGTCGAAGTTGAACTGACATCTGGTCGGGTCCAGGTTTCGCAGTAACTTGTTGGGGATTGTAGAGTAGTCTACTAGGGAAGAGGAGTTGTGGTCCTTTGATTTGTAGTAGTCGGAAAGGCTACCTCAAGCTAGGGAATTCTTACGTTTGTTGGGGAAATAAACCATGTTGTCAGTCTGCTTGAGAGGTGATGACTTAGTTGGGGGAAAGCTTCGAGGATTCTTGAGGTTGTCTCAGCTGGGGAAAGGTGTTCAAAGATTAAACTCTGGCTGGGGATTCATCCTATAAGAAGGACTTTGGGGAGATTTTTCACTGCCCCTAGAAGCAATTTTTTGTGGCCCTGCCAGGAAATGTTTGACTTACGTAACCCTTTGTCGGGATTGACGTTCAATGCCCCAAGTGATGGAAATGGAGACTTTCCCCTGGTTACTCTGCAATTCTTGAGAGATTTTATTAGAATCTTGACTGGACTTCCCCAGGTGTGCTGGATAGTGACATGTGATGTCCCCTTGTCGATAGGAGATTTTTCAATGGAAGTATCATCCTTATTGAAGTGATTTGGTCCACTGAGAGAGCTTTCGTTCACTGGATATTCATTGTGTGAATTTCTCTGTTATCAAACAAATAGCCACATGCAAACAACGATATTCAAATAATGCAAAGTTTATGCTTGTCTTGAAATTTTGAAAATGCGTTTTTTAGCAAGAAATTTTTGTAAGAAAAATTCAACTCAGGATTTTGAGTAAAGCCTTACAGGAGTCAGGATGCCTTTTGTAACAGTATGCTTTCGAACTAACCCATGCTTCAATTAGGACTTTTGAATGGTTGTAACATGGCTTGGTTCACGGTTTAAGAAACAAAGGATAAACGCTCAAAGTGTATTTGTACCCACCCATTCTTCGTGATATTCTTCAGTCCTAAACTCAGTTAATTGTGCGTTTTGAACTGCAATTGAGTCTGGAATGACATTTTAGTGATGGTTCAGACAAGTTAAGTTTGTTGGAAGGCAGTCGTTTTTTGCAACCTTTTTCATGTTGTTGAGGATTTGTATTGACCTATTTTTGATTTGTTATCCCTGATTTTTGCCTGACTATTCTTGTTTCGAGATTACAGTCAGCGGGATGCCCCAGTTTTCTTAAGTCTCCTTTGTAGGTTTTGACTTAGTGGGCTTTTCTTTTTGAGATATAATGACTGCCTATGTGATAGGGAACCATCCCCGTATTTTGATTCCATAGGAATGTTTCTTGACGTCATTCGTTGTATTACGAGATGAGAGTTTGCAGCTTTAACGTGCATTTGAATTAACTGAGAGACTACCCTGCCCCAGGTTTTGATTAAAGGTTTCAATTTGTGTTTAAAACAGAAAACTTCTACTTCTTTGGCTCTAAGGGGTTGACTAGGGATTATCTTCCTTATAACTCCAATGTCTAGGATTTGAAAAAACGCATGTACATCATCAGCAAGGTCTGTTCAAAAGCATACTGTATGAGATTATGGCATTGTTTTCGTCATCCTCCCTCTAAAGGCTTGTAGCTTTTAGCAAGATTTGGATGTCATAAAGTGAGTGAAAAGCATAGTTTAAATGTAATGAAAATTAAATAATTCAAGACAAACATATGCAATGCATTAATGAAACAAAGTTTGACATTAATAGGTAATTGTTTGAATAACAAAAGAAATTACAACTTGAAAATTCAAATGAAACAAAAGCCTCAATGATTTGGAAAGGGAGTAGTGATCACGTTTGGAGTCTATGGAGGGTCGAATTCGATCTCCTTGGCGTCAATCAAATTTTGAATCTTGTACTTCAATGCCCAGCAATCGTTAGTGTCATGCCCGAGACTGTCAGAATGATAAGCACATGTTGCATTAGGATTGTAGTTAGGAGAAGAAGTCTTGGGGTTTGGATGAGGTCCTATTAATGCAATCAAATTCATCCTCAACAAGTGTTGTAGCGCTTGAGATAGCGGCATGTTGATGTTGGTGAACTGTCTTTTGGGCGTGACCTCCTTACACTGATGCCCCTGCCTTTGTTGAGCAGGCGTAGGATTAGAGATCAAGATTGCTCCTACGTGTTGGTCATGACGACTCTTTCGACCATACACAACATTGGACTCTTTCTTCCCACTATAGGGCTTTTTCTGAGCATCAGAAGGTGTAGCTTCTTGAATCTTCCCACTTTTGATGCCAGCTTCGACCCTTTCGCCAGTCAGTATTAGCTCGGTGAACCCGGCTGAAGAGCTTCCGATCAAGTGTTTGAAGAAAAGCCCTGTCAAAGTTCCCATGAAGATGTCAATCAGCTCCCTGTCAGTTAAAGGGGGTTGCACCCTACCAGCCAGATCTCTCCACTTTTGGGCGTATCCTTTGAAGCTCTCATTGGAACCCAAGGTCATGTTTTGCAATTGCACACGAGTTGGTGCCAGATCAACATTGTACTGATACTGCTTGTAGAAAGCAGCAGCTAAATCCTCCCAGGTGTGGATTCGAGAACTCTCCAATTGATAGAACCACTCGAGTTGTGTCCCTTCCAGGCTTTCTTGGAAGAAATGGATCCAAATCTTTGGATCAGTTGTGTATGGTTGAATCTTGCGGACATAAGACTTTAACTGTATCTTAGGGCAAGAGACTCCATCGTACAGGGAAAAGGTAGGGACTTTGAACTTTTACGGGATGACCACTCCAGAAACCAAACCCATGTCTCCTAAATCCAAGCCAGGTGTCTTTTGAATCTCCATAGCACTGAGGCGATCCTCCAACTGTTTTTACTTGTCATCAGTGGGAGGATATTGTTCCTCGGAGTAGTCAGCTTCAACTTCATCAATATCCAGATTATTGTCTTCTTCATGACTATCCCCCATGTTGGATGGAGTTGAAAGATCTATAGCTTTTTGACTGGTCCTCTAGGTCTTCTTCTCAAGTTTAGGACGCCTACTGACTTCTTGGACTTCTTCCCCTTGTCTTTGAGAAGGAGAGTTTTCAGGTCTTCTTGCCCCTTAGCCATAGCCAGGAACATTTGTTGGAATTGAGCGTTTTGAGCTTGGAGATCTTTCACCGTTTGTTCCATATCCATCTTACTGAAATAAACAGTAGGAATATAAGGAGACCTGTATGGGAGAAACCTGTCATGATATGATGCATGATATGGGGATGCATGTTTTCAAGGATCTCGCAGGGTAAACACAAGAAAAAGTTAGAGATTGAACTTTAATTAACATCTTTGATTGGAGAACTTTGTATCGGTGGATGTCCTTCCACGAGGATCAAGCTCACCATGTCAAGTGGGTCATAGCCCTCGACTTAAGTTTGTTGTACTTGATCTTTGACGGTGTTTGGTTAGAGGAAAATAAATCCTCTTGTCCCTTGATAGATATCTGGTTTAACGTGACCCTGCATCATAGGCCCTCGAGATCCTTGAAATGGTCATTGAAAATGCTATGGTATGATGTTCATGATGTTATGTACAAGTATGCGAGGTTAGCAGTATTACAAATAATCATATTCACACAAAGCAGACAAGTCCTTAGTTTCAGGCTTGCATGGAGTTTTGTAGGTAAGTACCCTATTGAAATTTAGTTGGCTCAACCTGTCCTAGTTAATAGTAACCGTGTTCTAAGGGATCTCAATATCACTGACCTTTCCCACAAGCTTCATTCAATAAGAAATTAACTCGCAGCCGAACAAAACTCAAGGGTCAAGTCTCAATGAGTGTAGCATCGAGTATCAACCAATTTTTAGCTCTACACCGAAACCGGTCATCTCACTACGTCCTAATGGCCAAGTTGGTCAAGTAAGGTTCTAAGGTCAGTTGATGCTTTACGACACCACGCGGAGGCCTCGTACTCTCCTTGATTCAACTCAAGGGTTACCAGTACCAACCAAAGTTCCACATCAACGTAGCTACTGCTTCAACCATGTCGGTATACCCCGCACAGTTCCCTCACAGTCTATTGCTACTTACCTAAAAGGTGCCCCCAAATCTGGGTGTAGGATTTAAAACAAACCCAAACAAGGAACAAATATGTAAAGAAAACAAATCAAACAATGTAAGCAAGTAAAGGTGATCTAACCCTAAGGTAACCCCACTTTTAAGTAATTCCCCAGCAGAGTCGCTAGTTCTGTGATAAGGTGGGAGAACTGACTTGAGGATTTGCGTTTGTGTTCACAAATATTGCGGTTTAGCAAGAATCGCCATTGACTTTTCTTTTATCCAAAAGGAAAGGTAAAAAGCACAGGAAAGACCTTTCGAGATTATTTCTCGGGTTCGGGGGGTAGATTATGAAAAGGGAAGGTGTTAGCACCCTTTTCATCCATGGTTTTCCATGGGCTCTTAGTTACTTGTTAGATCACTTGCTTTTGTTTGAATGTGTGCTTGTGGTGGTGATTTTTGAAAGTATTTTGAAAATGGAACTTCGTAATGGTTCTCGTTTCTATAAGAACGCCTACAAAGTGTTTGTTTCAAAAATAGTTTAAAAGTGTGTTTGTGAGATGTGTTTTTGAAAGTATTTTGAAAATGGAACTTCGTAATGGTTCTCGTTTCTATAAGAACGCCTACAAAGTGTTTGTTTCAAAAATAGTTCAAATATGAGAGTGTGGGTAAAAATGTTTTTGTTGTGAGCAAGCGAGTAACTAAGAACGAATCTACCTACTCGAAAAGGTCTTAAATGTGCTTTTACTCCTCCTTTAGATGTGGCTATCTTACCATTGATTTGGTAAGAAGCCCCATCGTTGGATGTGAAGGGACGGGTATGGGACGTTTGTATAGTCATAGAAGGCAACATATGGGACGTTTTAGCAATGTCGTTTTAAGGACTAGATCGTTTACCGAAGGCAACATCGAGGGTCATCGAGGGACTACGATCTTTTATCGAGGGTCTTTTGCTAAAACGCCCATGTTCGAGGGACATGGCTATTTTCCGAAAGGCAACAAAATGAGATTACCTTAGAGATGCTAGTGTGCAAGTGTGTTAGTTTGCATGCACTTTGTCTTGTATTTGAAAGGTTATCTATTTGCTGATTTTATCTTGCCATACATCCTAATTACTAGCAATATATGAAAGCAAGTAAACATGCGGAAAATAAATCCTAAGCTATTACATCACTTTAGGGGGATGGGGGTACAAATTTACAATGGGGATGAAGTGGAGACTGAAATATTACAACCATATCGAATGATAATGAAAACAATGTAAAAACAGTGTAAAATAAAAGGAAAACTGCATTTTGAACTGCTATGTGTCGACTCATGCTGCTATGCATCGACACATAGCTTTTCCTTGCTCCTGTAAAACAAAATTTGCTCAGTATGAGTCGACACATAATGGGATGTGTCGACTCATGCACCTTCTTGCATCGACGCGAAACACGTATGTGTCGACTCATAGTCTTTTCTCACTTTTGTTTTGTAACCTGAAATAAGTATGAGTCGATGCATGGGGGTTATGTGTCGACTCATACCCAGTTTTTTCACTAGGATGAGTCGACACATGAGGATATGTGTCGATACATGCTGCATTTTCCTGCCTTAAACATTATTTTACTGAATGTATAGGTTAGCTTATGGCATATGATGGATAAACATGAACAACAAATGATTGAATAAGCCTAAACAAAGTGCAGATGACTAGTTCAAAAAGATATTAAAGTACTACATCTTGTCTTCAAAATAAACAAATCATTAATGATGTATGGAGAGATATCAAATCAAGAAGACTTACCTCTGAACTGCACTGTCTGTTTTAAATCTGAATGTTTTTTCCAAAATGTGATGAATACCTCAATGAATCTCCGGAAAGCTACTCCGGACTGTTGAAACTAAGCTGGACTGTACTGTAATGTTTTTGGTGTTTTAAAGATGGAGATGAATAGCAACACAGGAACTGTTTTTGTGATGTTTTAGACCACCTTTGTATATGATGAGTTGTTTGGTTTAAAGGAGAGTTTGTATGGTAGAGTGATGAGTTGGGTTTCTGTTTTGAAAAAAGTCAGTCTTGGTTTTGAAAATGAGTCAAGGTTGCACAAAATATTATTTTTTTCTGCTCAACAAAACTCTCTCTCTTTTTCTCTAGAAAATCTTTTTTTTCCTTCAAAATCCCACCTCTTTGTCTTATGAGACAGTCCTCTTTTGTAGACCCCTTGAATTGTGGTTTAGGGGGGAAAACAAATAAGTCATTTTGAATTGTTTTTGCATACTGCTTTGATACTTTCTGCACACAATTTGCTTTTGCCATTTTGGTGTAATTTTGGGGCTGTTGTGCTGCAGGTTTGGGCAGACTACATAGAGCAGTTTTGGACTGTATTGGCAGCATGTATACTTGGGAGGCAGCATAGCAAAAGCTTTCTTGCAGGGCAGCATAGGATGTTGTAGCAATGTGATATATCATATTTTCTTCAACTTTGGACAACATAGTTTGTAGCATGTCACAAATTTAGTCTTGTGCATATTATGTCAAAGGCAAAAATATTGTGACAAGGTTTTAATCAAGACATAGTTTTAGAATTTATAATTTTGCAAAATGTCACTTTGTAATAACTTGAATTACTTGCATTATCTTGAATTATTTTGAGTTGTTGTAAAATGCCATGAAGCAAATGAAATTAACCAAGTATAGAAAATACTTAGAAAAATCTCAAAGTCTTGCAAAGTTGGATTTTTGATTCTCTTGACTTCTTAATGATCAAGCTTGATATTTTTAAATGTCTTGATGAAATTTAATCTTTGGGTTGTAATGTTGACCAAAAAGTCAAAGTTTGACTTTCCAGTATGCAATTGACCATTTTGCCCTTGTGCCAATTTCAAGCCTAAATTGATGTATCAGTGCTGCCAACTTGACGTATTAAAATATCTTGTGAGCAAATACTTGACAAATGAGATGGAAAATTTTGGGGTACAACAGATCTGCATTATGATACATGAGTGTGTGTAAGAGGATAGCTGTTTTTGATAAAGCGAGATACAGAAAAAAAATAAAAACAAGGAGCGCAAAATTTGTAATACAAGAAACGTCCAATGCCTTATTGATGATATATGAAAATGACAAATAATAAACCCTCACAAGCAAAGCCAAGGTGCCCCGGGAAAGGCATCGGGCTGTAAAGTTTTAAACTGTCTATTACAAATCTCAAAACAAAAGTCAATTACTGTGTAATAAAAGAAACAGGTATGAAGTCCTTCGTCGTCCAGTTACTCGGTCCATCGTAGGTAGTTGTGTAGATCCAGCTATCAATATCTGAATCTTCTTCACCATCTTCAACCGCATTAACTCCCTGATTGCTGATGTGCAGAGGAGGTCTTCCAATCCGTGCGTGCCTAACAGCCCTTTAAGCCCCAGAAGTAAAGCCCAAACAAAATTTGTCAGTTTTATGCGTGAAATCAGGGAGCTGACCCCAATTTGTACACCTACCTTCTTCAATTACAGCCCTGGCATCCTTGAAGAAAGCCATCTTAATCGGAGGTTTGTCAGTAGCAACTTCAGTTGATGCCAAAGTCTGGGGGACCTCTTCAAAGTTCTGACAAAGGGTTTCGATGAATTCCCCATCCATCTCCATATAGCGAAAGGAATTGAGATAACTCACCATGTACTCCTCTTCACCTCGTACCGTGACAATCTTCCCCTTTACTGGATATTTCAACATTTGATGGAGCATAGAAGTCACTGCCCCAACCTTATGAATCCAAGGACGACCCAATAAGCAAGAATATGATGGCCTGATATCCATCACGTAGAAAGTGGATGCAAAAGTCTGAGAGCCAACTTTAACAGGGACGTAAACCTCCCCGTGCACCATCCTTTTTGACCCGTCAAAAGATCTGACCATAATATTGCTTGGCTTTAGAATCAAGCCTTCACAGTCCAGACGACCTAATGCTTTCTTTGGCAGAACATTCAATGAGGACCCGACATCCACCAGTACATGGGCCATAGTAGTGCCCCTGCACTCGATCAAGACGTGTAGAGCATCATTGTTATTTCTTCCTTTAGCGGTTAGATCTGCGTCTGAGAAACCCAACCCGTTGTCGGCAGTCAAACTAGCTACGCAGTCTTTGAATTGATCGGCAGAAGTTTCCTGCGGCACATGCGCAGTTTTGAGGAAAGCAATTAAAGCCTTTACGTGGGCTTCAGAACACAACAACAAGGACAGCATGGAGATTTTTGACGGGGTCTGCCCCAGCTGCTCGACTATGTTGTAGTCGCTTTTCTTGATAATCTTCAAAATTTCCTCTATCTCCTGCTTAGAGGTTTCTACAATGATCTTCTTAGGTGCCTCCGTCCGGGCAGGATCACCTGTGATTTCTTTGCCCCGAGTCCCAGATGGCTCGGCGATAGGGGTGATAACTGGGATAGGAACTGGGACAGTAGCTGATGTACTAGCAGATGGAATGACAACAGGTTTGTGGATAGTTGGAGGGGAAATCTCGGGAGAAAAGAGTCTTCCGCTTATGGTAACCCTGCTAGCCCCGACAATATTGCTGATATCAACATCAGCTTTCTCACTTTTTAAGTCTTGTTTAACTCTGTGGTAATACACATTGTCCCTATAGTTCCAAGGGACAGCCTTATCCGAAGTGTATGGGATAGGACCAGGGACATTAATTATTAACGAAGCGATTCTTGGGACGGATGTAATCCTAACAGGCTTTCTCGAGGAAGCCTTGGAAGGATTGGCGGAAATGGTTATGATGGCAACATCTTGAATTGGAACCAAGGGAATCATAGTCTTTTCGAACAGGATCTCTTTGTTATCCATCAGGCGCTGAACACTTGATTTCAATAAATTGCAACCAGCAGGCAGAATTGAACACATATGGTAACCTTCGCCACAACCCAGAAATAAACCGGCCAACAATAGATTCTTCTTAACTATCATCAAAGGAGTAGAAATTTCTTCCACGGAGGTCACAAATAAATCATCATCCACAACATTCACTCCATGACCAAGTTTGGGCATAGGAGTAGTTATGACGTTGGGCTTCTCCGGAGCGTCAAACTCAATCTCTTTGGCTTCGATCAAGTCTTGCACCTTATTCTTCAAGGCCCAACAATTGTTTGTATCATGACCTGGACTTTCAGAGTGATAGGTGCAACGGGCATTTGGATTATATTGAGGAGATGTGGTGTTGGGGTTCTTCGGGGCTTCCCTCAGAGTTACCAGGTTGGTTTTCAATAATTGTGGTAGAATTTGAGACAAGGTCATATTGAGCCGAGTGTACTGCCTCTGTGGTCTTTCCACCCTTTGTTGATTGTTGCATTGTGGAGCAACTGTGGGTTTTGATATTACTACCGCATTTACCGCTTGACGGTGTTCAGGTCTGCTTTGGCTCCTCGAGCCATAGACTGCACTAGCTTCTTTCTTACCAGTGAAAGGCTTCTTTACTGCACCTGATGAAGTATCCTTATGTATCTTACCACTTCGGATACCAGCTTCTACTCTCTCTCCCGTCAAAATTAACTCAGTAAAGCCAGATGATGAACTGCCGATCAGATGATTGAAAAACGGACCAGATAGCGTCCCCAGAAACATGTCAACCAACTCCCTATCAGACAAAGGGGGTTGGACTCTTCCATCCAAATCTCTACACTTTTGAGCATAGTCCTTAAACCCTTCACTTGCACCCATTGACATACCCTGAAGATGAGTACGAGTGGGAGCAAGGTCGGCGTTATACTGATACTGCTTGTAAAAAGCAGCAGCAAGGTCTTCCCAATTTCAGACATTGGCTCCTTCCAACTAATAAAACCATTCAAGCTGAGTCCCTGACAGACTATCTTGAAAGAAATGCACCCACAAATTTCTATCAGCAGTATGGGGTTGGATTTTCCTGACATACGAACGGAGATGGAGTTTTGGACAGGATACTCCATCGTACTTGGCAAAAACTGGAGCTTTGAACTTATGAGGGATCACCACCCCAGACACCAGTCCCAGCTCTCCGAAATCCAAACCATGGATCTTTTGAATCTCCATAGCACTCAGACGGTCTTCAAGTTGCTTGTACCTATCCTCGGCAGGAGGATATTGCTCCTCATCATAATCCATATCATTATCAAAAACTGTAGGACTGGGGCCCTTTTCTTCTTCTTGGCTCTCCCCTTCCTTGGATGAAAAGGACAGATCAGCTTGCTATTTCAACCTATCCCCAAACCTTTTGCCCATACTCAGCAGAACAACCTTCTTCTTCTTCTTCTTCTTCTTCTTCTTCTTCTTCTTCTTCTCCTTCTTCTTCTCTTTCTCTTTCAGAATGAGAGCTTTCAAGTCCTCTTGCCCTTTAGCCAAGCTCAAGAACATCTCTTGGAATTGGGCATTTTGTGCCTGAAGATCTTTGATAGCTTGATCAGAAGACATTTATGCTAAAATAAACAACGAAGAAGATGAGAAACCTGTAATGGTACCTGTAATGGCGTGCATGATAATGGGATGCGTATGTAATGATTTCAAAGACTTTGGGAGACTTAAATTTGTAAACCAAAAATAAACAAACTTTATTAGATTAATCTGTAAAAGGGTTCAACAATGCCTTTAAGGCATTACAGAGAAATAAATGGAAAACAAATCTAAACTAGAAAAAAGTAAAATCAGAAATCCCATGGACGTTTTCCCTTTGTGCTGACGTAGTCATTGATCGTTCTTTCATTCTCGAGTTGCCTGGCGAGCTTCAAGATCTTCCTTTCTTTCTCATGGTACTTTTCCCGGTAGGTATGCCTTTCCTCTTTCAGCTGAATCCAAGACCTCTTCAATGCCCCGGGATTAGTGGGCATGTAAGGATAAAGGACTGTATAAGGAATGCCTTCTTCATTAGTGGGCTCCACAATCACTGGCAATACAACTTCATAGGGCATCCCAAGATTCTGAGCACGAACTTGGATCCACTGGAGGTAAGGCTGCATAGGGAGAGAAGTCCTTGGTCCTAGCTCTTAGGGGTCAGATCTGTTCATCATGCCCCAAGCTCGTATAAACCTCCGGCGATGCTCGTCAACGTCTTCCTTGTAGTCAAATGCAATATCTGTAAGAAGTAGCTCATGAGGACCGTCTCTCTGAGCACGACCGAACTGTCGTAAAGCTAGACAGGGATTGTAGGTTATACCCCCTCTGATTCCAAGCAATGGGACATTAGGGTATCCCCCACAACGATCAATGACAGCAGTGCTTTCCATAGCCTTGGAACTCCAAAGAATGTCTGTATGGGCAAGTGACATTAACCTGTAAGACCATCCCAAACCTTCTTCATTCTTCAGCACGGACTTAGGGAGGTGCGAAATAAACAACCTCGACAGCAATGGCATATAACACATAAGGGTCCCTCTTCTACTCACAGTACGATTATAAAGGGCATGCAAGATATCACCCAATAGAGTAGGCACAGGATTACGAGACAGGAAGATCTTAACCGCATTCACATCCACGAAGGAATCCGGATTCGGGAAAAGAACCAAACTGTAGATAAGGAGAGGCAAGATATCTTCGAAATCCTGAAAGTCCAAATTATCCCAGAATTGCTGAGCCTGATCCATCAGAAATTTGGCTAGGAAACCTTCAACCCCGCTTCGTGTTTCCCAATTAGATACTACATCAGCCCGTTTCAGATGCAGAGCTAAGGCAATGTCTTCTGGTCTAGGAGTCTCTTCCATACCGGTGAAGGGCATCTGCTCAAGGATGGATATGCCCAATAAGTGAGAGAACTCTTCCAAAGTGGGAACCAACTGATAGTCCGGAAAAGTGAAACAATGATGCACAGGATCGAAGAACTGGAAAAGCACACTCATCATCTGCTCATTAAACATTGAGGTAACCAGGCTAAGAAGCTGACCACGTCTCTTGATGAAGGAAGAAGTCTCAGAAACTCTCGAGGCTAACTCTTTGAGTTGAGCAGGTATTTGCACAAAGTTAACTCGGATGGTGTTTCTGCTCACGAAGCCATAATCTGCAAAACAGAACAAAGATAAATCCCCCCGGTCTATGAAATGGTTATTATAATGAAGTATGCATGCTATGTTATGATGCATGATGTCATGATAAAAACAACACAGGCATAGCAGATAACAGACATGGCAAAGGCAAACAAGTCACACAAAAGCCCTTAAGTTTAAGGCTTGCATGGGGTCAAAGGTATTACCCTCTTGAAGTTCAGTTGGTTTCAACCTGTCCTAGCAAAAGTAACCGGGTTCTAGAGGTTCTCAATATCACTGACCATCTTCCATCGGTCATGGTTTCAGCTCACGCAATCTTTTCTTGAAGCCGAAACTATCTTGAGAGTATATTCTCAAT
The DNA here is from genome assembly GCA_948472305.1 of Vicia faba. Classification (NCBI taxonomy): domain Eukaryota; kingdom Viridiplantae; phylum Streptophyta; class Magnoliopsida; order Fabales; family Fabaceae; genus Vicia; species Vicia faba. The sequence goes on along the minus strand of OX451735.1, from coordinate 1,140,582,524 downwards.
GAGTGTAGTATCGAGTATCAACCAGTTCTCAGCTTTACACCGAGGCCGGCTATCTCACTACTTCCTAGTGGCCAAGTTGGTCGATTAAAGGTTCTAAGGTCAGTTGATGCTTAATGACACACATAGCAGCCCCGTATTCTCCTCGTTTCTCCACAAGGGATACCGGTACCAACCAATGTGCCACATCAATGTAGCAACTGCTTTAACCGTATCGGTCTATGCCGTACAGTTCCCTTACAGTTTATTGCTACTTACCTAAAAGGTGTCCCCAGATCCGGATTAGGATCTATAGTAACTCCCAATATAAAAACCCTTAAAAGTAAAGCAACCAAAACAAACAAGAGAAGCAAATATGATGAACTATTCCTAAGGTATACCCCACTTATAGTCCCCAGCAGATTCGCCAGTTCTGTGATACGGTGGCAGAACCGACTGTTTTGGAAAATGTTGGTTTGCGTTTTGCGTTTGTGTTTTCAAAATCTCGCGGTAAGCAAGAGTCGCCACCGACTTTTATTTTATCCAACCGAAAAGGAAAAGAGCACAGAAAAATTCCTTTTTCGAGATTTTGAGTACGGGGGGTAAATTATAGAAAGGGAAGGTATTATCACCCTTTCTATCCATGGTTTTCCATGGGCTCTTAGGTACTTGCTCATCTTTTAAATTGATTGTGTGTGTTTGTTTTGAAAAGTTCTTGTTGTACTTTGTTTCAACCCTTGCTTCTGTCTTCAAGAGTGTTACGAAGTGTTTTTGAAAACTTTGTTTGAAAAGTGTTTGGTGTGAAAAAGTTTGTTTGTTTTGAGCAAGTACCTACTAGCATCTACCTACTCGAAAAAGATTGTTTCTGTTCTCGTTTCCTTTAGACAACGCTATCCTGTTATTGAGAAGTAGGTAGCACCGTCGCTGGAGTTTGTAAGGGTCAATTCGTAAGGGACGTACGATCACTAAAGCAATGTTAGGACGTCTTAGTAATAACCATAATGTCTTAAGATCATATTCGAGGCAACATTTCCGAGGCAACCTTTCTGAGTCAACTTTTCCGATCTGGACATTTGATCTTTGTTTAGACAAGAGGGTAACCACTAAAACACCCTATACTTAATGATCGTTTACCGAAGGCAATCGAAGTGAGAGTATACCCTAGGAGTGCGCATGTGCGAGTGATTTGATTTCAGTTATTATCTTTGCACATTTAGGGTTTGCTAGCCATTTTAAAATTAGCATGCAATCTTGGCATACAATCCTATTAAAATACATCTAACAGTTAATATTTGCGAAAATTAAAATGCGAGAAATATAACTACGCTATTACAAGGCTTCGGGGTAGGGGGTTAATTACATAGCCAAAAACCCGTAAAAACGATAAATAAAGAAAATCCCAATTAAACTATTACATACTATGAGTAGTTACATTAATATTGTAAAAATCATAAGCGCGCACGATGAATTAAATGAGGAGGAATTAGGGTTTTGACCCCATCTAAACCTAATTGAAAGAAAACAAATCATTTTGTGGTTTTTGATTGTTTTGAGAAAAAAAAGTTTGATTGAATAACTAAAAACCTAATTACTAATTAATTCAATTTTGAGAAAAATAATTAAATCGACCTATTTTTGTATTTTTTATTTTATGAAGAGGAAATAAAAATTAAATCACATGCTAAACCTAATTTTCCTAATTGATTTTAAATGTATAAAAAAGTTAGAATTAACCTAAATTAAATTTAAAACTAATATTAAATTAAATTTGGTGAAATAAAAAAACTAATTCTAAATTTGTGAAATTGATTTTATGATTTTTTGTGAAAAAAAGAAATTAATTTGTGTGGTTAGAAAATAATTAAATTAATTAAATCAAAAGAAATAAAATAAATAAAGAAAAATGGGCCTGGATGTTTCAGCAAAAAAAAAGGGGTGTTGATGGCAAATCTAGGCCTAGTAGCTCCTGGCCCGTTTGACTTTTCCAGATCTCATGTTGCTAGCTTGACTGGGCATATGGTGGACCTTCATGTGAGAAGCTTTAGATCTGGCACTTTGATGATCAGGTGGCTGAAAGCTGATGACGTATGGTGGATTTGTAAGGCGCCTGTACACCTGATCATACAAAGCAAAATAATATGGAATAATATGGGGACCCGGGAATCGAACCCAGGCCCTTTGGCATTTTACCCTACGCGCTGGCCAGCTGAGCTGGCTTTGTTAATTGTACAATGAACAACAAACAAACATTATATGGAAAAACAAAATAATATATTACAAACACGCAAAATTTTGAATGGGCAAATCAAGGAATGCCACGTTACCCTTCTTCTTCCTCTCACCATTGCTAAAAGTTCTCTGACTTTTACCTACGGTCACATGGGTGTAGGTATAAGCCTGTGTTTCTCCAAAATCTTATGCAAGCATCACAAATCACAACCAATGGTACCAATCAACTCGTTGCAACCTCACGAGCATCATGGTACCATTATCCAAGGCCAATTGTTCCTGTATGAAGAATCCCTAAAAACAAAACATAAACCCTAGCCATGGCATCTTTGTATACAGTCAATAAAAACGCAATTAAACATAACCATTAGCTTGCAAACATCATAAGGATTAAGAATATGTCAATTATTCATGCTAAAGATGTCAGAATTAATGGATTCGAAATCAAGAAAAGTGAGAAACTGTGTGGTACTTACATCGCGTTTCAGGGCACGAGAATGCTTGCTTTTGGTTGAAACACGTTCCTGGGATGTCCAACAAATATTTGGGATGGCTAGAAGACCTTGAATTGGCCTGGAACGTGGAAATCAATTTGCCACTTTTCTTGATTTTTTTGAAACTTGCTTTGCGTTTTACACGCCTCCAGCCTCTCTTTTTTTGATCTGCAATCCTTCCTTATGTATCCAGGAATGAATTAGGGTTGCAATTTGGTTTCAAATCTTCTCCAATTATGATCATTGATTCAAGATTTGATCCTTTGTGCAAATCTTTCCAAATTGATAAAATCCGATCTTTTTGTGTCCATTTGAAGCTTGCACGATTTGATTCCATCTCCAGCTGTATAATAGACCTAAACATGCACAAAAGCTCAAGCTTTGATTAGTTTTTGATATTTTCATGATTTTATTTGATTTAATTGAAATAAAATCAAAATAAATGACAAAAATAAAATAATGGTAAGTGGGAAGGATCCTGGGTCGTGGGTCATGTTACAAACTCAATGCAAGCATAAAAAGTTGGGCCCATTTGACAAAAATTACAATTTTGGCCACATTTGACTTTTGGCAATTTTGCAAAAAGGGTTAACTTTGCCAATGCATAACTCCCTCAATTTTAACCCTAGAGAGGTGTTCTTGGACTTTTTAAAAAGCTTAAGATGTCCTATAGGCAACCCTTTTTGTATCATCTCAATTGAGTCTTCCATGTACATGTATGAAGCTTTAACAAAAAAGGTGTTTTTGTTGACTTTTCAAAATGACCTATAATGTCCAAATTCATATCTTCTCGTGAGTGCATATTTTGAACTTGGGAGCTGAATATGAATTGTAGAGAATTACATCCTATTCAAAATTAGCTTTGGATGGGTCATTTTTGATAAAGTATGAGAAAGTTATGCTTGGTCAAAGTTGAGTTGACTTTTCCTACAAAACCCTAATTTAGCAACTTTTGGGTTTTGATGAATTGTGAGCAATCCTTGAGGAATAATGATCAACCCTTGATCAAATGATGAATAATACTTCAAAATGAGGATGTTGACCAAAAATCTTGAAGTTTGACTGTATGTGGGACACAATTGACTTTTGCCCTAACATAGTCGATTTTCAGGCCTTTGAGCAATTGACTGAGCAAACTTCATCTGTAAGGTTTGAAACTTGACATGGATGATGTTGAGAACATATTAGGAAAATGGTGAGAATTTGGGATCCTTTGGACTCAAGTACCTTGATGCAAACTGAAACCCTAATTTGAGGTAGAGTGCCTTAAGAGAGAGTTTGTCTGGTCAACCCTTGGTCTTCCTTGAGCAATTTGAGGACCTCACTTGAAATGTATTGAGAAATATGGGAGGGAAAATTTTGGGGTACAACAGTATGCTTCTGATTTTGATTCTTATGTTCACAAAGTGTACATCTTTGATTATATGAACAATCAGTTCTTTTATTTTGACCCGTCTTAGAATGCCTAGTGAACTTATTCAGAGTTCCTCGATTAATTAACAAACAGACAAACACACCAAAGTGGTAAATGCACATTTTATATCATTTAATTATCATGACGCATTTATTTTAAGGTTCATCAAAATTATTATACTTCACCCCCTTTTTGACATCATCAAAAAGGCAACTATGCGTGAAAAACATTAAACGTTAGAAGTCTTTTATCCTAACATTTCATTCAAGGAATTTCAGAGTACATCAAGAGAAAAAGGAAAAATAGAAGAAAACTTAGAATTTCTAAAAACATTATAGGCAAGATTTCAATCATCAAAGTCTTGAACTATATCAATTCTAGCACATCTTTCTTCAACCAATGCATTATCTGATCCATTCTTCTTTATTAACTCCCACATCTTGTCTTGAATTATCATGTCAGATAGTATCCTTCCATAAGGAATATAGGATTTAGTATGTGTTCTTGATATTTTAATGGAGTGTTTCAGATGATTAAATATGGTTTTAGGAAGGTTGATCATGAAGTGATGGATCAAGAGGAAAACAAAAATTCCATCATCATGAGATAGAGTGCTTCTTGTTGTGGCTCGAGGATGGAGGTTGGAAAGGGAGAACCTAAACAAATTCTTGGCTGAAGGAAGAAGGGTTCTAGGATTAGTTGGTTTATATGGTACTGAATTGTCATGAAGAACCCTAAATATTTTAACAAAACTTAGATCGGATTGATAGTCATCTATGGTGACTTTAGATGATACACACCCAGTGACTCTTACAATGGAAGTGATGGTGACATCAATGGTAAGTCTGGAGATTTCAGACATAATAGTGTTTCCATCATCACTAATTTTGGCATATTTTTAGAATTCCTTCACAAGGACAGGGAAGACGGGACCTCTCAGTATATTAAAGTAGCCTGTCCAGGATTGAAGTTGCATACTTCTTATTAGGTCCAATCCATGGTGTTTGAGTCTGGGAAGATTGGGTCATTTTTCTTGAATGATTTCAAGAGTTTCCTCATTGCCATGAAAAGTTATAGAAGACATTGTTAAATTAGGCAAAGGATGATTTAAAGGGTTTTCTATTTGAACTGAGGATGATGAATGGTGAAGAGGAGCCATCAACTATTTATAGAGACTGATAGTGAACATGGGTCTGACATCTATTAGATAGGCTATGATTATCTTAGTGAAGACTAGAGAACCTAGATATATTGGGAATGATAAAGAGTAATTAATCTTATTTATGAATAAAATATTAAATGAAAAGAAGTTTGACAGTTACCCTTTAATCCGGGGGGAAGTTAATTGACACACACCAAAATTTTAGACCTATTTCTCATATACGTATAATATATTGTCTTGTTACTTGTCATTTCATGATAGTGCATAATTAAAAAACAAAAATTTATCATAAAATAAAGTCTTTATTAATTAAGACAATTCAAAAGATACATGTTTAAAAATGAAGAACTAATCAGATGAAATAATCAAGAAATAAAAAAACAATCATACTTTTGAAGAGACAAGTCATATTTTCCTAGCTAATGAAAATCTCGCACTTATATTTGAACAAGCAATCTTCAGGACAGTTTTGTGGGCCAAATTTTGATAACACTTCTTTGAAAATATACACTATTCCCTCTTGGAAAATAATTTTAGACAAAACGCGTCCATAAGGAATGTAAGACTTTATGTGATTCCTGGACTCAGTGATAGATTTCCAAAGACAAATGAAGATGGATTATGGGAAGCTTACATGAGTATCATTCATCATAAGTGTGATACGGTGGCAGAACTAACTGTTTAATACTGGTTTGTGTTTTGCGTTTTTAGTTCGCAAATGTCGCGGTAAGCATGAGTCGCCACCGACTTTTATTTCATCCAATCATGGAAAAGGGAAAATAACAGAAAAAACCTTGTTTCGAGATATTCTGAGTACGGGGGGTAGATTATAGAAAGGGAAGGTGTTAGCACCCTTTCTATCCATGGTTTTCCATGGGCTCTTAGGCGCTTGCTCATCTTTTTAAAATTGCTTGTGTGCGTGCTTGCTTTGAAACTGTTTTACTTCGTGATAACCCTTGTATCAGTCCTCAAGGATGTGACAAAGTTGTTTTGAAAACTGTTTTTGAAAGGTGTTTGTGTGAAAAGATTTGTTTTGAGCAAATACCTACTAGCATCTACCTACTCGAAAAAAGATCGTTTTTGTTCTATTTCCTTTAGACAGCGCTATCCCACTATTAAGGAGTAGGTAGCACCATCGTTGGAGTTTGTAAGGGACGTTCGAAAGGGACAAGTACAATCACTAAAGCAATAGTTAGAAAACTTTAGTAGTAACCCTAAAGTCTTAAGATCTTTTCGAGGCGACGTTTCCGAGGCAACATTTCCGAGGCAACATTCGAATGGGACAATTTGATCTCTTTAGACTGGAGGGCAACCACTAAAATCTCCTATGCTTAATGATTGTTTACCAAAGGCAACCAAAGTGAGGTAAACCCTAGGAGTGAACATGTGCGAGTGATTTGTTTCATTTATTTAATCTTTTCACATTAGGGTTTTCTAACTGTTTTAATTTTCCATGCATTCTTGCCATACAATCCTATTAGCCATATATCTTGACAGTTAAAAGTTTGCTGAAAGTAAAAGCGGAAATAAACCTAGCTATTACATGGCTTTGACATTTACATAATTGCCTTGACGTGAAATAAAAAATGCGGAATTTAAAATCCTAATTAAAACTATTACAACCTTGAAACAGTTACAAAATAATGGCAAAAATAATAACAAGCGCGCGACAAATTAAATACGAGAGAAATCAGGGTTTTGACCCTTGACTAAACCTAATTGCAATTGATTATAGAAACAATTATTTTTGTCATTTTTTTTGTTATTTAAGAAAATAAGGAATAATAAAAAAGGAACCTAATTACTAATTGGCTTAAGTTAAGAAAAATAATTAAATCACCTATTTTGTGTTTTTGTTTGAAGAAAAGAAAATAATTAAATCAAAAATTTAAACCTAGTGTTCTAATTGATTTTAATTATAAAAATAAGTTAAAGTTTCCCTAAATTAAATAAGCTAATTAATTTAATTTAACTTGATAAAAATAAAAAACCTAATTCTAATTTTTATGAATTTTTGATTTTTATGATTTTATATAAAACAAACTGATTTTAAAAATAAAATGAATAAGAAATTAAGAATAAAGAAAACAAAATAATAAAAAGAGAACAAAATTGAGATATGGGTCTGTGTTGTTAGAAATTCTGGGGGTGTTAATCTGAAAATTTGTGGCCCATTAAGCTCCAGGCCTGGTCAGCGTTGGATCTGGTGTAGTGTTGACTTTGTGGTGCACCATGGTCCTTCATTGGAGAGGCGTGAGATCTGGTCAGCTGGGCATCCAATGGACGTACGTTGATGGCACATGATGGGCGTTGGATGGTGTATTGCATGGGATTAGCCTGAAATTGTTAAGAAAATATCAAAATGCACACGCCTGGGATCGAACCCAGGATGTGTGCATCAAAGGCAAGCTTCCTAACCATCTGCGCTGGACTTGTTAATTGAATATATTATAAACAAATAAAATCAAAAGACAAATCAAGCCTCATGCCAGGAAAACCGCGCGAAATTTGAATGGGCCAACCATGCCTTGCCACACATCATCTTTTTCCTTGGACTGTGGCTTTAGATGAAACACTTTTACCTACGGGCGTTTGTCCGTAGCTATAACCCTGTCCATCTCAAAAATCCTGTACATGCAATATAAATCAATTGTAATGGTACCAATCAACTCGTCTTGGTCTCACGAGTGTCATGGTACCTAATTCATGGTCCAATTTTCCTTGTATCAGAAATCCCTAAATCGAGCTCTTAAACCCTAGCAATGGTGAATATGGATTCCTACACTGTTAGTACAATTAAGCGATACAAAAATCTTGCAATCATGATTATGAACAAGAATATATGATAACATGCGTTTAGGATGCGTAAAACATTGAAATTGAGTTTGAGTTTTTAGTGAAAACTGTGATGTTGTAACATGATGATTCTGGATGCTTCAAGGATAGCAAACGATACTATTAGCTTCCTGAGATATCCAGGAATGGATTAGAATCCTAGGAATGGTTTGAATTGGCCTGTGGAAGAAGATAGGTCTCACACTTTTCTTTGAAATTTTGTAGTTTTGTTCTGCCTCCTTTCACGACTCTAACCCTTGTTCTTGCATTGGATATGTTCAATATATATCATAGAGTGAATTAGGGTTGTAAAAAATGATCACATCTTTGAAAGTTTTGAAGATTTGATTTGATTTTCATGGCATATATAAACTTGCTATATTGAGCCAAATTATGCCTTTCTGGTATCAATCAGCCTTGATTCTAATTGATCATGATATCCTTGCATTATTTGATTGAAATCCTGTCCAAAAATCAGATCACAACATATCTTTTCCATTATTCATCAATTATTTGATTTAATTGAAATTTTAATTAACAAAAAATAAATAAATTTAAAAGTGAAGCAAATAACATGAGGTTGGATATTCGAGATTACAGTCAGCGGGATGCCCCAGTTTTCTTAAGTCTCCTTTGTAGGTTTTGACTTAGTGGGCTTTTCTTTTTGAGAGATAATGACTGCCTATGTGATAGGGAACCATCCCCGTATTTTGATTCCAGAGGAATGTTTCTTGACGTCATTCGTTGTATTACGAGATGAGAGTTTGCGGCTTTAACGCGCGTTTGAATTAACTGAGAGACTACCCTGCCCCAGGTTTTGATTAAAGGTTTCAATTTATGTTTAAAATAGAAAACTTCTACTTCTTTGGCTCTAAGGGGTTGACTAGGGATTATCTTCCTTATAACTCCAATGTTTAGGATTTGAAAAAACGCATGTACATCATCAGCAAGGTCTGTTCAAAAGCATACTGTATGAGATTATGGCATTGTTTTCGTCATCCTCCCTCTAAAGGCTTGTAGCTTTTAGCAAGATTTGGATGTCATAAAGTGAGTGAAAAGCATAGTTTAAATGTAATGAAAATTAAATAATTCAAGACAAACATATGCAATGCATTAATGAAACAAAGTTTGACACTAATAGGTAATTGTTTGAATAACAAAAGAAATTACAACTTGAAAATTCAAATGAAACAAAAGCCTCAATGATTTGGAAAGGGAGTAGTGATCACGTTTGGAGTCTCTAGAGGGTCGAATTCGATCTCCTTGGCGTCAATCAAATTCTGAATCTTGTACTTCAATGCCCAGCAATCGTCAGTGTCATGCCCTGGACTGTCATAATGATAAGCACATGTTGCATTAGGATTGTAGTTAGGAGAAGAAGTCTTGGGGTTTGGATGAGGTCCTATTAATGCAATCAGATTCATCCTCAACAAGTGTTGTAGCGCTTGAGACAGCGGCATGTTGATGTTGGTGAACTGTCTTTTGGGCGTGACCTCCTTACGCTGATGCCCCTGCCTTTGTTGAGCAGGCGTAGGATTAGAGATCAAGATTGCTCCTACGTGTTGGTCATGACGACTCTTTCGACCATACACAACATTGGACTCTTTCTTCCCATTATAGGGCTTTTCTGAGCATCAGAACGTGTAGCTTCTTGAATCTTCCCACTTTTGATGCCAGCTTCGACCCTTTCGCCAGTCAGTATTAGCTCAGTGAACCCGGCTGAAGAGCTTCCGATCAAGTGTTTGAAGAAAAGCCCTGTCAAAGTTTCCATGAAGACGCTAATCAGCTCCCTGTCAGTTAAAGGAGGGTTGCACCCTACCAGCCAGATCTCTCCACTTTTGGGCGTATCCTTTGAAGCTCTCATTGGAACCCATGGTCATGTTTTGCAATTGCACACGAGTTGGTGCCATATCAACATTGTACTGGTACTGCTTGTAGAAAGCAACAGCTAAATCCTCCCAGGTGTGGATTCGAGTACTCTCCAATTGATAGAACCACTCGAGTTGTGTCCCTTCCAGGCTTTCTTGGAAGAAATGGATCCAAAGCTTTGGATCAGTTGTGTATGGTTGAATCTTGCAGACATAAGACTTTAAGTGTATCTTAGGGCAAGAGACTCCATCGTACAGGGCAAAGGTAGGGACTTTGAACTTTGGCGGGATGACCACTCCAGAAACCAAACCCATGTCTCCTAAATCCAAGCCATGTGTCTTTTGAATCTCCATAGCACTGAGGCGATCCTCCAACTGTTTTTACTTGTCATTAGTGGGAGGATATTGTTCCTCGGAGTAGTCAGCTTCAACTTCATCAATCTCCATATTGTTGTCTTCTTCATGACTATCCCCCATGTTGGATGGAGTTGAAAGATCTATAGCTCTTTTGACTGGTCCTCTAGGTCTTCTTCTCAAGTTCAGGACGCCTACTGACTTCTTGGACTTCTTCCCCTTGTCTTTGAGAAGGAGAGTTTTCAGATCTTCTTGCCCCTTAGCCATAGCCAGGAACATTTGTTGGAATTGAGCGTTTTGAGCTTGGAGATCTTTCACCATTTGTTCCATATCCATCTTACTGAAATAAACAGTAGGAAGATAAGGAGATCTGTATGGGAGAAACCTGTCATGATATGATGCATGATATGGGGATGCATGTTTTCAAGGATCTCGCAAGGTAAACACAAGAAAAAGTTAGAGATTGAACTTTAATTAACATCTTTGATTGGAGAACTTTGTATCGGTGGATGTCCTTCCACGAGGATCAAGCTCACCATGTCAAGTGGGTCATAGCCCTCGACTTAAGTTTGTTGTACTTGATCTTTGACGGTGTTTGGTTAGAGGAAAATAAATCCTCTTATCCCTTGATAGACATCTGGTTCAACGTGACCCTGCATCATAGGCCCTCGAGATCCTTGAAATGGTCATTGAAAATGCTATGGTATGATGTTCATGATGTTATGTACAAGTATACGAGGTAAGCAGATTTACAAATAATCATATTCACACAAAGCAGACAAGTCCTTAGTTTCAGGCTTGCATGGAGTTTTGTAGGTAAGTACCCTATTGAAATTTAGTTGGCTCAACCTGTCCTAGTTAATAGTAACCGGGTTCTAAGGGATCTCAATATCATTGACCTTTCCCACAAGCTTCGTTCAATAAGCAATTAACTTGCAGCCGAACAAAACTCAAGGGTCAAGTCTCAATGAGTGTAGCATCGAGTATCAACCAATTTTTAGCTCTACACCGAAATCGGTCATCTCACTACGTCCTAATGGTCAAGTTGGTCAAGTAAGGTTCTAAGGTCAGTTGATGCTTTACGACACCACGCGGCGGCCTCGTAATCTCCTTGATTCAACTCAAGGGTTACCAGTACCAACCAAAGTGCCACATCAATGTAGCTACTACTTCAACCATGTCGGTATACCCCGCACAATTCCCTCACAGTCTATTGCTACTTACCTAAAAGGTGCCCCCAAATCCAGGTGTAGGATTTAAAACAAACCCAAACAAGGAACAAATATGTAAAGAAAACAAATCAAACAATGTAAGCAAGTAAAGGTGATCTAACCCTAAGGTAACCCCACTTTTAAGTAATTCCCCAGCAGAGTCGCCAGTTCTGTGATACGGTGGGAGAACTGACTTGAGGTTTTGCGTTTGTGTTCACAAATATTGAGGTTTAGCAAGAATCGCCACTGACTTTTCTTTTATCCAAAAGGAAAGGTAAAAAGCACAGGAAAGACCTTTCGAGATTATTTCTCGGGTTCGAGGGGTATATTATGAAAAGGGAAGGTGTTAGCACCCTTTTCATCCATGGTTTTCCATGGGCTCTTAGTTACTTGTTAGATCACTTGCTTTTGTTTGAATGTGTGCTTGTGGTGGTGATTTTTGAAAGTATTTTGAAAATGGAACTTCGTAATGGTTCTCGTTTCTATAAGAACGCCTACAAAGTGTTTGTTTCAAAAATAGTTTAAAAGTGTGTTTGTGAGATGTGTTTTTGAAAGTATTTTGAAAATGGAACTTCGTAATGGTTCTCGTTTCTATAAGAACGCCTACAAAGTGTTTGTTTCAAAAATAGTTCAAATATGAGAGTGTGGGTAAAAATGTTTTTGTTGTGAGCAAGCGAGTAACTAAGAATGAATCTACCTACTCGAAAAGGTCTTAAATGTGCTTTTCCTCCTCCTTTATATGTGGCTATCTTACCATTGATTTGGTAAGAAGCCCCATCGTAAGATTTGAAGGGACGGGTATGGGACGTTTGTATAGTCATAGAAGGAAACATATGGGACGCTTTCGCAATGTCGTTTTAGGGACTAGATCGTTTACCGAAGGCAACATCGAGGGTCATCGAGGGACTACGATCTTTTATCGAGGGTCTTTTGCTAAAACGCCCATGTTCGAGGGACATGACTATTTTCCGAAAGGCAACAAAATGAGATTACCTTAGAGATGCTAGTGTGTAAGTGTGTTAGTTTGCATGCACTTTGTCTTGTATTTGAAAGGTTATCTATTTGCTGATTTTATCTTGCCATACATCCTAATTACTAGCAATATATGAAAGCAAGTAAACATGCGGAAAATAAATCCTAAGCTATTACATCACTTTAGGGGGATGGGGGTAAAAATTTACAATGGGGATGAAGTGGAGACTGAAATATTACAACCATATCAAATGATAATGAAAACAATGTAAAAACAGTGTAAAATAAAAGGAAAACTGCATTTTGAACTGCTATGTGTCGACCCATGCTGCTATGCATCGACACATAGCTTTTCCTTGCTCCTGTAAAACAAAATTTGCTCAGTATGAGTCGACACATAATGGGATGTGTCGACTCATGCACCTTCTTGCATCGACGCGAAACACGTATGTGTCGACTCATAGTATTTTCTCACTTCTGTTTTGTAACCTTAAATCAGTATGAGTCGATGCATGGGGGTTATGTGTCGACTCATACCCTGTTTTTTCACTAGGATGAGTCGACACATGAGGATATGTGTCGATACATGCTGCATTTTCCTGCCTTAAACATTATTTTATTGAATGTACAGGTTAGCTTATGGTATATGATGGATAAACATGAACAACAAATGATTGAATAAGCCTAAACAAAGTGCAGATGACTAGTTCAAAAAGATATTAAAGTACTACATCTTGTCTTCAAAATAAACAAATCATTAATGATGTATGGAGAGATATCAAATCAAGAAGACTTACCTCTGAACTGCACTGTCTGTTTTAAATCTGAATGTTTTTTCCAAATGTGATGAATACCTCAATGAATCTCCGGAAAGCTACTCCGGACTGTTGAAACTAAGCTGGACTGTACTGTAATGTTTTTGGTGTTTTAAAGATGGAGATGAATAGCAACACAGGAACTGTTTTTGTGATGTTTTGGACCACCTTTGTATGTGATGAGTTGTTTGGCTTAAAGGAGAGTTTGTATGGTAGAGTGATGAGTTGGGTTTCTGTTTTGAAAAAAATCAGTCTTGGTTTTGAAAATGAGTCAAGGTTGCACAAAATATTGTTTTTTTCTGCTCAACAAAACTCTCTCTCTTTTTCTCTAGAAAATCTTTTTTTCCCTTCAAAATCCCACCTCTTTGTCTTATGAGACAATCCTCTTTTGTAGACTCCTTGAATTGTGGTTTAGGGGGGAAAACAAATAAGTCATTTTGAATTGTTTTTGAATACTGCTTTGATACTTTCTGCACACAATTTTCTTTTGCCATTTTGGTGTAATTTTGGGGCTGTTGTGGTGCAGGTTTGGGTAGACTGCATATAGCAGTTTTGGACTGTATTGGCAGCATGTATACTTGGGAGGCAGCATAGAAAAAGCTTTCTTGTAGGGAAGCATAGGATGTTGTAGCAATGTGATATATCATATTTTCTTCAACTTTGGACAACACAGTTTGTAGCATGTCACAAATTTAGTCTTGTGCATATTATGTCAAAGGCAAAAATATTGTGACAAGGTTTTAATCAAGACATAGTTTTAGAATTTGTAATTTTGCAAAATGTCACTTTGTAATAACTTGAATTACTTGCATCATCTTGAATTATTTGGAGTTGTTGTAAAATTCCATGAAGCAAATGAAATTAACCAAGTATAGAAAATACTTAGAAAAATCTCAAAGTCTTGCAAAGTTGGATTTTTGATTCTCTTGACTTCTTAATGATCAAGCTTGATATTTTTGAATGTCTTGATGAAATTTAATCTTTGGGTTGTAATGTTGACGAAAAAGTCAAAGTTTGACTTTCCAGTATGCAATTGACCATTTTGCCCTTGTGCCAATTTCAAGCCTAAATTGATGTATCAGTGCTGCCAACTTGACGTCTTAGAATATCTTGTGAGAAAATACTTGACAAATGAGAGGGCAAATTTTAGGGTACAACAGATCTGCATTATGATACGTGAGTGTGTGTAAGAGGATAGCTGTTTTTGATAAAGCGAGAGACAGAAAAAAAGAAAAACAAGGAGCGCAAAATTTGTAATACAAGAAACGTCCAATGCCTTATTGATGATATATGAAAATGACAAATAATAAACCCTCACAAGCAAAGCCAAGGTGCCCCGGGCAAGGCATCGGGCTGTAAAGTTTTAAACCGTCTATTACAAATCTCAAAACAAAAGTCAATTACTGTGTAATAAAAGAAATAGGTATGAAGTCCTTCGTCGTCCAGTTACTCGGTCCACCGTTGGTAGTTGGGTAGATCCAGCTATCAATATCTGAATCTTCTTCACCATCTTCAACCGCATTAACTCCCTGATTGCTGATGTGCAGAGGAGGTCTTCCAATCCGTGCGTGCCTAACATCCCTTTAAGCCCCTGAAGTAAAGCCCAAACAAAATTTGTCAATTTTATGCGTGAAATCAGGGAGATGACCCCAATTTGTACACCCACCTTCTTCAATTACAGCCCTGGCATCCTTGAGGGAAGCCATCTTCATTGGAGGTTTGTCAGTAGCAACTTCAGTTGATGCCAAAGTCTGGGGGACCTCTTCAAAGTTCTGACAAGGGGTTTCGATGAATTCCCCATCCATCTCCATATAGCGAAAGGAATTGAGATAACTCACCATGTACTCCTCTTCACCTCGTACCGTGACAATCTTCCCCTTTACTGGATATTTCAACATTTGATGGAGCATAGAAGTCACTGCCCCAACCTTATGAATCCAAGGACGACCCAACAAGCAAGAATATGATGGCCTGATATCCATCACGTAGAAAGTGGATGCAAAAGTCTGAGAGCCAACTTTAAACGGGATGTCAACCTCCCCGTGCACCATCCTTTTTGACCCGTCGAAAGATCTGACCATAATATTGTTTGGCTTTAGAATCAAGCCTTCACAGTCCAGACGACCTAATGCTTTCTTTGGCAGAACATTCAATAAGGACCCGACATCCACCAGTACATGGGCCATAGTAGTGCCCCTGCACTCGATCAAGACGTGTAGATCATCATTGTTATTTCTTCCTTTAGCGGTTAGATCTGCGTCTGAGAAACCCAACCCATTGTCGGCAGTCAAACTAGCTACGCAGTCTTTGAATTGATCGACAGAAGTTTCCGGCGGCACATGCGCAATTTTGAGGAAAGCAATTAAAGCCTTTACGTTGGCTTCAGAACACAACAACAAGGACAATATGGAGATTTTTGACGGGGTCTGCCCCAGCTGCTCGACTACGTTGTAGTCGCTTTTCTTGATAATCTTCAAAATTTCCTCTATCTCCTGCTTAGAGGTTTCTACAATGATCTTCTTAGGTGCCTCCGTCCGGGAAGGATCACCTGTGATTTCTTTGCCCCGAGACCCAGATGGCTCGGCGATAGGGGTGATAACTGGGATAGGAACTGGGACAATAGCTGATGTACTAGCAGATGGAATGGCAACAAGTTTGTGGATAGTTGGAGGGGAAATCTCGGGAGAAAAGAGTCTTCCGCTTCTGGTGACCTTGCTAGCCCCGACAATATTGCTGATATCAACATCAGCTTTCTCACTTTTTAAGTCTTGTTTAACTCTGTGGTAATACACATCGGCCCTATAGTTCCAAGGGACAGCCTTATCGGAAGTGTATGGGATAGGACCAGGGACATTAATTATTAACGAAGCGATTCTTGGGACGGATGTAATCCTAACAGGCTTTCTCGAGGAAGCCTTGGAAGGATTGGAGGAAATGGTTATGATGGCAACATCTTGAATCGGAACCAAGGGAATCATAGTCTTTTCAAACAGGATCTCTTTGTTATCCATCAGGTGCAGAACACTTGATTTCAATAAATTGCAACCAGCAGGCAGAATTGAACACATATGGCAACCTTCGCCATAACCCGAAAATAAACCGGCCAACAATAGATTCTTCTTAACTGTCATCAAAGGAGTAGAAATTTCTTCCACGGAGGTTACAAATAAATCATCATCCACAACATTCACTCCATGACCAGTTTGGGCATATGAGCAGTTATGACGCTGGGCTTCTCCGGAGCGTCAAACTCAATCTCTTTGGCTTCGATCAAGTCTTGCACCTTATTCTTCAAGGCCCAACAATTGTTTGTATCATGACCTGGACTTTCGGAGTGATAGGTGCAGCGGGCATTTGGATTATATTGAGGAGATGTGGTGTTGGGGTTCTTCGGGGCTTCCCTCAGAGTTACCATATTGGTTTTCAATAATTGTGGTAGAATTTGAGACAAGGTCATATTGAGCCGAGTGTACTGCCTCTGTGGTCTTTCCACCCTTTGTTGATTGTTGCATTGTGGAGCAACTGTGGGTTTTGATATTACTACCGCATTTACCGCTTGACGGTGTTCAGGTCTGCTTTGGCTCCTCGAGCCATAGACTGCACTAGCTTCTTTCTTACCAGTGAAAGGCTTCTTTACTGAACCTGATGAAGTATCCTTATGTATCTTACCACTTCGGATACCAGCTTCTACTCTCTCTCCCGTCAAAATTAACTCAGTAAACCCAGATGATGAACTGTCGATCAGATGATTGAAAAACGGACCAGATAGCGTCCCCAGTAACATGTCAACCAACTCCCTATCAGACAAAGGGGGTTGGACTCTTCTAGCCAAATCTCTACACTTTTGAGCATAGTCCTTAAAACCTTCACTTGCACTCATTGACATACCCTGAAGATGAGTACGAGTGGGAGCAAGGTCGGTGTTATACTGATACTGCCTGTAAAAAGCAGCAGCAAGGTCTTCCCAATTTCGGACATTGGCTCCTTCCAACTAATAAAACCATTCAAGCTGAGTCCCTGACAGACTATCTTGAAAGAAATGCACCCACAAATTTCTATCAGCAGTATGGGGTTGGATTTTCCTGACATACGAACGGAGATGGAGTTTTGGACAGGATACTCCATCGTACTTGGCAAAAACTGGAGCTTTGAACTTACGAGGGATCACCACCCCAGACACCAGTCCCAGCTCTCTGAAATCCAAACCATGGATCTTTTGAATCTCCATAGCACTCAGACGGTCTTCAAGTTGCTTGTACCTATCCTCGGCAGGAGGATATTGCTCCTCATCATAATCCATATCATTATCAAAAACTGCAGGACTGGGGCCCTTTTCTTCTTCTTGGCTCTCCCCTTCCTTGGATGAAAAGGACAGATCATCTTGCTGTTTCAACCTATCCCCAAACCTTTTGCCCATACTCAGCAGAACAACCTTCTTCTTCTTCTTCTTCTTCTTCTTCCCCTTCTTCTTCTCTTTCTCTTTCAGAATGAGAGCTTTCAAGTCCTCTCGCCCTTTAGCCAAGCTCAAGAACATCTCTTGGAATTGGGCATTTTGTGCCTGAAGATCTTTGATAGCTTGATCAGAAGACATTTCTGCTGAAATAAACAACGAAGAAGATGAGAAACCTGTAATGGTACCTGTAATGGCGTGCATGATAATGGGATGCGTATGTAATGATTTCAAAGACTTTGGGAGACTTAAATTTGTAAACCAAAAATAAACAAACTTTATTAGATTAATCTGTAAAAGGGTTCAACAATGCCTTTAAGGCGTTACAGAGAAATAAATGGAAAACAAATCTAAACTAGAAAAAAGTAAAATCAGAAATCCCATGGACGCTTTCCCTTTGTGCTGACATAGTCATTGATCATTCTTTCATTCTCGAGTTGCCTGGTGAGCTTCAAGATCTTCCTTTCTTGCTCATGGTGCTTTTCCCGGTAGGTATGCCTTTCCTCTTTCAGCTGAATCCAAGACCTCTTCAATGCCCCAAGATCAATGGGCATGTAAGGATAAAGGACTGTATAAGGAATGCCTTCTTCATTAGTGGGCTCCACAATCACTGGCAATACAACTTCATAGGGCATCCCAAGCTTCTGAGCACGAGCTCGGATCCACTGGAGGTAAGGCTGCATAGGGAGAGAAGTCCTTGGTCCTAGCTCTTGGGGGTCAGATCTGTTCACCATGCCCCAAGCTCGTATAAACCTCCGGCGATGCTCGTCAACATCTTCATTGTAGTCAAATGAAATATTTGTAAGAAGTAGCTCATGAGGACCGTCTCTCTGAGCACGACCGAACTGTCGTAAAGCTAGACAGAGATTGTAGGTTATACCCCCTCTGATTCCAAGCAATGGGACATTAGGGTATCCCCCACAACCATCAATGACAGCAGTGCTTTCCATAGCCTTGGAACTCCAAAGAATGTCTGTATGGGCAAGTGACATTAACCTGTAAGACCATCCCAAACCTTCTTCATTCTTCAGCACAGACTTAGGGAGGTGCAAAATAAACAACCTCGACAACAGTGGCATATAACACATAAGGGTCCCTCTTCTACTCACAGTATGATTATAGAGGGCATGCAAGATATCACCCAATAGAGTAGGCACAGGATTACGAGACAGGAAGATCTTAACCGCATTCACATCCACAAAGGAATCCGGATTCGGGAAAAGAACCAAACCGTAGATAAGGAGAGGCAAGATATCTTCGAAAGCCTGAAAGTCCAAATTATCCCAGAATTGCTGAGCCTGATCCATCAGAAATTTGGCTAGGAAACCTTCAACCCCGCTTCGTGTTTCCCAATTAGATACTACATCAGCCCGTTTCAGATGCAGAGCTGAGGCAATGTCTTCTGGTCTAGGAGTCTCTTCCATACCGGTGAAGGGCATATTCTCAAGGATGGATATACCCAATAAGTGAGAGAACTCTTCCGAAGTGGGAACCAACTGATAGTCCGGAAAAGTGAAACAATGATGCACAAGATCGAAGAACTGGAAAAGCACACTCATCATCTGCTCATCAAACCTTGAGGTAACCAGGCTAAGAAGTTGACCACGTCTCTTGATGAAGGAAGAAGTCTCAGAAACTCTCGAGGCTAACTCTTTGAGTTGAGCAGGTATTTGCACAAAGTTAACTCAGATGGTGTTTCTGCTCACGGAAGCCATAATCTGCAAAATAGAACAAAGATAAATCCCCTCGATCTTTGAAATGGTTATTATAATGAAGTATGCATGCTATGTTATGATGCATGATGTCATGATAAAAACAACACAGGCATAGCAGATAACAGACATGGCAAAGGCAAACAAGTCACACAAAAGCCCTTAAGTTTAAGGCTTGCATGGGGTCAAAGGTATTACCCTCTTGAAGTTCAGTTGGTTTCAACCTGTCCTAGCAAAAGTAACCGGGTTCTAGAGGTTCTCAATATCACTGACCATCTTCCATCGGTCATGGTTTCAGCTCACGCAATCTTTTCTTGAAGCCGAAACTATCTCGAGAGTATGTTCTCAATGAGTGTAGTATCGAGTATCAACCAGTTCTCAGCTTTACACCGAGGCCGGCTATCTCACTACTTCCTAGTGGCCAAGTTGGTCGATTAAAAGTTCTAAGGTCAGTTGATGCTTAACGACACACATAGCGGCCCCGTATTCTCCTCGTTTCTCCACAAGGGATACCAGTACCAACCAATGTGCCACATCAACGTAGCAACTCCTTCAACCATATCGGTCTACGACGTACAGTTCCCTTACAATTTATTGCTACTTACCTAAAAGGTGTCCCCAGATCCGGGTTAGGATCTATAGTAATTCCCAATACAAAAACCCTTAAATGTAAAGCAACCAAAACAAACAAGAGAAGCAAATATGATGAACTATTCCTAAGGAATACCCCACTTATAGTCCCCAGCAGATTCACCAGTTCTGTGATACGGTGGCAGAACCGACTGTTTTGGAAAATGCTGGTTTGCGTTTTGCGTTTGTGTTTGCAAAATGTCGCGGTAAGCAAGAGTCGCCACCGACTTTTATTTTATCCAATCGAAAAGGAGAAGAGCACAGAAAAATTCCTTTTTCGAGATTTTGAGTACGGGGGGTAAATTACAGAAAGGGAAGGTATTATCACCCTTTCTATCCATGGTTTTCCATGGGCTCTTAGGTACTTGCTAATCTTTTAAATTGATTGTGTGTGTTTGTTTTGAAAAGTTCTTGTTTTACTTTGTTTCAACCCTTGCTTCTGTCTTCAAGAGTGTTACGAAGTATTTTTGAAAACTTTGTTTGAAAAGTGTTTGGTGTGAAAAAGTTTGTTTGTTTTGAGCAAGTACTTACTAGCATCTACCTACTCGAAAAAGATTGTTTCTGTTCTTGTTTCCTTTAGACAACGCTATCCTGTTATTGAGAAGTAGGTAGCACCATCGCTGGAGTTTGTAAGGGTCATTTCGTAAGGGACGTACGATCACTAAAGTAATGTTAGGACGTCTTAGTAATAACCATAATGTCTTAAGATCATACTCGAGGCAACATTTCCGAGGCAACCTTTCTGAGGCAACTCTTCCGAACTGGACATTTGATCTTTGTTTAGACAGGAGGGTAACCACTAAAACACCCTATACTTAATGATCGTTTACCGAAGGCAATCAAAGTGAGAGTATACCCTAGGAGTGCGCATGTGCGAGTGATTTGATTTCAGTTATTATCTTTGCACATTTAGGGTTTGCTAGCCATTTTAAAATTAGCATGCAATCTTGGCATACAATCCTATTAACATACATCTAACAGTTAATATTTGCGAAAATTAAAATGCGAGAAATATAACTACACTATTACAAGGCTTCGGGGTAGGGGGTTAATTACATAGCCAAAAACCCGTAAAAACGATAAATAAAGAAAATCCCAATTAAACTATTACATACTGTGAGTAGTTACATTAATATTGTAAAAATCATAAGCGCGCACGATGAATTAAATGAGGAGGAATTAGGGTTTTGACCCCATCTAAACCTAATTGAAAGAAAAAATCATTTTTGTGGTTTTTGATTGTTTTGAGAAAAAAAAGTTTGATTGAATAACTAAAAACCTAATTACTAATTAATTCAATTTTGAGAAAAATAATTAAATCGACCTATTTTTGTATTTTTTATTTTATGAAGAGGAAATAAAAATTAAATCACATGCTAAACCTAATTTTCCTAATTGATTTTAAATGTATAAAAAAGTTAGAATTAACCTAAATTAAATTTAAAACTAATATTAAATTAAATTTGGTGAAATAAAAAAACTAATTCTAAATTTGTGAAATTGATTTATGATTTTTTGTGAAAAAAAGAAATTAATTTGTGTGGTTAGAAAATAATTAAATTAATTAAATCAAAAGAAATAAAATAAATAAAGAACAATGGGCCTGGATGTTTCGGCAAAAAAAAAGGGTGTTGATGGCAAATCTGGGCCTAGTAGCTCCTGGCCCGTTTGACTTTTCCAGATCCCATGTTGCTAGCTTGACTGGGCATATGGTGGACCTTCATGTGAGAAGCCTTAGATCTGGCACTTTGATGATCAGGTGGCTGAAAGCTGATGACGTATGGTGGATTTGTAAGGCGCCTGTACACCTGATCATACAAAGCAAAATAATATGGAATAATATGGGGAATCGAGAATCAAACCCAGGCCCTTTGGCATTTTACCCTACGCGCTGGCCAACTGAGCTGACTTTGTTAATTGTACAATGAACAACAAACAAACATTATATGGAAAAAACAAAATAATATATTACAAACGCGTGAAATTTTGAATGGGCAAATCAAGGAATGCCACGTTACCCTTCTTCTTCCTCTCACCATTGCTAAAAGTTCTCTGACTTTTACCTACGGTCACCTGGGTGTAGGTATAAGCCTGTGTTTCTCCAAAATCTTATGCAAGCATCATAAATCACAACCAATGGTACCAATCAACTCGTTGCAACCTCACGAGCATCATGGTACCATTATCCATGGCCAATTGTTCCTGTATGAAGAATCCCTAAAAACAAAGCATAAACCCTAGCCATGGCATCTTTGTATACAGTCAATAAAAACACAATTAAACATAACCATTAGCTTGCAAACATCATAAGGATTAAGAATATGTCAATTATTCATGCTAAAGATGTCAGAATTAATGGATTCGAAATCAAGAAAAGTGAGAAACCGTGTGGTACTTACGTCGCATTTCAGGGCACGAGAATGCTTGCTTTTGGTTGAAACACGTTCCTGGGATGTCCAGCAAACATTTGGGATGGCTAGAAGACCTTGAATTGGCCTGGAACGTGGAAATCAATTTGCCACTTTTCTTGATTTTTTTGAAACTTGCTTTGTGTTTTACACGCCTCAAGCCTCTCTGTTTTTGATCTGCAATCCTTCCTTATGTATCCAGGAATGAATTAGGGTTGCAATTTGGTTTCAAATCTTCTCTAATTATAATCATTGATTCAAGATTTGATCCTTTGTGCAAATCTTTCCAAATTGAGAAAATCCGATCTTTTTGTGTCCATTTGAAGCTTGCATGATTTGATTCCATCTCCAGCTGTATAATAGACCTAAACATGCACAAAAGCTCAAGCTTTGATTAGTTTTTGATATTTTCATGATTTTATTTGATTTAATTGAAATAAAATCAAAATAAATGACAAAAATAAAATAATGGTAAGTGGGAAGGATCCTGGGTCGTGGGTCATGTTACAAACTCAATGCAAGCATAAAAAGTTGGGCCCATTTGACAAAAATTACAATTTTGGCCACATTTGACTTTTGGCAATTTTGCAAAAAGGGTTAACTTTGCCAATGCATAACTCCCTCAATTTTAACCCTAGAGAGGTGTTCTTGGACTTTTTAAAAAGCTTAAGATGTCCTCTAGGCAACCCTTTTTGTATCATCTCAATTGAGTCTTCCATGTACATGTATGAAGCTTTGACAAAAAAGGTGTTTTTGTTTACTTTTCAAAATGACCTATAATGTCCAAATTCATATCTTCTCGTGAGTGCATATTTTGAACTTGGGAGCTGAAGATGAATTGTAGAGAATTACATCCTATTCAAAATGAGCTTTGGATGGGTCATTTTTGATAAAGTATGATAAAGTTATGCTTGGTCAAAGTTGAGTTGACTTTTCCTACAAAACCCTAATTTAGCAACTTTTGGGTTTTGATGAATTGTGAGCAATCCTTGAGGAATAATGATCAACCCTTGATCAAATGATGAATAATACTTCAAAATGAGGATGTTGACCAAAAATCTTGAAGTTTGACTGTATGTGGGACACAGTTGACTTTTGCCCTAACACAGTCGATTTTCAGGCCTTTGAGCAATTGACTGAGCAAACTTCCTCTGTAAGGTTTGAAACTTGACATGGATGATCTTGAGAACATATTAGGACAATGGTGAGCATTTGGGATCCTTTGGACTCAAGTACCTTGATGCAAACTGAAACCCTAATTTGAGGTAGACTGTCTTAGGAGAGAGTTTGTCTGGTCAACCCTTGGTCTTCCTTGAGCAATTTGAGGACCTCACTTGAAATGTATTGAGAAATATGGGAGGGAAAATTTTGGGGTACAACAGTATGCTTCTGATTTTGATTCTTATGTTCACAAAGTGTACATCTTTGATTATATGAACAATCAGTTCTTTTATTTTGACCCGTCTTAGAATGCCTAGTGAACTTGTTCAGAGTTCCTCGATTAATTAACAAACAGACAAACACACCAAAGTGGTAAATGCACATTTTATATCATTTAATTATCATGACGCATTTATTTTAAGGTTCATCAAAATTATTATACTTCTCCCCCTTTTTGACATCATCAAAAAGGCAACTATGCGTGAAAAACATTAAACGTTAGAAGTCTTTTATCCTAACACTTCATTCAAGGAATTTCAGAGTACATCAAGAGAAAAAGGAAAAATATAAGAAAACTTAGAATTTCTAAAAACATTATAGGCAAGATTTCAATCATAAAAGTCTTGAACTATATCAATTCTAGCACATCTTTCTTCAACCAATGCATTATCTGATCCATTCTTCTTTATTAACTCCCACATCCTGTCTTGAATTATCATGTCAGATAATATCCTTCCATAAGGAATATAGGATTTAGTATGTGTTCTTGATATTTTAATGGAGTGTTTCAGATGATTAAATATGGTTTTAGGAAGGTTGATCATGAAGTGATGGATCAAGAGGAAAACAAAAATTCCATCATCATGAGATAGAGTGCTTCTTGTTGTGGCTCGAGGACGGAGGTTGGAAAGGGAGAACCTAAACAAATTCTTGGCTGAAGGAAGAAGGGTTCTAGGATTAGTTGGTTTATATGGTACTGAATTGTCATGAAGAACCCTAAATATTTTAACAAAACTTAGATCGAATTGATAGTCATCTATGGTGACTTTAGATGATACACACCTAGTGACTCTTACAATGGAAGAGATGGTGACATCAATGGTAAGTCTGGAGATTTCAGACATAATAGTGCTTCCATCATCACTAATTTTGGCATATTTTTAGAATTCCTTCACAAGGACATGGAAGACGGGACCTCTCAGCAGAGTAAAGTAGCCTGTCCAGGATTGAAGTTGCATACTTCTTATTAGGTCCAATCCATGGTGTTTGAGTCTGGGAAGATTGGGTCATTTTTCTTGAATGATTTCAAGAGTTTCCTCATTGCCATGAAAAGTTATAGAAGACATTGTTAAATTAGGAAAAGGATGATTTAAAGGGTTTTCTATTTGAACTGAGGATGATGAATGGTGAAGAGGAGACATCAACTATTTATAGAGACTGATAGTGAACATGGGTCTGACATCTATTAGATAGGCTATGATTATCTTAGTGAAGACTAGAGAACCTAGATATATTGGGAAGGACAAAGAGTAATTAATCTTATTTATGAATAAAATATTAAATGAAAAGAAGTTTGACAGTTACCCTTTAATCCGGGGGGAAGGTAATTGACACACACCAAAATTTTAGACCTATTTCTCATATACGTATAATATATTTTCTTGTTACTTGTTATTTCATGATAGTGCATAATTAAAAAACAAAAATTTATCATAAAATAAAGACTTTATTAATTAAGACAATTTAAAAGATACATGTTTAAAAATGAAGAACTAATCAGATGAAATGATCAAGCAATAAAAAAACAATCATACTTTTGAAGAGACAAGTCATATTTTCCTAGCTAATGAAAATCTCGCACTTAGATTTGAACAAGCAATCTTCAGGACAGTTTTGTGGGCCAAATTTTGATAACACTTCTTTGAAAATATACACTATTCCCTCTTGGAAAATAATTTTAGACAAAACGCGTCCATAAGGAATGTAAGACTTTATGTGATTCCTGGACTCAGTGATATATTTCCAAAGACAAATGAAGATGGATTATGGCAAGCTTACATGAATATCATTCATCATAAGTGTGATACGATGGCAGAACTAACTGTTTAATACTAGTTTGTGTTTTGCGTTTTTAGTTCGCAAAATGTCGCGGTAAGCAAGAGTCGCCACCGACTTTTATTTCATCCAATCATGGAAAAGGGAAAATAACAGAAAAAACCTTGTTTCGAGATATTCTGAGTACGGGGGGTAGATTATAGAAAGGGAAGGTGTTAGAACCCTTTCTATCCATGGTTTTCCATGGGCTCTTAGGCGCTTGCTCATCTTTTTAAAATTGCTTGTGTGCGTGCTTGCTTTGAAACTGTTTTACTTCGTGATAACCCTTGTATCAGTTCTCAAGGATGTGACGAAGTTGTTTTGAAAACTGTTTTTGTAAGGTGTTTGTGTGAAAAGATTTGTTTTGAGCAAGTACCTACTAGCATCTACCTACTCGAAAAAAGATTGTTTTTGTTCTATTTCCTTTAGACAGCGCTATCCCACTATTAAGGAGTAGGTAGCACCATCGTTGGAGTTTGTAAGGGACGTTCGAAAGGGACGAGTACAATCACTAAAGCAATAGTTAGAAAACTTTAGTAGTAACCCTAAAGTCTTAAGATCTTTTCGAGGCGATGTTTCCGAGGCAACATTTCTGAGGCAACATTCGAATGGGACAATTTGATCTCTTTAGACTGGAGGGCAACCACAAAAATCTCCTATGCTTAATGATTGTTTACCGAAGGCAACCAAAGTGAGGTAAACCCTAGGAGTGAACATGTGCGAGTGATTTGTTTCATTTATTTAATCTTTTCACATTAGGGTTTTCTAACTGTTTTAATTTTCCATGCATTCTTGCCATACAATCCTATTAGCCATACATCTTGACAGTTAAAAGTTTGCTGAAAGTAAAAGCGGAAATAAACCTAGCTATTACATGGCTTTGACAGTTACACAATTTCCTTGACGTGAAATAAAAAATGCGGAATTTAAAATCCTAATTAAAACTATTACAACCTTGAAACAGTTACAAAATAATGGCAAAAATAATAACAAGCGCGCGACAAATTAAATACGAGAGAAATCAGGGTTTTGACCCTTGACTAAACCTAATTGCAATTGATTACAGAAACAATTATTTTTGTCATTTTTTTGTTATTTAAGAAAATAAGGAATAATAAAAAAGGAACCTAATTACTAATTGGCTTAAGTTAAGAAAAATAATTAAATCACCTATTTTGTGTTTTTGTTTGAAGAAAAGAAAATAATTAAATAAAAAATTTAAACCTAGTGTTCTAATTGATTTTAATTATAAAAACAAGTTAAAGTTTCCCTAAATTAAATAAGCTAATTAATTTAATTTAACTTGATAAAAATAAAAAACCTAATTCTAATTTTTATGAATTTTTTATTTTTATGATTTTATATAAAAAAACTGATTTTAAAAATAAAATGAATAAGAAATTAAGAATAAAGAAAACAAAATAATAAAAAGAGAACAAAATTGAGAAATGGGCCTGTGTTGTTAGAAATTCTGGGGGTGTTAATCTGAAAATTTATGGCCCATTAAGCTCCAGGCCTGGTCAGCGCTGGATCTGGTGTAGTGTTGACTTTGTGGTGCACCATGGTCCTTCATTGGAGAGGCGTGAGATCTGGTCAGCTGGGCATCCAATGGACGTACGTTGATGGCACAAGATGGGCGATGGATGGTGTATTGCATGGTATTAGCCTGAAATTGTTAAGAAAATATCAAAATGCACACGCCTGGGATCGAACCCAGGATGTGTGCATCAAAGGCAAGCTTCCTAACCATCTGCGCTGGACTTGTTAATTGAATATATTATAAACAAATAAAATCAAAAGACAAATCAAGCCTCATGCCAGGAAAACCGCGCGAAATTTGAATGGGCCAACCATGCCTTGCCACACATCATCTTCTTCTTTGGACCGTGGCTTTAGATGAAACACTTTTACCTACGGGCGTTTGTCCGTAGCTATAACCCTGCCCATCTCAAAAATCCTGTACATGCAATATAAATCAATTGTAATGGTACCAATCAACTCGTCTTGGTCTCACGAGTGTCATGGTACCTAATTCATGGTCCAATTTTCCTTGTATCAGAAATCCCCAAATCGAGCTCTTAAACCCTATCAATGGTGAATATGGATTCCTACACTGTTAGTACAATTAAGCGATACAAAAATCTTGCAATCATGATTATGAACAAGAATATATGATAACATGCATTTAGGATGCGTAAAACATTGAAATTGAGTTTGAGTTTTTAGAGAAAACTGTGATGTTTTAACGTGATGATTCTGGATGCTTCAAGGCTAGCAAACGATACTATTAGCTTCCTGAGATGTCCAGGAATGGATTAGAATCCTAGGAATGGTTTGAATTGGCCTGTGGAAGAAGATAGGTCTCACACTTTTCTTTGAAATTTTGTAGTTTTGTTCTGCCTCCTTTCACGACTCTAACCCTTGTTCTTGCCTTGGATATGTTCAATATATATCATAGAGTGGATTAGGGTTGTAAAAACTGATCACATCTTTGAAAGTTTTAAAGATTTGATTTGATTTTCATGGCATATGTAAACTTTCTATATTGAGCCAAATTATGCCTTTCTGGTATCAATCAACCTTGATTCTAATTGATCATGATATCCTTGCATTATTTGATTGAAATCTTGTCCAAAAATCAGATCACAACATATCTTTTCCATTATTCATCAATTATTTGATTTAATTGAAATTTTAATTAACAAAAAATAAAAATAAATTGAAAACTGAAGCAAATAACATGAGGTTGGATATTTGGGTCGTGGATTATATTATAAGTGAGGTGCAAGCATAAAAGGTTAGGCCCATTTGGCAAAAAATGCAATTTTGAGCCCATTTGAATTTTGGCAATTTTGCAAAAAAGGTCAACTTTGACAAGGCATATATCCTCCAATTTTAACCCTAGAGAGGTGTTCTTTGACTTTTTAGAAATCTTAGGATGTCCCTTAAGCAACCCTTTTGGTCTCATCTCAATTGATTCTTCCATGTTCATGTATGAAGCTTTGACCCAAAAGGTGTTTTTGTTGACTTTTCAAAAGGACATTTAATGTCAAAATTCATATCTTTATGTGAGTGCATATTTTGAACATGTGGGCTGAAGATGAATTGTAGGGAACTGCATCCTCTTTAAAATGAGGTTTGGATGGAAAATTTATGATAAAGCATGTGAAAGTTATGCTTGGTCAAAGTTGGGTTGACTTTTCGTACAAAACCCTAATTTAGCAACTTTTGGGTTTTGATGAATTTGGAGAATTCATTGAGGAATCATGATCAACCCTTAATCAAATGATGGAAGTCACTTCAAAATGTTGATATTGACCAAAAATCTTAAGGTTTGACTGTATGTGGGCCACAATTTACTTTTGACCTAGTACAGTCGATTCTCAAGCATCTGAGCAGTTGGCTGGGCAAACTTCTTATGAAAGGCTTGAAACTTGGCATGGACGATATTGGGAACATATTAAGACCATGGAGAGCATAGGAGACCTTTGTGGTCCACCCATCTTAATGAAAATAGAAACCCTAATTTGGGGTATACTTCCTTAGGAGAGGGTTTGTCTGGTCAACTCTTGGGCAACCTTGAGCAAATTGGGGACCTCACTTGACATTTGTTGAGTAAAATGAGAGGGCAAATATTTGGGTACAACAGCTGCCCCTGTTTAATCTTCTTAAATCTGAGGATGTAGATTGGCTACTCTGCCTTTCGTGATCTGAAGGTGGAAGATGATTGAACACTAGAGTGCCCAGAAATTTGCACTCGCATAAAGTGGTGCTTGATTTGTGATATCGGGAATGGGCTTACAGATGCCATTTGGAAGTTGATGATAGAAGATTATCGAAGATAGGCTTAAAGATTCCATCTTGGATGTGACGGAGAATCGTCAGAGATGGGCTTACAGATTCCATTTAGAGGATGTTGATTTCCTATCTTGGGGGAAAATAGAGTTTTAGGAGCTTCAGTTGTCCGTTACTCTACTGGGGAATAACTTCGGCTTGAGGAAGCGGAAATGTATTGCGTATCTGGTCGGGGTATAAGCTGCATCGTGATTTACTGGGGAAATGCAAAACTAGTCATGTTTGATCGGGTCCAGATCTTACAATGTCGTGGACCTCCGTTTGGGGATAAGAGAAGAGGAACCTGGATAGTAAGGTTATGAGAAAGAACCTGGGTAATAGGGTTGCTTTGATATGAAAGCCTGGATAGTAAGGCTATGAGAAGGAAGCTGGATAGTAGGGTTAGGAGAAGGAAGCTGGATAGTAGGGTTATGAGAAAGAACATGGATAGTAGGGTTACTTCGATATGAAAGCCTAGATAGTAGGGATGTGAGAAGGAACCTGGATGGTTGGGTTACTTCGATATGATAGCCTGGGTGGTAGGGCTGTGAGAAGGAACCTGAATAGTAGGGTTACTTAGATATGAAATCTTGGATAGTAGGGCTGTGATAAGGAACCTGGATGGTAGGGTTACTTCGATATGAAAGCCTGGATAGTAGGGTTGTGAGAAGAAACCTGGATGGTAGGGTTACTTCGATATGATAGCTTGGATGGTAGGGCTGTGAGAAGGAACCTGGATAGTAGGGTTACTTCGATATGAAATCCTGGATAGTAGGGCTGTGAGAAGGAACCTGGATAGTAAGGTTACTTCCGTATGAAAGCCTGGATAGTAGGGTTGTGAGAAGGAACCTGGATAGTAGGGTTACTTCGATATGAAAGACTGGATAGTAGGGCAGTGAGAAGGAACCTAGATAGTAGGGTTACTTAGATATGAAAGCCTGAATAGTAGGGTTGTGAGAAGGAACCTGGATGGTAGGGTTACTTCGATATGAAAGCCTGGATAGTAGGGTTGTGAGAAGGAACCTGGATAGTAGGGTTACTTCAAAGCGATAATGTAGATTAGTTGACCCGTTTGATTTCGGGAACTGAGTTTCATTAGTCTTCTATAGATATGATCTGTATAAATGCTGGATTTGTTGAAGCTAATCATCTCTTCCTGCAAAAGATATCGAGGTTAGTCATATGCGATGCATGAAATGTAGGGTGAGACGGTGTTCTCAAAATAAATGAGATTATGCTATATATGTCATGTATGCGTATGTCATGATATATTTTTATGAAATGCTATCGGGGTATGCTCACGCCTGGGGAAATAAATCCCTGATTATTGCTGGAGAGTTGTAAATATTCCATCGGGAAGAAGATTCTTGAGAATAAACTCTGTGGGAACCAAACCTTGGGGGGAAGAGATACTATGTTGGTAGACCTGGCGATTTGGAGGAACAAACTTAGATGGGGATGAAATTTCGTTGCTGGAAGTGATGAGCTATGTTAGAGATTGAGCTTCTGTATTTATAGAAATAAACTCCGCTTGGGGATGAATTTTACTGACTAGCCCGCGATTATGAACTTCGGTTGGGGATAGTTACGTCTTGTTTCGGGGAAACTTACATTAATGCCTTTGGGTAATTTTACTCTGTGGGGGAGTGTATGTACAAATAATCATGTCCCAAAGCTGACTCTATCCCGATACCTGTTGGGCAAAGGAACCATCGGGTTTGGTACTTCTTATTTTCCGTGTTTCTGGAATTACGAGTAATTGTCTTTGTTTCTTATGTAAATGTTTATGAGCAGCAATCATTTTCAAATGCATATATAAAAAATAAATCATTGGACGTTATTGCAAAACAAAACAGAAAAAGAGAAAACAAATTGAAGTTTCTTGTGAACGTGATTTGTATTGATTTTGACATTGGCCTGTAATAGGCGTTTTTGTACAAAGAGGCTGACGTTCTAGTAAGAGAACACCGCCGAAAGATAGAAATTACAATTTGTGCAAAAGAAAGAAAAATAGCTATACAAAACGACTCCCATTGGGTTCCAACTCTGCTATTGCCTTTATATCTTCAAGCGTCTCATCACTTTGCTGCTTGGTCGAAGGTGGATCAGATTGATTGGCGCTGTCTGAGCTTGATAGTCGATACCAAAGTCTGGTTGCAAGATGATCCAATGAGACATAGTGTTACGCTTCGATCCCTAATTTTTTCCTGGACCGCCCTTTCGGGTTTTCAGTCCACCGGGATACCCTTTTTTGCCCAAGTCGCCCTTTCGGGTTTTCGACTTGCCGGGTGTACAAATTTTTTCGTTTTCATCCCTTACTTTTGCCCGAACCCTTTTGGTTCGCCGGGAAACCCTTATTTTTGCCTAGGCCAGTCGACCTAGCGGGTCTTTGATCATGCGTAGTATCTTTTCACTATGTCTGCATTGACGGGGTGAGGAAGGTCGTCACCGTCCATGGTGGTTAGAATCATAGCTCCTCCAGAGAAAATCTTCTTAACCACAAATGGCCCTTTGTACGTGGGAGTCCATTTTCCCCTGGGATCACCTTGCGGCAATATGATGCGTTTGATCACTAGATCCCCAACTTGATATTCTTGACGCCTGACTTTCTTGTTAAAAGCCTTGATCATTCCCTTCTGATACGCCTGACCATGGCAGATAACAGTAAACCTATTTTCATCGATTAGATTTAACTGATCAAGCCGGGTTTGGATCCGGTCGTCTTCATTTAAACCCGCATCCTTCATGATTCTGAGAGAAGGTATCTGGACTTCTATGGGTAGGACTGCCTCCATACCATATACCAGAGAGTAGGGTGTTGCCCCTGTCGACGTCCGTGCTGAGGTACGGCACCCATGAAGAGCGAATGGTAACATCTCGTGCCAGTATTTATATTTCACCATCATCTTCTGTACAATCTTCTTGATGTTCTTGTTAGCAGCTTGAACAACCCCATTCATCTTCGGCCGGTAGGGAGAAGATTTATGATGCTGAATCTTGAACTGTTTGCAGAGCTCGGTGATCATTGTGTTATTGAGATTTTTACCATTGTCAGTAATAATCCTCTATGGTACACCATATCGATAGATCAGATTGTGTCGGATAAACCACGCTACGACATTCTTGGTCACAGTAGCAAAAGAAGCTGCCTCAACCCACTTCGTGAAGTAATTGATGACCACTAAAATGAAACGATGCCCGTTAGATGCAGTAGGTCTGGTCTCGCCGATCATGTCGATGTCCCACATCACAAAGGGCCAAGGAGCTGTCAAGACTTTCAGAGGAACTGGAGGAACATGCACCTTATCAGCATAGATTTGGAATTTATGACAGGTTCGAGAGTGCTGATAACAATCGGCTTCCATAGTGGACCAGTAATATCCTTCCCTTAGGATCTTCTTAGCCATGGTATGTCCACTTGAATGGGTTCCGAAAGTGCCTTCATGGAGATCTGTCATGATCCTCTCTGCTTCGCTCTTGTCTACACACCGTAGTAGTGTGGAGTCATGGTTGCGTTTATAGAGGATCCCATTACTAAGGAAGAACTTTGCAACGAACCTTCTCAAAAACTTCTTATCATTGACAGATGCCCCTTCGGGATACTCCTGAATCTCGAGATACCTTTTGACTTCGTGAAACCAGGGTTTGTCTGCCACTTCTTCGGTGTCAATCTCGCAGCAGTGTGCTGGTTCATCCAACCTTTCAATGGTAATTTGGGGAGCTTCATTGTCCCACCTAACTTTGAATATAGAATACATGGTAGCTAGTGCATCCGCCAACTGGTTCTATTCTCGTGGGAAGTGTTCAAAGGTTACCTCCTCAAAGTGTGGGAGTAATGTCAATATGTACTCTCTGTAAGGAATGAGATTCAGGTGTTTCGTATCCCACTCTCCTTTGATCTGACTTATCACCAGAGCAGAATCCCCGAATACATTTAAGAACTTAATCCTCAGGTCAAGAGAAGCTCGAAGACCCATAATATATGCTTCATACTCCGCCATGTTATTGGTGTAGTTGAAACATAATCGGGCAGTGAACAGAGTATGACAGTCCTCGGGAGATATGATTACAATGCCAATGTTGTTACCCAGTGCATTCGAGGCTCCATCAAAATACATAGACCATCAAGATCCTTCCTCAGGTCCTTAATCCAGTCCAGGTTCTTCGTAATCAGTCACCAACATGATATTCTCATCCGGGAACTCAAAATTCATGGACTGGTAATCATCCACGGCCTGATGAGCCAAATGATAAGCCAATACACTCCCATTGATTGCTTTTTGGGTTGTATATTGTATTTCGTACTCGGTTAAGATCATTTGCCACCTTGCTATCCTTCCGGAGAGAGCGGGCTTCTCAAAGATATACTTGATTGGATCCATCTTTGATATCAGCAAGGTAGTATGAGTCAGCATATACTGTCTCAGTCGGCGAGCAGCCCATGCCAAAGCGCAACAAGTTTTCTCGAGCAATGAGTATCGGGTCTCACAGTCGGTAAAATTTTTGCTAAGGTAATAAATGGCATGCTCTTTTCGACCAGACTCGTCATGCTTCCCCAACACACACCCCATTGATTTGTCTAGCACTGTCAAGTATAATATCAAAGGTCTTCCTTCAACTGGAGGCATCATAATGGGTGGTTCTTGAAGGTATTCCCTGATTCTTTCAAAAGCGGTTTGGCATTCATCATTCCACTTTACCACTTGATCCTTCTTCAACAGCTTGAAGATTGGCTCACAAGTAGCTGTCAGATGTGAAATGAACCTGGCGATGTAATTCAGACGTCCCAAGAAACCTCTAAACTCCTTCTCTGTACGGGGAACCGACATCTCTTTTATGGCCTTTACCTTTACAGGGTCTACCTGAATACCCTTATCACTGACGACAAAGCCCATAAGCTTACCAGATCTTACCCCAAAGGTACACTTATTCGGATTCAACCTCAGCTTATATGTCTTCAACCTGTCAAACAACTTTTGGAGATGATCAAGGTGCTCTTCCTCAGTCTAAGACCTGGCTATCATGTCATCAACATACACTTCGATCTCATGGTGAATCATATCGTGAAACAAAGCGACCATGGCGCGCTGATAAGTTTCCCCAACATTCTTCAACCCAAAAGGCATCACTTTGTAGCAGAAAGTGCC
Organism: Vicia faba; assembly: GCA_948472305.1. Taxonomy (NCBI): domain Eukaryota; kingdom Viridiplantae; phylum Streptophyta; class Magnoliopsida; order Fabales; family Fabaceae; genus Vicia; species Vicia faba. The sequence goes on along the minus strand of OX451735.1, from coordinate 1,140,547,758 downwards.
CCACTGTGTGACAAAGGTTGTCTTCTCCATGTCTTCAAGAGCCATCTTGATCTGATTGTAGCCGGAGAAACCATCCATGAAGGAGAAGATTTTATGTTGCACGGTGTTGTCGACCAGAACGTCAATGTGAGGAAGTGGTAAGTCATCCTTGGGGCATGCCCTGTTCAGATCTATGTAATCAACACACATCCGTACCTTACCGTCTCTCTTAGGTACCGGGACGACGTTGGCAACCCACTATGGATAGGAAGTGACAACTAAGAATCCTGCATTGAACCATTTCATGACCTCTGCCTTGATTTTCTCTGACATTTCAGGACGCATACAGCGGACCTTCTGCTTAACCGGAGGACAGTCTTCTTTAGTCGGCAGGCGATGTACCACAATATCAGTGTCCAAACTAGGCATGTCTTCATAGGACCAGGCGAAGATTTCAACATAGTCGTGCAACATCTGTATCAACCTCTGTTTGACTCTAAGCTCCAGATTTTCACCTATTTTAACCTCTTTTCTGTCTTCCTCAGTACCCAAGTTCACTATCTCAACTGGCTCTTCATGAGGATGTATGGCCCTTTCTTCCTGCTGTAGTAATCTAGTAAGTTCTCCAGGCACCTCACAATCATCCTCACCTTCGTTCTCGGCTTGGTTGATCGGATTTTTGAAGTTATAACTGGCAATAGTAGAGCTGTTATCAATGGGATCCATAGTGGATATGGATATGCATTGTGATACGTGAGTGTGTGTAAGAGGATATCTGTTTTGATAAAGTGAAAAACAGAAAAGAAAAACAAGGAGTGCAAAATTTGTATGCAAGAAACGTCCAATGCTTTATTAATGATTATGAAATGACAAATAATATCCCTCACAAGAAAAGCCATGGTGCCTCGGGCAAGGCACCAGGCCATAAAGTTTCAAATTGTTTATTACAAATCTTAAAACAAATAAGTCAATTAATGCGGAATAAAAGAAACAGGTATGAAGTCCCTAGCCGTCCAGTTGCTCGGTCCACCGTTGGTAGTTGGGTAGATCCAACTATCAAGGTCTGATTCCTCTTCACTGTCTTCAATGGCGTTAATCCCACGGTTGCTGATGCATAGGGGAGGTCCTCCAGCCCGAGCCCGTCTAATAACCTTTTGAGCCCCTGTAGTAAAGCCCAAACCAAATTTGTCAGTTTTATGAGTGAAATCATGGAGCTGACCCCAATTGGCACACCCACCTTCTTCAACCACAGCCCTGGCGTCCTTGAGAGAAGCCATCTTCAAAGGAGGTTTTTTTCTAACAGTTTCAGTCGATGCCAAGGTCTGAGGGACCTCTTCAAAATTTTGACAAGGAGTTTCGATGAATTCCCCGTCCATCTCTACATAGCGGAAGGAGTTGAGGTGACTCACCATATATTCTTCTTCATCATGCACTGTGACAATCTTTCCTTTCACCGGATATTTCAGCATTTGGTGGAGTGTGGAGGTGACTGCCCCAGCCTCATGGATCCAAGGATGACCCAGCAAACAAGAATATGATGGCCTGATATCCATCACATAGAAAATGGACCCAAAAGTCTGAGAACCTACTTTGACAGGGATGTCCACTTCCACGTGCACCATTTTCTTCGATCCGTCAAAAGCCCTTACCACAATGTTACTAGGCTTTAGAGTTAAACCCTCGCAATCCAACCGGTCCAACGCCTTCTTCGGCAGAACATTTAGTGAAGACCCAATATCTACCAACACATGAGCCATAGTGGTGCCCCTGCATTCAATCGAGACATGCAGAGCATCATTATTCTTTCTTCCTTTCGGAGTCAAATCCTCATCCGAGAAACCCAACCCATTATCAGCAGTCAGGCTGGCCACACAATCTTTGAACTGATCAACTGAAATCTCTTGCGGCACATGCGCAGTCTTGAGAAATGCAATTAAAGCCTTTGAATGGGCTTCAGAACACAACAACAGAGACAACATGGATATCTTCGATGGGGTCTGCCCCAGCTGCTCGACCATGTTGTAGTCGCTCTTCTTGATGATTTTCAGTATCTCCTCCATTTCTTGCTTAGAGGCTTCCAAAACAATTTTTCTAGGCGCCTCCATCTGGGAAGGCTCACCTATAACTTCTTTGGCGCGGGTATCAGATGATTCGCCGACAAGGGTAACAACCGGAGTAAGAACAGGAACATTAGCAGATGTACTAGCAAGGACAGCAGATGGAATAATAATAGGCTTGTTGACAGTCTTAGGGGAAATCTCGGGAGAGAAAATGCTTCCACTTCGGGTAACTTTGCTGGTTCCAAAAGTGTTACCAATATCAGGATCAGCCTCTTCGTCTTTCAAGTCTTTTTTGATGCCATGATAGTACACATCGGCACCATAATGCCACGAGACTGCTTTATCCGAGACATACGGGACAGGACCAGTAATAGTAACTATCAGTGGAGCGATTCTTGGAGCGGACGCAATCCTAACAGGTCTTCTCGAAGAAACCTTAGAAGGATTGGAGGAAATAGTTATAATGGCAACGTCTTCAACTGGAACAACAGGAATCATAGTCTTCTCAAACAAAATCTCTTTGGTATCTATCAGGGGTTGAACACTTAACTTCAATAAACGGCAACCAGAAGGTAGAAGCGAACACATGTGGCAACCTTCACCATAACCCAGAAATAAAATGGCCAACAACAAATTCTTCTTGACAGTCATGAGGGGAGTAGATACTTCATCGACAGAGGTAACAAACAAATCAGTATCAATAACACTAACTCCACGACCGTGTTTAGGCATGGGAGCAGTTATGACATTCGGCTTCTCCAGAGCATTGAAATCTATCTCCTTAGCTTCAATCAAGTCTTGTATTTTGTTTCTAGAGCCCAGCAGTCATTTGTATCGTGTCCAGGACTCTCAGAATGATAGGTACACCGGGTATTCAGATTATATCGAGGAGATGTAGTATTTGGATTCTTGGGAGCCTCTCTCAAGGTTGCCAAGTTAGATCTCAGCTGATGAGGTAGAACTTCAGCCAATGTCATGTTGATGCGGGTAAACTGCCGTTGTGGTCTTTCTGCCCTTTGTTGATTGTTGCATTATGGAGCAACTGTTGGTCTAGGTATCATCACGACACTTACTGTCTGACGTTGTTCAGCCCTGTTCTGACCCATGGGGCTGTAGATGGCACTGACTTCCTTCTTACCAGCAAAAGGCTTCTTTACTGAACTTGAAGAGGCATCCTTATGTATTTTGCCGCTTCGAATCCCAGCTTCTACTCTTTCCCCAGTTAGGATCAACTCGGTGAAACCAGCTGATGAACTTTCGATCAAATGATTGAAAAACAGACCAGATAGCGTCCCCAGAAACATATCAACCAACTCCCTATCAGAAAACGGGGGTTGAACTCTCCCAGCCAAGTCTCTCCATTTTTACGCGTAATATTTAAAACCTTCACCTGCACCCATGGACATACTCCGGAGTTCAGTACGAGTGGGAGCAAGGTCGGTATTGTACTGATACTGCTTGTAGAAAGCAGCAGCCAGATCTTCCTAGTTTCAGATATTTTTTCTCTCTAACTGGTAGAACCATTCGAGTTGAGTCCCTGACAGACTATCTTGAAATAAGTGAACCCACAAACTTCTATCAGCTGTGTGGGGATGGATATTTCTGACATAAGAACGGAGATGGAGTTTTGGGCAGGACACCCCATCATACTTGGAAAAAACTGGAGCTTTGAATTTCTGCGGGATGACTACTCTCGACACCAATCCCAGTTCTTCAAAATCTAGTCCAGGTATCCTCTGAACTTCCATGGCACTCAGACGGTCTTTTAGCTGTTTGTATCTATCCTCAACAAGAGGATATTACTCATCGTTATAATCAGTAACATTGTCAGAGACTGCAGGACTAGGGTCCCTCTCTCCTTCTTGGTTCTCCTCTTCCTTGGATGAAGAGGTCAGGTCAGTTTGTCGCTTCAACCGCTCTCCAAACCTTCGGCCCATATTCAGAATATCGACCACCTTCTTCTTTTTCTTCTCTCTTTCAGAATGAGGGCTTTCAGATCCTCCTTCCCTTTTGCCAGACTGATGAACATTTGTTAGAACTGGGCGTTCTGTGCCTGAAGGTCCTTGATGCTTTGTTCAGAAGACATTTCTGCTGAAATAAACAACGAAGAAGATGAGAAACCTGTAATGGTACCTGTAATGATGTGCTATGGATGGGATGCAAATGCAATGATTTCAAAGACTTCGAGAAATTTAAATTTGCAAACCATAATAAACAAAAACTTTATTAGCTGAATTTGAAGTTCAAATGCCTTTTAGGCGTTACAATTTTAAAAAAAAGTCTGAAACTATAAAAGACAACAAAATTCCTATGGATGCTTCCTCTTTGTATCGGGATGGTCATCGAGTCCTCTTTCTTTGTGCAACTTCTTTGTGAGCTATAAAACCTTTCTCTTCTGAGCATGTAATTGATCCTTGTAAGCATCCTGTTCCTCCATCAACTGAATCCAAGACCTCTGTAATTCTCCAAGATTAGTGGGCATATAAGGATAGAGAACTGTGTAAGGAATACCCTCCTCCGTAGTGGGTTCCACAATCACTGGAAAAATAGCCACATAGTGCATCATAAGCTGCTGGGCACGAGCTCGTACCCATTGTAGGTAAGGTTCCATAGGAATGGAAGTCTTTGGTCCCAAAGCCCTGGCGCCAGATATGTTTACCATGCCCCAGGCTCGTATGAATCTTCGGCGATACTCCTTGATATCATCTTCATAGTTGAATACAATACCCTCGATGAGTAATGTAGCGGTAGAAATGTTCAAGACTAAGCCATTGGATTGACTAGACTTTATACAAATCAAAATAAAAATTGCCACCGCGCTTTATTGTTTCCAAAGGAATGGGAAAAGAGAGAGTAACCCAAAAAGAGGGGGAAATATTCAAGGTAAGGGGGTTGGTTATGCAAAGGGAAGGTATTAGCACCCTAAACATCTACGGTACTCCGCAGGAACCTCTTTGAAAAAATCTGTATATTTTGGCTATAAAAATGTGTTATATATATAAAATGGATGGTGGAGGTGAGAAAAGAAATATATTTTTTATGATTTTTGCACCCGCCGCGGTTGCGAACCTTTAGTGCCTACATACCACTTTTCGTGCAATAGGGGATCAAGGTACACGTAGTTCCTCTTTTGAAAATTTTAAAACACAAGTGTGATGATTAATTTTATGAGATAAGACATCATCGTCATTATCAGTGTGGAAAACATACTTACTACCTACAATCATGAGAAATGAGAATTTGCATCATCTCAAAGTGGAGGATATGGCTTGGATTTTAAAATCAACAATGCCTCACTCAACACCCAAGTGGAAAATATCTCTCTTCACTACATGTTGTAGAAGTATAGTTGTTTGCATCACTTCAAGGATTGACGAGAGCCTAATCTTTTAGGAAAATTTTAAAGGTAAAAGCCAAAGTGGCAAAATGGTTTGAAATGAGATTGATTGACTTTTAGTATTCTCACATAAAGTTTCAAAGTATTATTAAATTGATTGAAGTTTATTGATGAAAATGTTTTGAAAATGCATGGACCTAAGTCCAAGTTTATTATGAAAGTGTTTCAAGTTTAGAAACAAGAAGAGTTTGAAAAGGAGGGAGAAGATTTTTGAAATTAAAGAAGATGGGAGGAGAAGAAGAGACTATCCTAAAGCATAAGGTAAAAGCTAAGGATAAGATCCATCTAACCAACAAGAAGCCAAAGCTTGACATTATGAGCCAAGATAGAGTTCCCATTCTTTAGATTGAAACCAATCAAGCAAAGATACTAGACCTCTTGAGAGAACCAAACTTCAAGTGTATTAAGTCTTCAAAAAATTGGGCAGAGTAACAGCTGTATATGGGTGAATTCCAGATTACAAACAAAGGATGCAATCACAAAAACCTGCACACAAAAACAAACAAGCAACCCAATGTCTTGAGGTAAACCTCAAGAGCTCCAGACAAAATAATCAGATAAGATCACAAGGTCTCTAAGATAGGCCAGGGTTTCTAATCCTAAGTCAAAGAAATAGTCCTATGCTCCATAATGCCAAGGATAGTAACCAAATAGTCCAAGTACCATTAAGAGTTTTTTAGGGTTTAAGTTGATTATTAAGTATCTTAGAAAAAGAAAAAAGAAAAGCTCAAGTGAGCAAAGTAAAAATGACAAGAATATAAATGCTCAAATGAGCAAAGATGAAAAATGGCATGAAATGAAAAATGCTAGAAAAATAAATAGTGCATAAAGCATAAAAGAATAAAAGCATAAAATAAAAACAAGTCAATAATTAGTGGTTAGTTGGATGACCATCTTGAAACTTGCATTTGGAACTCATTAGAGGATTGGTAGAACCAAAGCCTCTACACAACAAGTTGCATTTGCTTTTTGTCAAGTATATCATCCATTTGGAATTCTCACAAGTACCATTTAATGATCAACGATGTTTAAGTGATCCGCGTTGACCAAAGGTGTTCTAGATCCATTAGAGGATTGGTAGAACCAAAGCCTCCACACAATGAATCTCAAGGTTATTGGATCAAAGAGATCAAATTAACATACTTGGGTTTGCAATCATAAGTTTGGGCCACGAATGATCATTTACTCGAATCGGGACAAAATTTAGCGCTATGTTAAGCAATCGTAAGTGGACTTATATATAAGTCGCACCTATTTTGAGGCCGGTCAATAACAATCTATGCACCATTTGCTTTGAGACATGATATAGAGATCATGCTCCAACAACATTTAGTGCAATGAGAAGGGGATGAGATGAAGATGAATTAGGGTAAAAAGAAAAGAGAAACCACATTTGAATTGAAAATTTAACCAAACTATAATTAAAATCATTCATCCATTTTGGTGGAGTTGAACTCAACACCTAAGATTCAATGATGTTAATAAAGCCATGATCAAGAAAATCAACCCAAGACATCTAGAAAATAATCACAAAATTATATATATTTAATATGTACATTAAAAGGCTTAAAAATGTTTTAAAAAAAAGAAGATAATGAGGAAAATATCAATTATATTTAAATTAATCAAGAAATGAAAAATAAGACCATAGAAAAATCAGAAAAGAGGCCAAGTAATTTTACAAAATTTTTGGGAATTTTTAAAAGTCAGAAACTATTTTTAAAAATTAAAATAAATGGGTAAAATAAAAAAAAAGTAAAAAATAGTAAAGTCAGAAACAAAAATAAGATAAGGTCACCAATATTTGCCACAATATCATTGGATCATTTCATAATTTTTTCAGAATTTTAAAATATGTAAAAGTATTTTTAAACATTTTAAACAAATCAAATAAGTGTAAAATTCATAAAAAATATCAAAACACAAAATTAAATTGTGAAAAAATAAAAATCAGAAAGAGAATAATCAAAAATATTTTTCATAATTTGTTTAGATTTTTTGGACTAAAAATGAATTTTCTATGATTTTTTGAAATTTAAAACAATTAAAATATAAAAATCAGAAAAAGAAAATAAAAGAAAAAGATGTGGACCATTGGATGAGAGTCAAAACGCATCAGTAATCAAATCCAAAGGATCTGACGCGTTGTGCATATCATGGTCTTTAATGAATAATGTACAAAATCATTAATAAAATCAGAATTTGAAAATAACAAATGTCACGCTTTCATTGGTTGGAAGATGACACGTTGGTCATATTCAACCTCCAGCCCTCACGTATTGCAGGTCTCTCAAACTGTAAAATTAGAAGCTCAGACCTATGCCATTCGCTTCGTCTTTTCAAGAAGAAGACAACCACACCCTCGCGCCAAATTTATATAAACTGTAACTCAAGCAATTTGGAAAGAAATTTTTGAAAAGGGATTTGAAAATTCATGGTCAAAATGTGCTTCCAGATAAAAGTAAGTGTTGCGACTAGAACTAGGGCAATGAAAACAACACAATGATACCAAAGTTTTGAAGAATTGATGAACGAATCTACCTATTGAAGTTGAGTTATAGAACTCTGAAACTGGAATTCTATGGAGCAATATATGGCACGATTCTTGAATGTGATTATATGGTTAGCTTCAGGGAAGATCAAGGAAGGTGAATTGATGAAAAAATGGATTGAAAAAGGCTTGAGAATAGGATTCAAAGTAGTTGAATTCTGAGTTGTAAAGCAAGTTTGGCAGGGTGATTCTGGCTATCTAAGCTTGGAAAATTTAATGGGGGACGACCCTCTATTTATAGGGAATCAAATGGAATGTTCAAGCGTGTGGAATGATGCAAATTGGAGGGAAATCGTGTGAACCTGATGCACGAGCAAAGTGTGATCTGGTTTGCATCAAAACTCATCTAATCCTTGCGTTTCAAGGCTCTAATACACTTTGGCAACTTGGTTAAACATGTTTAGATCACAAACGCGTGCTAATTTGATGTTTAAAGGCCAAAACATGAATTTCAAATTCTGACTTATGGAGAAACTTCAGTTCCAAGTTACCAAGTTCAATCCAATGGCATTTCCACCTCAGGGGGTCTTAGGGCAAAATTCTTAATGCTTTGGAAAGATGAGGTAACAATATTTGCAATGGAAAAAGAATGGAATCAAATGGATGCTTGAGATGAAAGTTACATGGAGTCAAAGTTGAAGAAAAAGAGTTGACTTTCCATACTTAGAAATATTTCAAATTCTTCTTTAAAAATGACCTATAATCTCTTGCATCTAAACATGGCCTTCCACTTAGAATTTTATCTTGACCAAAAAAGATGGAATGAAGTAGATCTCTTGAATGACATTTTGAAATTTGAACCACTCAAAATCTCCAAAAATTGAGCAAGTTATGACTTGTTGAAGTTGGCCAAAAATCATGAAAAGACCTATAATCTCTTGCATTCTTAAGGCAACTTCCATCCATTTTCTTACTTTGCACATAAAAGAAGGCATGAGTTAAACATCCTTAGGATCATAATGAAAAATGAATGGGCTAAAGGTGATAAAAATTTACCAAGTTATGACCATTTGAAGTCACATATGGAAAATTGGGGATTTATCTAGATGACTTGTAATCTTTCTTCTTCACCAAGTTCCTTCCACATGAAAACTCCTTGGAACTTTTCAAGTGATTTGTTGGTAACTCTTTGAAGAGAAGAATGTTTTTGGAATCACTCAAAAATACCAAAATATGAGCAAGATATTCCTCTTTGAAGTCCAAAACCCTAGCCTCTAGATCAAGAGAATGCTTGGTGGAACTTTGCCAAGTTTGAACAAACTTTTTGTGCCAATATTCTTCCTTTGTGAATAGAAATTGTTGAGGATGATGATGAGGACTCATGGCCACCAAAACCACTTCCTTACCAACTTCAAAACAACTTCAATGGTGAGGTTTGAATCTCTCAAGCTTTTGATTAGGGCATGGAAATAAACTCATGAACCCATGAAGCAACTTGCTAAACCTCTTTGCCTTTACCTACATTATTAACAAGTAAGACAAACAAATATTGCATTTTGTTAATTAGAGAGAAAGTCAAAGCAAAATATCCATGATCACAAAAGAAAACAAGTTAAGGTGCTTTGTAATTCCTCAGAAGAGCAAGGCTAAAGATAGGGAGAAGAACCAAAAGCCCTAATGTGATTTTGTGGTGATTGAAACAATATGGTATGATGAAGGGATCTTAGGGGCAAAAATTGGGGTACAATAGCTGCCCTTATTTAATTTTCTTCTATCCAGAGATACGAAGGTTAAAAATCTTCATGTCGACATGATCGAAGACACTTAAATATAAAACAAACCCTGTTTTTTGGCCGTAAGATGCCATGCAAACATTTATGCATATGACTGCATATGAATGGAACAAAGGAGACGCAAAGTAGCATTGGGGATGCAACATAAAATGTAGAAACAAAAGGGCAATCCCACCAGGAAAATAAATCACTGGTAAACCACGGGAACAGAATCAGAGAGGAGGATAATAAGCATTGACGTTCACTGCCGATGTACTACCAACGTTCACTGAAGGTAGAAAGAGAAAATATATCATACCACCGCCGTTCACTGACGATGAACTATCAACGTTCACTGAAGATAGCAAAAAGATAACTAACACCGACGTTCACTGCCGATGTCCTACCAACGTTCATTGAACGTAGAAAGAGTAAATATATCATATCATCGCCGTTCACTAATGATGAACTATCAACATTCACTGAAGATAGCAAAAAGATAACAAACACTGACGTTCACTCCCAATGTCCTACCAACGTTCACTGAAGGTAGAAAGAGTAAATATATCATATCACTGCCGTTCACTGACGATGAACTATCAATGTTCACTGAAGATAGCAAAAAGATAACAAACACCGACGTTCACTGCTGATGTCCTACCAACATTCACTGAAGGTAGAAAGAGTAAATATATCACATCACGACCGTTCACTGACGATGAACTATCAATGTTCTCTGAAGATAGCAAAAAGATAACAAACATCGACGTTCACTGCCGATGTCCTACCAACGTTCACTGAAGGTAGAGAGAGAAAATATATCAAGTTTCCCCAAGATTCTGGTGTTTTGCCAAGAACGGGTCTCAACTTCTTCTTTAACCAAGGAAATCTTCATGGAAAGGGTAATACATAATTTGTCTCAAATAAAGAGATTTCCACTTATTGTCAAGGGGATTTGCAAAGAGAAATGACTTTCTAGGGATAAAAATATAACTTCCCTGGGAAGTGCCACGATATTCCTACTGAGGAGATAAAGTCTTCTCGTGCAAAATAAATGCACAAACCAAAACTCAAAGTTTTCAGAAAACCACGAATCTAATTCAGAAATAAACTAGAGCAAGACAACCAATGCAGATTCATCCTTTGAGAAATAAACTCAAGAGGGAAAACCAAATTCAACCAAGCAAAGAGCGTTGTCGGAAAGGTCAGAACACAATGTCAATGAACAATGATTTTTAGCAATGCATGATGTATGTATGAATGTATGAGTGCTATTGTGCATATGCTGGTGTGATCAGTGGATCTGGAACTGACTATTTAACGATGGTTCGCGAAATGTCGCGGAAGCAAGAGTCGCCACCGTATTTTATTTTCTCCAAATGGAAAGGACAAAAGCACAGAAAAATTCCTTATAGAGATTGCTCTCGGTCCGGGAGGTAGGTTATAGAAAGGGAAGGTGTTAGCACCCTTTCTATCCATGGTTATCCATGGGCTCTTAGATACTTGCTCATTGTGTTTTCAAAAATGGTTTTTTTGCTTTTCAACTGTGGGTTTAAAAAGTTTCTTTGAAAATTCCAGTTCGACTCTTGTATCAGTCCTCAAGAGTGTTTGAAAAGTTGCTTTCGAAAGCTTTTTGAAAAGTGTCGGTGTGAAAAGTATTTTTGATTTGTTTTTGAAATTAAAGCAAGTATCTAGAGTCGTCTACCTACCCTAAGGAATTCGTCTGTGTAGATGTCCTTTAAAGTAGTGCCATCCCACCATTGAGAGGTAGGTAGCACCACCGTTGGAGGTGTTCGGGTCAATTCGAGGTTCGGGACATGGTGATCACCAGAGCAATGGGAAGACACCTTAGAAGCTACCCTCATGCCAGGTTCCCGGATCATGAGGACTTACTAAGACATCTTCTACTCGATGATCACCTTTCGAGGCAAGGCAACAGTGAGGCGTACCCTAGGGGTGGTGTGTGATTTGCGTGTCGTTTTCAATTATTTTTGTCTTTTGTCATGTCATGGGTGATCTAGCGTTTGTTTTTATTTTTTGTCCATACATTCTTTCATGCCATTATTTAACAGTTAAAAGTATTGCGGGAAAGTAAAGTTCTAAAGCTATTACAAAAGGCGCGGGTCCACATCGCCAAAATTTCTTGAACCCGATTTGACAGAAAATAAAGAATTAAAGGTAAAGTGCAAGAGAATTAAAATGTTACATGGCCTTGGGAGAGATACACAAATATTATACGAAAGAAGAAATAAATGTGCGAATTGAAATTTAAATCGAAACGAGGGCGTTGGACCCTTTTTAACTAAATTAAATTAAATGATGCAATTAATTAATTAAAAAAGAAAGGAAATTGTTTTTTGGTATTTTATGATGTTAATGAAAAAGAATTAATTAAAATTAAACCTAATTCTAATTGCTTTTAATTTATTAAGAAAAGAAGATTAAAACCTAATATTAACCCTAATTAATTTACATGCAATTTTACTTACAAAAATAAATATCTAATTATTTAATTATTTATGAAAGAAAAATAAAAAGGATGAAAAATTAATTAACCCTAATCCTATATTTTTTTAGGTTTTTATTAAAAGAATTAAAATTGAAAACCTAATTTAAAACTAATCAATTTATGAATTAATATAATTTATTTAGGAAAACACTAAAAAATAAAAATAGTTATTATTTTTCTCTTTTCTGATTTTTATGGGTTTTTTATATTTTTGTGAAAATAATAAATTAGTTAAACACAATAATTAAAATAAAAATAGAAATAATGCAAAAGAAAATATTTAAAATGGCAAACCTAGGGGGGTATCAGTCCCCAATGTGGAGGTATAGCCCAGGAATTTGAGCCCAAACAAGCCTGGCCTTGTTGACTTTGGCACTAGCGTGTATACGCATTGACTACAATCCATGGTATTGCGCAGTTCTTGGCCTTCTGATTGTTTTATTGGGACGCGTGGACGTCTGATTATGAAGGTGCATCATGGACCACCATATTGAAACTGCATGTGAATACTGAACGAAAAATAATATTGAAAGCATGAAGACCTGGGGCTCGAACCCAGGTCATGTACGTTATCAACAGCTACACCTACCACTGAACCAATTCACGCGCTTTGTATGTAACATAATAAACAAATAATATCAAATAAAACAAAAAGCATTAGTGGGTTTGGGCGCGAAACTTTGAACCAGCCAACCATCTAATGCCACGATATCATCTTCTTCTTCGTTCCTGAAACATAACAAACATAGGAAACGGTTTTCATGGTGTTCCCTTAGGCAGGTTTTGGGAAAATAGCGAATAGCTCTAGGACGCTCATAAATTAGGCGCGAGGGTCTCAAATTCTTCGTCCAAGCATGCTGAACACGTTCATGGCATCGTGGTGTCCCAATTGTTCCTTGTTTTAAAACCCCTAATTTGAAATCCTGTAAACCCTAAAACACAATCATGGCATATTTGCATACAGTGCATAATAATTCAATCAAAGCGTATGATTAGCTTGCAAACTTTATTCTAAACACAAAAATAACAATGAAACATGTTAACAATGCATGAATGATAGAAACCGATTCTGAAAATTTCTTTACCAACTTCAATGGTGATTTCACGTTTCCTTGAGTATGAGGCTTAGTTTTTGATTGGAATCGTTTACTGGCAACCCTGGCAAGCTAATGGAATAGGTTTTGAGGCTTGAATCGACCTGCAAGTAGGTTTTCAGAATTTGAGTTCTCAAAGAAAATTTCAAGTTTGTGCAAGGGTTTTCTGCGCAGCTCAATGGTTCCTGGCATTAGGTTTGTGTTCAGGCTTATGTATTGAGTGAATTAGGTCAATAAATTTGATCAAAATCTTTTGCATTCATGGTTTTGAAGATTTGATTTTCAAGCATTGTTTTTTCAATCTTTTTCATGCAAATTGATACCAAATCATATCCAATCCTTCCCTAATTGGTCATGCACGATTTTGAGTGTCCAATGAGAATAATTTCTGCACAAAAAGATTTTATTTCATTAGTTTTGTATTTTTCATGCATTTTATTTAATTAAATGATTTATTAATAATAAAAAATCCAAATAAATAAATAAAAATGGAGAAAAATTTCCCTTTGGGCCTAATGGTCGTGTGCATGCTTGGGATAATGAATTGTGGAAGAAAAATGGGCCCATTAGCAATTTTAGGTCATTTGAATCAATGTTGACTTTTCAAAATATCCAAACATTTCCCAACTTCCACAAGGCATAACTTGCTCAATTTTTAAGATTTTCTCATGTTCTTTGACATTTTGGAAAGGTCTTTGAGTCCTATAACCAATGCCTTTGGTCCCATGTCATTTTGATTTACCAATCTCAAGTTATGGCCTTTGACTTAAAGTCCCTTTTTGTTGACTTTTGAAAATGACCTATAATGTTGAAATTGATAACTTTTTGTGAGAGCATTTCTTGGACTTGGAATATGAAGATGAGTTGTAGGAAATGTCTTTCTCTTCAAAATGAGCTTTGGATGGAATTTTTCTGATAATCCATGTGAAAGTTATGCCCTGGTCAATTTACAGTTGACTTTTTCAGCTGTCCAAATAAGGAAACTTTTGCATCTTGATGATTTTTGAGCCAAGCTTTGAGAATCATGATCAAGCATTGATCAAATGATGTTTGTGACTTCAAAATTAGATGTTGACCAAAAATTTGAACTTTTGACTGTCAAATGACCATTTTGCCCCTACAGTTGACTGTAGTGCAATTAGGGTTTTGACTGTGCAATTTTGTGCTGAAAGCCTTGAAACTTTGTATGAGGATGCTTGACCATGTTTATTGGCATGTGGGACTTGATTGGGCCCTTGGAAACTTCATTTTCTTGATCAGAATCAAAACCCTAATTTTGACTGCTTAGGAGGCCTTTGAACTGTGCAACCCTTGGGGAGTTTTGAAGTATGATTTGGCAGTTTCTTGAAGAATATGGGAGGGCAAATTTTGGGGTACAACAGTTGCCCCTGTTCAATCTTCTTAGACCTGAGGATGCAGATTGGCTGACGTGCCTTTCGTAATCCGAAGGTAGAAGATGATTGAACACTAGAGTGCCCAGAAATTTGCGCTCACATAGTAGCAGGGTGATGATGGGAATGGGCTTACAGATGCCATTTGGAGATTGATGGATAGGATGATGGGCTTACAGATGCCATCTGGATGTTGATCGCGTAAGAGATTCCTTAGCGAGAACCTGCATACCTGCAAAAGAAAAAATGAGTACCTGACACGTTGCAGGAGCTGGTTTTCAGATGCTTGGTATAGATGTGTCCTGACTGGTTACAGGAGTTGGATCTGGAGCTTCACAAGATGATGAATGAACCAGGGATGGTTGCTACCTCAGCATGAACGGTGAGAGAACCTTGGGTGACTTTAACTTCAACAACGCTCGTTGAGAAAATCTTGGTGGGAATTACCATCTTTGCAGTATCGGGAAGAGAACCAATAGGCAATTATAATCTCAAAAGCGGACGTCTGAGAAAAACCTGGAATGGAATTATCATCTCACGCACCGTCGGGGAGAGAACCGTAGGAAATTATAATCTCAAAAGCGGACGTTTGAGAAAAACTTGGGCTGGAATTATCATCTCACGCACCGTCGGGGAGAGAACCATAGGAAATTATAATCTCAAAAGCGGACGTCTGAGAAAAACCTGGGATGGAATTATCATCTCACGCACCGTCGGGGAGAGAACCATAGGAAATTATAATCTCAAAAGCGGACGTTTGAGAAAAACCTGGGCTGGAATTATCATCTCACGCACCGTCGGGGAGAGAACCATAGGAAATTACAATCTCAAAAGCGGACGTCTGAGAAAAACCTGGAATGGAATTATCATCTCACGCACCGTCGGGGAGAGAACCATAGGAAATTACAATCTCAAAAGCGGACGTTTGAGAAAAACCTGAGATAACTTCTACTGAGTCTTCATCAGAAAAATCTGTTGGGAGTCGATTTAGCTGGACTAGAGAAGGCCTTGGACTGGATAAGAAATCTTTGGGGTCGATTAACTGAACCAGTCTAGGTCTTGAAATATGATTGAGAATATAACTGAAGCTTTCCTGAAAGGTAAAGGTCAGTCATATGCAATGCATGATATGGATCAAGCAATGATGTTCTCAACATAAATGAGATTTGTATGATATGATGCGTCTATGCATGCTATAATGATGTATGTGATGTTTTATGAATGTATGCTTTTCGTCTAGGAAAGTAAATCCTTGACGGGTGCCGGGAAGTCACTCCTGGGCTGATGTTGAAGAATAAGCTTTTACTTCCGCTGGGGATGATAACTGCAAGAATACCGGTAGGAGAAGATGACTCCGTTGAGGAATAAACTTGGCGAATGGAAGATTCTGCGGAGAGAAACATACTCTAGCGACCATGCTGGGGAGCGATACTCTGTGGGGAGGGAGATGCTTTGCTGAGTGTTGATAATAACTTGCTGGGGATATCTTTGCTGTATTGGAAGTATGAACAGACTTCGCTGGGGATAAGAAAGAACTATGTTGACGACGACCTTTCCGTGGCTTTTGGCTGAGGATAACCCAGTTATATCCTGTTAAGGAAATAACTCTTTGAATAAAGCCGAACGACGCGTTCGTGCTCTGAGAGGGATAAGCTTCCAGAATCTACTAGGGATAAGCTTACTGCTTGGGGAGATGGATTCCCACTTTCCTGGGGAAATTGGATTGGACTCTCCTGGGGAAGTTTTGAACTACGGGGGAAGTGATTCCTTTGAATGTTTGATGTGCCGCCGGGGAACAATCTTTAGACCAAGATTGCCGGGGATGCTTGTTAAGAATATGTATGCTGCTGGGGAGACGTTGAGATCTGCGGGAGGATACCCAACTTTCCTTAAGTTTGATAGCTCTGTTTGGAGAAGAATGCACTGCCTTGCTGGCTTACTCTCTGGGGAATTAGGATATCTGGTCATGTTCTTTAGTTGAACCTACCTTGGTACCTTGGAGGACAGAACAATTAGATTGCTCAGACAACTCTTTATTGCCCCTGTTTCTAATGTTACCTGTAATTAATCCTTTGTTTCGTATGCAAATATTCATGAGTTAGCAAATTATTGTCAATGCATATATCACAAATTGAACCTTGGACGTTCTTCGCAAAACAAAACAGAAAAAGAAAAAAAATTGGCACTTTTAACTGAAAAGTATATTTGTATTGATTTTGAATGGCCTGTAAATAGGCGTTTTGTGTACAAGAGGCTGACGTCCTAGTAAGAGAACGCCGCCGAACAAAAGAGTTTATACAAGTTTTGTACAAAATAAAACAGCTGTGTGAAATGAATGATCCACTGGGTTTCAACTCTGCTATTGCCTTTATAACTCTGAGCGTCTCATCACTTGATGACCTTGGTTGAAGGTGAAGCTGACTGATCAATGCCGTCTGAACTTGATGTAGGTACCGGATTCTGGATGCAAGGTGATCCAATGAGACATAGTATTACGCTTTATCCCTAATTTTTGCCTGGACCGCCCTTTCGGGTTTTCAGTCCACCGGGATACCCATTTTTGCCCAAGCCGCCTTTTCAGGTTTTCGACTTGCCGGGTGTACAGATTTTTTTCATTTCATCCCTTCATTTTGCCCGAACCCTTTTGGTTCGCCGGGAAGCCCTAATTTTGCCTAGGCATGTTAGCCTAGCGGGTCTTTTTCATGCGTAGTATCTTTTTACTATGTCTGCATTGGCGGGGTGAGGAAGGTCGTCACCATCCATATTGGTTAGAATCATGGCTCCTCATGAGAACACATGCTTAACCACAAATGGCCCTTCGTACGTAGGGGTCCATTTGCCCCTTGGATCACTCTGAGGAAGGATGATTTGTTTGATTACCAGATCCCCAACTTGATATTCTTGTGGTCTGACCTTTTTGTTAAATGCCCTGATCATCCGTTTCTGATACGTCTGACCATGGCAGATAGCAGCAAGTCTCTTTTCATCAATGAGGTTAAGTTGATCAAGTCGTGTCTGGATCCAATCATCTTCGCTCAGATTTGCATCCTTCATTATCCGGAGAGAGGGTATCTGCACTTCGATCGGCAAGACTGCCTCCATACCATAAACCAAAGAGAAAGGAGTTGCCCCGGTTGACGTCCTGGCTGAGGTACGGTACCCATGTAAAGCGAACGGTAACATCTCGTGCCAATCCTTATAGGTCACTGTCATTTTCTGCACGATTTTCTTGATGTTCTTATTTGCTGCTTCTACAGCCCCATTCATCTTCGGTCTGTAAGGAGAAGAATTGTGGTGCTGTATCTTGAACTGCTCGCAGAGCTCAGCGATCATCTTATTGTTCAGATTGGTACCGTTGTCTGTAATAATTCTCTCTGGGACGCCGTATCGACAGATCAGATTGTGCCGAATGAACCGTGCCACAACAGTCTTGGTTACAGTAGCGTAGGATGCCGCTTCGACCCACTTCGTAAAATAATCAATCGCCACTAGGATGAAGCGATACCCATTAGATGCCGTAGGTTTAATCTCGCCGATCATGTCTATACCCCACATTGCAAACGGCCAAGGCGCAGTCAGGACATTCAGGGGAACTGGAGGAACATGCACCTTGTCTGCATAAATCTGGCATTTATGGCATGTCCTAGAATGTTGGTAGCAGTCAGCTTCCATTGTGGACCAGTAATACCCTGCCCGAAGGATCTTCTTAGCCATAGTGTGTCCACTGGAATGTGTACCAAAGGTCCCTTCATGTAGCTCTTCCATGATCCTTTCTGCTTCAGTCTTATCCACACAACGCAGTAAGGTTGAATCATGGTTTCGCTTGTACAATATGTCGTTGCTAAGGAAGAACTTGGCTGCGAACCTTCTCAGGAACTTCTTATCATTGATAGAGGCACCTTCAGGGTATTCCTGGGCTTCCAGATATCTCTTCACTTCATGGTACCAAGGCTTCTTAGTCACCAATTCAGTCTCGAGATCACAACAGTATGCCGGTTCGTCCAGTTTCCAGATGATGATTCGGGGAGCCTCATTGTCCCATTTGACCTTGAACATAGAAGACATTGTAGATAACGCGTCCGCCAACTGATTCTCTTCTCTTGGGAAGTGCTCAAAGGTTATTTCTGTGAAGTGGGGGATCAAGGTCAACACACATTCTCTGTAAGGAATAAGATTCGGATGTTTCGTATCCCACTCTCCTTTGATCTGATTGATCACAAGAGCGGAATCTCCGAAGACACTCAGAAACTTAATCCTTAGGTCGATCGCAGCTTGAAGACCCATGATGCACGCCTCATACTCTGCCATGTTGTTGGTACAGTTGAAACATAGCCGGGCAGTGAGTGGAGTACGAGTGCCTTGAGGTGATATGATTATGGCGCCAATGCCATTTCCCAAAGAGTTGGAGGCTCCGTCAAAGTGCATAGACCATCGGGATCCTTCCTCAGGTCCTTCATCCGGTCCAGGTACTTCACAGTCAGTCACAATCATGATGCTTTCATCCGGAAACTCGAAGTTCATTGACTGATAATCGTCGACTACCTGATGTGCCAAGTGGTCTGCCAATACACTTCCCTTGATGGCTTTCTGGGTCGTGTACTGAATGTCGTATTCCGTCAAGATCATTTGCCATTTTGCTATTCTCCCAGACAGAGTAGGCTTTTCGAATATGTACTTTATAGGATCCATCTTTGAGATCAATAAGGTAGTGTGAGTCAGCATATACTGTCTCAGCCGACGAGCAGCCCATACCAAAGCGCAACAAGTTTTCTCAAGCAGTGAGTATCGGGTCTCACAGTCGGTAAACTTTTTGCTAAGGTAATAGATGGCATGCTCTTTTCGGCCAGACTCGTCATGCTGCCCCAGCACACACCCCATTGAATTGTCAAGTACTGTCAGATATAGTATCAGAGGTCTCCCTTCAACCGGTGGCATAAGGATGGGTGGTTCTTGGAGATACTCTTTGATTTTGTCAAAATCAGCCTGACATTCATCGTTCCAACGTACTACCTGATCTTTCTTCAGCAGCTTGAAGATTGGTTCACAGGTAGCAGTCAGGTGTGAGATGAAGCGAGCAATGTAATTCAGGCGTCCTAAAAAGCCTCTGACCTCTTTCTCTGTCTTGGGAACCGGCATCTCTTGAATAGCTTTGACCTTGGCAGGGTCCACTTGAATGCCCTTGTCACTTACGACGAAGCCTAGCAATTTCCCAGATCTTACCCCGAAGGTGCACTTGTTCGGGTTCAACCTCAGCTTGTACAGTTTCAACCGGTCAAACAACTTTTGCAGATGATCTAGGTGTTCTTCCTCAGTCTGGGACCTTGCGATCATGTCGTCAACATACACTTCTATCTCATGATGGATCATATCATGAAATAAAGCAACCATGGCACGTTGGTAGGTTGCCCCAGCGTTCTTCAACCCGAATGGCATGACCTTGTAACAGAAGGTGCCCCACTGAGTAACAAATGTAGTCTTTTCCATGTCTTCAGGTGCCATCTTGATCTGATTGTAATCTGAGAAACCATCCATGAAAGAGAACACCTTATGCTGAGCTGTATTATCAACAAGGACATCAATGTGAGGTAAAGGGAAGTCATCCTTGGGGATGGCCCTGTTCAGATCCCTATAGTCGACACACATTCTGACCTTACCGTCTTTTTTAGGTACCGGCACCACATTAGCAACCCACTGAGGGTAAGAAGTCACTGCAAGGAACCCAACATCAAACTGTTTCATCACCTCGGCTTTGATCTTCTCAGACATCTCTGGGCGCATCCGACGGACCTTTTGCTTAACCGGAGGGCAGTCTTCCTTAGTAGGCAAGCGATGGACCACAATATCGGTATCCAACCCGGGCATATCTTCGTAGGACCAGGCAAAGATCTCCATATAATCATGCAGCATTTGAGTCAACCGTTGCTTCACGCTGAGCTCTAGGTTGGCACCAATCTTTACCTCTTTCCTGTCTTCTTCAGTACCCAAGTTTATTGTTTCCACTGGCTCTTCATGGGGTTGAATTGCCCTCTCTTCCTGAAGCAACAGTCTTGCAAGCTCGCCAGGCACTTCGCAATCATCTTCACCTTCGTCTTCGGCTAAGTTGATCGGATTTTCGAAGTCATAACTGGCAGTAGCAGAGTCGTTACCAGTAAGATCCAGAGTGGATTGAAACCTGTATGAGTGAGTGTGTGTGTAAATACAACTGTTTTGAAATATATGTAAAGGAAAGAAAGACAGAAAAGGAGCATAAGATTTGCAATGCGAGAAAACGTCCAAGATTTTCATTCATGATATATGAAATGACAATTTATATGCCCTCACAAATGAAACCACGGTGCCTCGGGTAAGTCACCGGGCCATAGAGTTTATTCATTGTTTATTACAAATAACGAAACAAAGAAATTTATTACTGCGTCACAAAGGTAACGGGAGTATGGCCTTTGGCAATCCAATTGGTCAATCCGCTTCCAGTCGTTGGATAGATCCAGCTATTGAATTCAGCTTCGTCCACTTCGTTGTCTTCCCCAACAGCATTCACTCATGGATTTGTGATGAACACAGGAGGTCTTCCGATCTTCGCTTTCCTCATAGCTTTCTGACCCTCTGCAGTAAAACCCAGCCCGGACTTGTCAGTCTTCTGTGTAAAGTCTGGAAGCCTGCCCCAGTTAGCACAGTCACCTTTCTGAACCACAGCCCGGGCATCCTTCAGGGAAGCCATCTTCAAAGGAACAATTTCTTCTGCTGCTGTTTCTGCTGCTGCTGAAATTGGAAGCACCTCCTCGAAATGCTGAAAGGGGGTTTCAATAAACTCCCCATCCATCTCAATGTATCTGAAGGAATTCAAGTGACTTACCATATACTCCTCCTCTCCTTGCACAGTGACGATCTTCCCTCTGACGGGGTACTTCAGCTTCTGGTGCAAGGTAGAGGTCACTGCCCCAGCCTTATGTATCCAAGGTCGACCCAGTAGACAAGAGTACGATGGACGGATATCCATCACATAAAACGTAGAGTCAAACACCTGAGAGCCCACGCGAATTGGAATGTCAACCTCTCTATGAACCATCCTTTTTGAACCGTCAAAGGCCCTGACGATGATATTGCTGGGTTTCAGTTCCAGGCCTTCACAATCCAAACGGTCTAAAGCCTTCTTTGGTAGCACATTTAAGGAAGAACCAGTGTCCACCAATACATGCGCCAGAGTAGTGCCCCTACATTCGATAGAGACATGCAGGGCATCATTGTGGTCTCTTCCTTTTGCAGTCAGGTCAGCATCTGAGAAACCCAAGCCATTATCTGCTGTCAGATTTGCTACGCAATCAGTGAACTGGACTGCAGATGTCTCATGTGGCACATGGGCCGTCTTGAGGAATGAGATTAAGGCCTTAACATGGGCCTCGGAGCACAACAATAAAGAGAGCATGGAGATTTTAGAAGGCGTGTGCCCCAGCTGTTCCACAACATTAAAGTCACTCTTCTTTATTATCTTTAGAATCTCCTCCATTTCTTGTTGGGAGGCTTCAGCAGTTACAGGTATAGGTGCCTCCATCTGGGCAGGCTCAACTTCAATTCCTTTGCCCCGAGCATTGGATGACTCGGCAGCAGGAGAAACAACTTGATCAGCAGTAGGAACAGGTACACTTGTAGGAGTTATAAGAAGTGGTCTTCGAGCAACGGGCGGTGCAATGTCAGGCGAGAAGAGCCTGCCACTGCGGGTGACTTTGGCCAGGCCAGTGATATCACAGATACTGGCGCCAGCGTTGAACTCTTGTTTAATCCCATTTACATATACGTCTGCCCCATAGTGCCAGGGGACAGCTTTATCAGATACGTAAGGCAGGGGCCCCGGAACAGTGATAACTACAGGTTCAACAGTCATGATTTGAATGGGCTTCTTCGGGAGAGCCTTGATCGGATTATTGAATATGGTAACCACATAAACTTCTTCCACCGGAACCAACTGAATAGCAGACTTCTTAAACAGAATCTCCTTGCTATCCATTAGGCTTTAGATGCCTAACTTCAGCAAGGGACAACCAGATGGGGACACAGTACAGAACAGGCAACCCTCACTGCAACCCGGAAATAAACCGGCCAGCAGCAGGTTCTTCTTGACAGTCTTCAGAGGAGTGGCCAGATCATCCACAGAAACAGCGTAAACATCTTCGTCAACAGCATTTACCCCATGCTGAGGCATAGGGGCAGTAACCACATTCGGCCTCTCAGGCGCTTCGAACTGTATCTCCTTCGCGTCGATAAGGTCTTGCAACTTACTCCTTAATGCCCAACAGTCATCAGTGGAATGCCCCGGGCTATCTGAATGGTAAGCACAACGAGCATTTGGGTTGTACTTAGGGGATGCAGTATTGGGGAACTTCGGCGCCTCTCTGACAGTCACTAAGTTGGTTGAGAGCAACTGTGGCAAGATCTGCGACAGGGTCATACTCAACCGGGTGAACTCTCTCCGGGGTCTTTCAGCCCTTTGAGGATTGGTCGGCCGAGGAGCGGCAGCAGGCTTGGCAATCATCACCGTGTTGACAGATTGGCGGCGCTCAGGCTTCTCTTGTCTTCTGGACCCATATACCGCACTGGCCTCTTTTTTGAAGGGTTTCTTCTCAGAACTAGACGATGCACCCTTCGGAATCTTTCCAGACTTCAACCCAGCCTCAATTCTCTCTCCAGTCAGAATCAGATCAGTGAACCCTACAGACGAATTCCCGATGAGATGGTTGAAAAATGGCCCAGATATGGTCCCCAAGAACATGTCTACCAACTCCCGATCGGTCAACGGAGGCTGCACCCTGCCAGCCAGGTCTCTCCACTTCTGAGCGTACTCCTTAAAACCTTCACTTGAACCTAACGACATACCCTGGAGTTGGGTACGTGTAAGGGCAAGGTCGGCATTATATTGATACTGCTTATAGAAAGCAGTAGCCAACTCCTCCCAGTTACGAACCTTGGTCCCATCCAGCTGATAGAACCATTCGAGATGAGTCCCTGAAAGACTCTCCTGGAAGAAGTGGATCCACAAATTCTTATCCGCTGAGTACGGTTGGATCTTCCGAACATAGGACCTGAGATGTAGCTTGGGACAAGACGCCTTGTCGTATTTGGTGAAAGATGGTGCTTTGAACTTCCGAGGGATGATCACACCAGTAGACAAACCCAGATCTCCAAAATCCAGCCCAGGTACCTGTTGGATCTCCATAGCATTTAGCCTATCCTCCAGTTGCTTGTAACGGTCTTCTGCCGGAGGATATTGCTCTTCATCAAAATCAGTCTCGTTGTCGGAGACTACCGGACTAGGAACCCTTGCCTCTTGAGGAGTACCCTTGCCAACAGAAGAACCAGCCTCTTCATGCTGCAGAGTGTTGCCAAACCTTCGGCCGGAATTGAACAGAACAGTCCTTTTCTTCTTCTTCTTCTCCTTCTTCAGGAGCAGAGCCTTCAGCTCTTCTTAGCCTTGAGACAGACCCTTGATTAATTCCTGAAATTGCGCATTCTGCGCCTGAAGAGCTTTGATGGATGTCTCAGTTGATGAAGAGTCAGGATTCATGATGCTGAAATAAACAGCGAAGAACTGTAAGCAACCTGAAAAGAAGAAAACCTGCTATGCACATGATGAATGATATGTGTTTATGCAATGCATTCAAGGGTTCGAAAGTTCAAATTTGTTGTAGACAAAAAGGAACACACGTTATTATTAAGGAAATAATTGTTTAGTACATCAAAGCCTCATGGGCAAAATAAATACAAAAGAAAATCAATCCCAAAATACACTGCGCATCCTCTTTGGAGCTATGTAAGTGTTGAGATTCCTCTCCTCATGCAACATGCGGGTGAGCTCCAAGACCTTCTTTTCACTAGCATGTAGACTAGTCTCAAGAGAGTTCCGTTCTTCCTTAAGCTGGATCCAGCTCTTCTGCATTTCTTCCCAGGATGTGGGCATATCAGGGTGCTGAATAGTGTAGGACACTTCTCCTTCCAAGACTGGCTCTTTGATTACTGGGAGCATATGAGGATAAGGCATCACTAACTTCTGGGAGCGGGCTCGTACCCACTTGAGATAAGGTTCCAACGGGATGGAATTCCTGTGCCCCAGTGTCTTGCTGTCTATCCTACTTGGCATCCTCCAAGCTCTGATAAATCTCTGGCGAAGTCCCTGAGTATCGTTGTCGAAGTCAAAAACTATGTCAGGAATTAACATGTCATGAGGACCATCCCTCCGAGCATAACCAAACTGTCTCCAAGCCAGGCACGGGCTGTAAGTAATACCTCCTCTGATTCCAAGTAAAGGAACATTAGGGTACTCCCCGCAACGATCAATGATAGTGACATCTTCTCTGGACCGAGGGCACCAATGTATATCCGCATGTGTAAGAGTCATCAACCGTTGTGACCATCTCAAACCCCGCTCATTCTTCAAGACTGATTGTGGAAGGTGCGAAATAAACCACCTTCCCAGGAGAGGAGTGCAACACATAAGGACACCTCTTTTTCTCATGGTTCGAGTGTAACATGAGTGAAGGATGTCCCCCAGCAATGTAGGTATAGGATTCCTGGACATAAATATCTGGACAACACTGACATCAATAAGCTGATCTGGGTTAGGAAACAACACCAAACCATAGACAAGGAGGGCCACAACTTCTTCAAAAGCTTGTAGGTCAAGGGAGTTCCAACATTCATGGGCCTTTTCAAACAGAAACCTGGCTAAGAACCCTTTGATACCACTTCTAACTTCCCAATGTCCCTTGAGGTCAGATGACTGTAGGTGCAAGGCTTTAGCAATCTCTTCAAGCTTAGGTTCCTTTTCTGTACCGTTGAAGGGTAGCTGATCAAGGATAGGGATCTTCAGGAGCCGGGAGAACTCCTCCAATGTAGGTACCAACTGATAATCCAAGAAGGTGAAACAGTGATGCAGAGGGTCAAAGAATTGGAACAGGACCTTTATCATATCTTCCTCAATGTTGGTATTGACCAAGCTGATGAGACTTCCATGTCTTTCACTGAATGAAGAATTCTCGAGAATCCTGGATATAAGTTCCTTAAGCTGAGGAGGGATCCTTACAAGACTGACTTGAATTGTCTTTCTACGAACAGTTTCCATGTCCTACAAAACAAGAACAAAGATGAAAATTCGAACCCCTGAAATGGTTAGTCAATGCATATGATGCTGGATGATGTCATGATGCTATGATTAAACACACCACAGATATTTACAAAGACAAACATGTAAGGCATACAAGGCACACAAGACAAGCCCTTAGGGTTTAAGGCCAGCATGGGGTCTGGGTAGTACCCTCTTGAAGTTGGTGGGTTCAACCTGTCCTATCAAAGTAACCGGGTTCTAAGGGTCTCAATATCACGGGATTGCTTTCATTGTTCATCGTTTCGATTTAGCCACTGAACTGGCGACCGAAATATTCCAAGAAAGCAACCCTCAATTGAGTGTAGTATCGAGTATCAACCAACCTCGGACTGCACCAAAGTCAGTTATCTCACTACCCTAAAGAGGCCAAGATGGTTCAATTAAGGTTCCTAAGGTCTGTTGATGCTTCATGACACCACGCGGAGGCCCCGTACTCTCCTTGACTAAACTCAAGGGTACCGGTACACACCAAAGTGCCACATCAACGTAGCAGACTGTTTCAACCATGTCGGTATACCCCGCACAGTTCCCTCACAGCCTTGTTGCTACTTTCTAAGAAGGTATCCCCCAGATCCGGGTTAGGATCTATAGAACTCCCAAGACAGTCCCACAATTTAAAGCAAACAAGGAAAGCAATTGAAAACACAGTTATGAACTAACCCTAAGGTACACCTCACTTTATAAAGGGTCCCCAACAGAGTCGCCAGTTCTGTGATCGGTGGATCTGGAACTGACTGTTTAACGCTGGTTCGCGAAATGTCGCGGAAGCAAGAGTCGCCACCGTCTTTTATTTTCTCCAAATGGAAAGGACAAAAGCACAGAAAAATTCCTTATAGAGATTGCTCTCGGTCCGGGAGGTAGGTTATAGAAAGGGAAGGTGTTAGCACCCTTTCTATCCATGGTTATCCATGGGCTCTTAGATACTTGCTCATTGTGTTTTCAAAAATGGTTTGTTTGCTTTTCAACTGTGGGTTTAAAAAGTTTCTTTGAAAATTCCAGTTCGACTCTTGTATCAGTCCTCAAGAGTGTTTGAAAAGTTGCTTTCGAAAGCTTTTTGAAAAGTGTCGGTGTGAAAAGTATTTTTGATTTGTTTTTGAAATTAAAGCAAGTATCTAGAGTCGTCTACCTACCCTAAGGAATTCGTCTGTGTAGATGTCCTTTAAAGTAGTGCCATCCCACCATTGAGAGGTAGGTAGCACCACCGTTGGAGGTGTTCGGGTCAATTCGAGGTTTGGGACATGGTGATCACCAGAGCAATGGGAAGACACCTTAGAAGCTACCCTCATGCCAGGTTCCCGGATCATGAGGACTTACTAAGACATCTTCTACTCGATGATCACCTTTCGAGGCAAGGCAACAGTGAGGCGTACCCTAGGGGTGGTGTGTGATTTGCGTGTCGTTTTCAGTTATTTTTTTCTTTTGTCATGTCATGGGTGATCTAGCATTTGTTTTTATTTTTTGTCCATACATTCTTTCATGCCATTATTTAACAGTTAAAAGTATTGCGGGAAAGTAAAGTTCTAAAGCTATTACAAAAGGCGCGGGTCCACATCGCCAAAATTTCTTGAACCCGATTTGACAGAAAATAAAGAATTAAAGGTAAAGTGCAAGAGAATTAAAATGTTACATGGCCTTGGGAGAGATACACAAATATTATACGAAAGAAGAAATAAATGTGCGAATTGAAATTTAAATCGAAACGAGGGCGTTGGACCCTTTTTAACTAAATTAAATTAAATGATGCAATTAATTAATTAAAAAAGAAAGGAAATTTTTTTTTGGTATTTTATGATGTTAATGAAAAAGAATTAATTAAAATTAAACCTAATTCTAATTGCTTTTAATTTATTAAGAAAAGAAGATTAAAACCTAATATTAACCCTAATTAATTTACATGCAATTTTACTTACAAAAATAAATATCTAATTATTTAATTATTTATGAAATAAAAATAAAAAGGATGAAAAATTAATTAACCCTAATCCTATATTTTTTTAGGTTTTTATTAAAAGAATTAAAATTGAAAACCTAATTTAAAACTAATCAATTTATGAATTAATATAATTTATTTAGGAAAACACTAAAAAATAAAAATAGTTATTATTTTTCTCTTTTCTGATTTTTATGGGTTTTTTATATTTTTGTGAAAATAATAAATTAGTTAAACACAATAATTAAAATAAAAATAGAAATAATGCAAAGGAAAATATTTAAAATGGCAAACCTAGGGGGGTATCAGTCCCCAATGTGGAGGTATAGCCCAGGAATTTGAGCCCAAACAAGCCTGGCCTTGTTGACTTTGGCACTAGCGTGTATACGCATTGACTACAATCCATGGTATTGCGCAATTCTTGGCCTTCTGATTGTTTTATTGGGACGCGTGGACGTCTGATTATGAAGGTGCATCATGGACCACCATATTGAAACTGCATGTGAATACTGAACGAAAAATAATATTGAAAGCATGAAGACCTGGGGCTCAAACCCAGGTCATGTACGTTATCAACAGCTACACCTACCACTGAATCAATTCACGCGCTTTGTATGTAACATAATAAACAAATAATATCAAATAAAACAAAAAGCATTAGTGGGTTTGGGCGCGAAACTTTGAACCAGCCAACCATCTAATGCCACGATATCATCTTCTTCTTCGTTCCTGAAACATAACAAACATAGGCAACGGTTTTCATGGTGTTCCCTTAGGCAAGTTTTGGGAAAATAGCGAATAGCTCTAGGACGCTCATAAATTAGGCGCGAGGGTCTCAAATTCTTCGTCCAAGCATGCTGAACACGTTCATGGCATCGTGGTGTCCCAATTGTTCCTTGTTTTAAAACCCCTAATTTGAAATCCTGTAAACCCTAAAACACAATCATGGCATCTTTGTATACAGTGCATAATAATTCAATCAAAGCGTATGATTAGCTTGCAAACTTTATTCTAAACACAAAAATAACAATGAAACATGTTAACAATGCATGAATGATAGAAACCGATTCTGAAATTTTCTTTACCAACTTCAATGATGATTTCACGTTTCCTTGAGTATGAGGCTTAGTTTTTGATTGGAATCGTTTACTGGCAACCCTGGCAAGCTAATGGAATAGGTTTTGAGGCTTGAATCGACCTGCAAGTAGGTTTTCAGAATTTGAGTTCTCAAAGAAAATTTCAAGTTTGTGCAAGGGTTTTCTGCGCAGCTCAATGGTTCCTGGCATTAGGTTTGTGTTCAGGCTTATGTATTGAGTGAATTAGGTCAAGAAATTTGATCAAAATCTTTTGCATTCATGGTTTTGAAGATTTGATTTTCAAGCATTGTTTTTTCAATCTTTTTCATGCAAATTGATACCAAATCATATCCAATCCTTCCCTAATTGGTCATGCACGATTTTGAGTGTCCAATGAGAATAATTTCTGCACAAAAAGATTTTATTTCATTAGTTTTGTATTTTTCATGCATTTTATTTAATTAAATGATTTATTAATAATAAAAAATCCAAATAAATAAATAAAAATGGAGAAAAATTTCCCTTTGGGCCTAATGGTCGTGTGCATGCTTGGGATAATGAATTGTGGAAGAAAAATGGGCCCATTAGCAATTTTAGGTCATTTGAATCAATGTTGACTTTTCAAAATATCCAAAAATTTCCCAACTTCCACAAGGCATAACTTGCTCAATTTTTAAGCTTTTCTCATGTTCTTGGACATTTTGGAATGGTATTTGAGTCCTCTAACCAATGCCTTTGGTCCCATGTCATTTTTATTTACCAATCTCAAGTTATGGCCTTTGACTTAAAGTCCCTTTTTGTTGACTTTTGAAAATGACCTATAATGTTGAAATTGATAACTTTTTGTGAGAGCATTTCTTGGACTTGGAATATGAAGATGAGTTGTAGGAAATGTCTTTCTCTACAAAATGAGCTTTGGATGGAATTTTTCTGATAATCCATGTGAAAGTTATGCCCTGGTCAATTTACAGTTGACTTTTTCAACTGTCCAAATAAGGAAACTTTTGCATCTTGATGATTTTTGAGCCAAGCTTTGAGAATCATGATCAAGCATTGATCAAATGATGTTTGTGACTTAAAAATGAGATGTTGACCAAAAATTTGAACTTTTGACTGTCAAATGACCATTTTGCCCCTACAGTTGACTGTAGTGCAATTAGGGTTTTGACTGTGCAATTTTGTGCTGAAAGCCTTGAAACTTTGTATGAGGATGCTTGACCATGTTTATTGGCATGTGGGACTTGATTGGGCCCTTGGAAACTTCATTTTCTTGATCAGAATCAAAACCCTAATTTTGACTGCTTAGGAGGCCTTTGAACTGTACAACCCTTGGGGAGTTTTGAAGTATGATTTGGCAGTTTCTTGAAGAATATGGGAGGGCAAATTTTGGGGTACAACAGCTGGTAAAAAGGATACATGATCAGTGCAGACAAACGAAACCGCCTCAGGTACTAACAACATTGGGCTACGCTTCAACCAGAAAGATCAATCCAAGAAAGGTAACTGCAGAAACCAAACTTATTATTTTAACTTCACTGAGGAGAAACATAATTCGGATGTAGATAAATCAAACAGATACCGGGATAGAACATCCTTCTTCCAGTTTCATCAGAGAAGCAGTTTTTCGAAAACAACATGCCTACCAGAGATTGCAAGATCAATCTCAAATAAAGCAGACTGACACTGAAACAACCAAGCCTCACTTGGGGATTCAAGCCTACCTCCCTGGAGAAAAAACTGCAGATTGAAAATTTTCATCACGAACACTCATTCCAACAAGAGATGCCCTGGGATAACCTTTCCGGGAAATCAAGAAGTCAACACTAGTACCAAAACTGCAAAAAGAGCGACATCCCAGCATACCTAAGGGAATAAAACCTTTCATTATATGAGGAAAGACTTCACTGGGGAATCTGGGACAGAGGCTTCTGGCCATGCAAACCCAAAATCAAAACCGAACCAAGACTTGACTGGGGATAATGGGATCCTAAACCCAATACTGTACCTTGCCCCTACTGATATCGTCTTTAACTATCTGAGAAACATACAAAGTTTACGCACATACCAACAAAATTACCTGAGAAAACCTTAATGAAGGGAGTGAATCTTCTTAAAACAACTGGAGTTTGTTCATTCTTGTGATCACCATTCTTGTTGTCATTGTTTCATTACAAATCCCAAAGTAAATTGAATTGTAAAGATCTCTTCTTTTTTTTTGAAAAGTTAATTTTGTCTTTTTAATATTTTTGCTTTAACAGTTATTATCAGTAATAAATGAAGTCTTTGAAAGCTAAACAAAAATAAGAACACAAAGAATTGGGCAAAAGCTGGAATTTCATTAATAGGATGGTAGTCTGCGAATGGTGAGACTCCATGGATGATTACAAAGTTTGGTAAATGGTAATACATAATGGAAAAGATACATTGAGATACAATGACCACTATCCCCCTAACAACTTTTGAAATGCTGAGCAGCAGCTTTCGTTGAAGTATGGTGAGGATCCGAGAAGATTGTTGCTTCAACGATCAAGTCTTGTCTGATGTAGTTACTTGCCAAGAAAATCCTTAACTTTTGCCTAAGCTGCCCTTGCGGGTTTTCAACTTAGCAGGAAATTCATTCTGTTTATGTCTCTAATTTTTTCCTAGACCGCCCTTTCGGGTTTTCAGCCTACTGAGACGCTCCTTTTTGCCTAAGCCGCCCTTTCGGGTTTTCAACTTAGCGAGTTGTTCTTTTATTTCTTTAGGCGAAGTATTTCTTGACTGTGTCAGCATTCATGGGACGTGGGAACTCCTCGCCATCTATACTTTCAAGAATTAATGCACCACCAGAGAAGGCTTTCTTGATAACATACGGGCCTTCAAAATTGGGAGTCCACTTGCCCCTAGAATCAGTGATGAAAAACATGATCTTCCTGAGCACGAGATCGCCTTCTCTGAATTCACGAGGTTTGACATTTTTATCAAATGCTTTCTTCATTCTTTTCTGATATAACTGCCCATGACACAAAGCTGTCATTCTCTTATGTTCAATCAAATTCAATTGGTCAAACATGTTCTAAACCCATTCAGCCTCTGTCAATTTGGCTTCCATTATCACACGCAACGATGGAATCTCTACCTCGACAGGGAGTACATCTTCCATTCCATACACTAGGGAAAACGGGGTTGCTCCTGTTGAAGTGCGAACAGGTGTTTGATATCCATGCAGAGCAAAAGGGAGCATTTCATGCCAATCCTGATAAGTGACAACCATTTTCTGGATAATTCTCTTGATATTCTTATTAGCGGCTTCAACAACCCCGTTCATCTTTGGCATGTATGGAGATGAATTGTGATGGACAATCTTGAATTCTTCGCACAGTTCTGTCATCATCTTGTTGTTCAAATTCGATCCATTGTCAGTGATGATTATGCTCGGCACACCATACCGGCATATAAGATTGTTTTTAATGAAACACATAACCACCTATTTGGTAACATTGGCATATGAAGCAGCCTCTACCCATTTGGTAAAGTAGTCAATTGCTACCAAGATGAAACGGTGTCCATTCGAAGCTTTGGGTTCTATCATCCCGATCATGTCAATGCCCCACATAGATAAAGGCCATGGGGAGGAAATCACATTGAGAAGTGTCAGAGGTACATGGATCTTATCTACGTAAATCTGGCATTTATGGCACTTCTTTGCAAATTTGTAACAATCAGATTCCATTGTCAACCAATAATAACCTGCCCTTAGAATCTTCATAGCCATTGAATTTCCATTAGCATGAGTGCCAAATGAACCTTCATGGATCTCATGCATCAACATGTCTGCTTTGTGTCTATCCACGCATCTGAGTAGGACCGTGTCAAAATTTCTCTTGTATAACACATTTTCACTGAGGAAGAAACTGCCTTCCAATCTTCTCAGTGTCTTTCTATCTTTCTTTGGCGCACCAAATGGGTATTCTCGAGTCTGAAGAAAATGCTTGATATCATAATACCAAGGTTTTTCATCTGTTACTTCCTCTGTCACAAACACATGAGCGGGCCTATCTAGCCGTCGAACTGTAATTCAGGGTATATCATTCCAAGCATTTACTTGGTACATGGAAGCCAGAGTCTCCAGAGCATCTTACATTTGATTTTCATCCCTAGGAATATGATGGAATTCAACTTTATTGAAGAAGGATAGTAATCTTCTAGCATAATCTTTGTAAGGGATCAAGCCAGGGTGACGAGTGTCCCATTATCCTTTAATCTGATTTATTACCAAAGCTGAATCACCATACACATCTAGAATCTTGATTCTGAGATCAATAGATTCTTCGAGACCCATGATGCAAGCCTCATATTCCGCCATATTATTAGTGCAATCAAATGTTAACCTTGAATTAAAAGGAATGTGCGATCCATGAGGAGTAACAATCACATCACCAATTCCTTTACCATAAGCATTCACAGCTCCATCAAATACCATACTCCAACGAGATTCAGGGTCGGGCCCCTCCTCAGGAAATGGTTCATCACAATCTTTCACTTTCAAGAACATCACATCTTCATCGGGGAATTCATATTCTGCAGACTGATGATCTTCCATCGGCTGGTGAGCAAGGTAATCTACCAACACACCACTTTTGATAGCCTTTTGAGTGCGGTACTCGATATCATATTCAGATGACAACATCTTCCAGCAGGCAATTCTCCCAGTAAGAGCAGGCTTTTCAAAAATATACTTGATTGGATCCATTTTGGAGATCAACCAAGTAGTATGATTCAACAAATACTGCCGCAAACACTTTGCCGCCCAGGCCAAAGCACAACATGTTTTTTCTAGCATAGAATACCGCGACTCACAATTATTGAACTTTTTGCTGAGATAATAAATGGAGAACTCTTTCTTTCTTGTTTCATCCTATTGTCCCAGAATACAACCCATGGATTTATCTAACACTGTTAGATACATAATGAACGGTCTTTCTTCTACGGGAGGGAGCAAGATAGGAGGTTCAAGAAGATATTCTTTAATACTTTCAAATGCCCTTTGGTAGTCATCTGTCCATACACAACCTTGATATTTCTTTACCAACTTAAAGATCGGTTCACACGTTGCAGTCATATGGGAAACAAATATGGAGATATAACTCAAATGCTCGAGGAAACCCCTGACTTGCTTTTCAGTTCTTGGTGTTGGCATTTCTTGAATTGCTTTGACTTTATCAGGTTCAACTTCAATTCCTTTCTGGCTAACAATGAAACCCAACAATTTCCCCGATCGAACACCGAAGGTGCATTTATTTGGATTCAAGCGGAGACGATACTTCCTCAAGCGCTGAAACAACTTCAACAAATCTTTTATATGCCCTTCTTCAGTTTGGGATTTGGCAATCATATCATCAACATATACTCTGATTTCTTTGTGCATCAGATCATGGAATAGGGTTATCATATCCCTCTGGTATGTTGCACCTGCGTTCTTCAACCCGAAGGGCATCACTCTGTAACAAAATGTTCCCCAGGGTGTGATAAACGTTGTTTTTTCCATGTCCTCTGGAGCCATTCTTATTTGATTATACCCGGAAAATCCATCCATGAACGAGAATACCTTGAATTTTTTTATGCTATCCACTAACATGTCAATGTGAGGCAATGGAAAATCATCTTTTGGACTAGCTTTATTTAGATCTCTGTAATCTACGCACATGCAGACTTTTCCGTCTTTTTTCGGTACTGGGACAATATTGGCAATCCATTGAGGATACACTGATGTCACAAGAAAACCATCATTAATATGCTTTAGGACCCCCTCTTTGATCTTTACTGCCATATCCGGGTGGGTTCTTCTCAACTTTTGTTTAACTGGCGGAAACTCTGGCTTCAATGGCAAACGATGCTCGACAATGTTTGTATCTAGACCATGCATATCTTGATAAGACCAAGCAAAAATATCCACATACTCTTTCAACAACTCAATTAACCCGCTCTTTACATCAGGATGCAATGATGCTTCAATCTTAACTTCCTTCG
The DNA here is from genome assembly GCA_948472305.1 of Vicia faba. Classification (NCBI taxonomy): domain Eukaryota; kingdom Viridiplantae; phylum Streptophyta; class Magnoliopsida; order Fabales; family Fabaceae; genus Vicia; species Vicia faba. The sequence continues at coordinate 1,140,512,898 of OX451735.1, read as the reverse complement.
GACCTTCTTCTGAACCCAAATCAACCACTTCCAAAGGCTCTTTATATGGCTGAATGGTATTTTCCTCGTGCTCAAGCAACCGTGAGACCTCTTCTGGAATCTCATCATAATCTTCTTCTTCAGCCCCAAACACAGGACAATCAAAGTTGGGAGAGGGTGCAGGGTCATTGTATTCAACAGGTTTTTTAATTAATCTGCACATGTGATTTATGATTGTTTTTAGAAACTAACACATATAACAAGTGATCATGCAGATTAATTTTCAGTTATTATTTATTTTGAAAGGTTTTTTTTTATTTAATTTTTTTATTACCATTTCCCAGGAAAAAACATAAAATTAGAGACATAATTTGGAAGCAAAGACAACTTTTATTAATGATCTTAACAGTTATAGCAAACAGATAAGCCCTACAACAGTAATACTTCCACCTTGGGCAGAGTGAAAGGTTTTCAAAAGAAAGAAGCAGATTAACAAAAAAAATTACTTTGAAACATGTATGCAAGAAGGAACATCAATGGTGACCCAGTTCTGAACTCGGACTCCATGCGTCACATAATTCGGTGCTTCCTGCTCTGCTTCATCCTCTTCAACAACATTAATTCCAGAACCAATTGGATGGAGGTAGCCTCCGCTACGGAAAACATCATGATAACAGTTCACAGAAGACTTTGACTTCAAATTTTCGCCTTTGCCCTTCTTCGAAGAGAAACCCAAACCAACTCTGTTTTTGTTCATGGGTGGATCCACAAGTTGTCCCCAAACTGTATTATGACCATTGCGCACAACCTGTTGCGCTTCCTTCAGCGAGACCACGAAATTCTCATTTCTCCTTATGTTGTCAATGGATAGGGTCTGGAACTGGGTTCCAACAGCAGCCTCATCTGCTTCTACAATACTGAAAGAGGATAAATGGGATATCAACAATGCCTGCTCCCCATTTATGATCACTACCTTCCCTTCACGCACACATTTTAGCTTCTGGTGTAGAGTTGAAGTGACATCCCCTGCTTCGTGTATCCATGGCCGTCCTAGCAAATAACTATATGCGGGAATAATGTCCATAACCTAGAAGGTTATCAAGAACAAATATGTTCCTATATGGATGGGTAAGTCTACCTCACCGATGACAGATTTCCTCGACCCATCAAAAGCCTTCACAATGATGCCACTCGGGCGCATAGGTGTTCCCTGATACTTCAACTTCATGAGGGTACTTCTCGGTATAACATTCAATGCAGATCCGTTATCAATTAGCACATTGGATAACGAGTCATTCATGCAATTCATGGATATGTGGAGGGCCAGGTTGTGATTCCTCCCTTCATCTGGTAACTCATCATCGCAGAAACCTAAGTTGTTACATGACGTAATGTTTCCAATTACGCTGCTGAATTGATCTAACGGCATGTCATTCTCTACAAAATCTTGGTCTAGTACTCTCATAAGTGATTCTCTATGAGCAGAGGAATTCATCAATAAATCTAGGATGGATATCTTTAAAGATGTATGCAATAGCTGATCTACAACTTTGTAGTCGCTCATCTTAATTATCTTCAAGATATCATCCACTTATTTCTCTAATGTGGCCCCACTAGTCTCTCATGCAGTCTTCTTAGGCTCATCGTTCTCAGCAATTTTCTTTCCACCAATAACATCTCTTCGAATAACCGGCACAAACACACGACCACTACGGGTCACCCTACTATTATCAGCTATATTTCCAACATCTGGCATTGGCTGGATGGGAACTTCCACCCCATCTTTTAAGATTGTAGCGTTGTATTTGTAAGGCACAACCTTATCTGATTTATAGGGAACAGGTCCTGGCAGGCTAATTACCAATGGGATAACAGCTGGTTTGCTATGGTACTCCATATCAAGATGAGCGGGTACACCAAAACAAGGTACAATGACGTTTACACCTTCCTCAACACAATCAGCCCTGAAAAGGTCACTTCCGGCAAACAAATCTTCGTCTGAAGAGAAATACTCATTCACAGAGGCATACTCTTCCTCTGACTCTTCTCCCATCAAAGAAACTTCAACCATATCAACCTTGTGATAATCATATCTCTGACCTGTGATCTTAATAGTTCCATTGTCTAACAGCAATTGAACACCCTCTCTCACAATAGAACATCCTCAGGGGTCTTGACAGCAAACCACACATGATCCATATTGGTGTTCCACCTGACCAGCAGTACGACAGAAGGTAGCATGGAACTGTACGAGATCTTCATTCAAATGTTCTACTTCAAAAATTCTGAATTCACCCGGACATCCAGAAACCATATTCACTTCCTCTTCATATTCTGCCCTAGGCCTGATTATATGAATTAGACCTTCATCCATCATCTCCTATAAATCAACCTTTATCTTCTCGCAACCCTGTATATTTGTACTGCAAATAGCACAACCGGCATGGTCATGCGTGTAATAACTGAATTCACAAAGGTCTGCGTGCATCTTCACCAAATCCCCTCTAACCAGATTAATGTCAAAAATCTGGAAGTCACCTGGACAACCGGCCACCATATTCACAGCATTCACTCCCCCGTGCTTGGGTAGAGGATTGTCTTTCACATTAGGTCCCATGTCTTTGAAAGATAAAATTCCAGACTTCACCAAACTTTGCACTTCAGTTCTCAAAGGATAACAATTTTCAACACTATGCCCTGGTGCTCCCTGATGAAAGGCACATGTATGGTCTTCTTTGTAATACCAAGGCAATGGTCATGGTACAACTAGAGGTGGTCGTGTCTGGACCAACTTCTTCTGAACCATTGCTGGTAGTAGCTCTGCATAACTCATGGGAATATGGTCATAGTTCTCCCTTCTCTGATTATTCCCTTGGTTCCCCTGCTGGGATTGTCTTTGATAAGCAACGGTAGTTGGAGAGGAATTCATAACAGGAGTCACTGAAGCAACTTGCTGGTGACGCTGATAATTCCTTCTAGGAGCGTTCATTCTCCTCTCTTGTATGACAGCATTTGTATCCCCCTCTTTCTTATTTGTAAACCCATAAGTTGGCTTCTTCACACCTCTGGATCCTTCACCCTTTTCTAAACGGCCTTCTCTTACTGCCTCTTCTAGGCGGACACCCATCCATACCATCTCTGTAAAATCACTTGGGGCACTTGCTACCATTATTTCGTAGTAGAAAGCGCCTAGCGTCTTCATAAAAATTTAGTCATTTCCTTCTCCTCCATGGGAGGAATCACTTGTGCGTCCACTTCGCGCCATCTCTGCGCATACTCTTTGAACGATTCTCTGTCTTTCTGAACCATGGCTCTAAGATGGTCATGATCGGGCGCCATGTCCACATTGTACTTGTATTGTTTAATGAATGCTTCTCCCAAATCATTAAAAGTATGGATGTTGGCGCTGTCTAAACTCATGTACCATTTCAACGCTGCGCCGGTCAGACTATCTTGGAAAAAGTGAATCAGTAGACGTTAATCATCGGTGTGGGTAGACATTCTCCTTACATACATCACCAAGTGAGCACGAGGGAAGGTGTTGCCCTTGTACTTCTCAAACTCCGGGACCTTGAACTTAGCAGGCACTTTGATATTCGGGACCAAACACAGCTCATTCACATTCTGCCCAAATAACTCTTTTCCCCTAAGAGCCTTCATCTCTCTTTGCATTCTATCAAACTTCTCTTGGAAATCATCCATTTTGTCATAAAGACCCGGGTCTTCACTCGTCGGAGGGAAAGGACGACACATATCTTCATTAACAAACGGAACCAAATTCACCGAAAGAGGTGCAGCAGGAACAGCGTGCACTACAGGAGGTGCTGGAGTAACAACATTTGGAACCACTGGAGCATCTTGGGGGCCCAAATTGAAACCTTCAGGTGCAAAATTCTCCGGCATTCCCCACGGATAACCTTGAGGCATACAATTTTGAACAACAGTCAGAGTAGCGGATACGGGAACAATAGGAACTTCAGCATTTGCCCTTGTTGGTTGAAGTTGAACACTCGGTGGTTGATTCTGAGAAACCACCAGAGCTTCCATTAGAGTAGTTAGATTGGCCATGCCGGCCTTCAAAGCAGAAACTTCTTCGCGTAGCTCGCGATTCTCCTGTTCCAAATTGTCCATCTTCTTTTTGAAGTTAGCCCGAGTGTTGTAGTGATGAGTCAGCTTGCTGAACAAAGCAAAAAGCTGGGTAAGGCACCTGGATATGCATAATAAATGCAAGAAATATGTGCAATATGATGCATGATATGCAATGCATATGTTTATTTTTACTTTATCATTTAATATTTCAAGGGATTTAGCGTTTATAGACATATTGCAAACATCAAAATAACAACGCATTTGAAATACTGAAAACTTTTATTATAATAACTTCAAAATGGGTTACAAGTTTCAATGATCCCAAGTACAAGACGAAAATATAATCTAAAAATCTTGAGAGAAATAAACTGATAGAGATCAATCTGTACGCTGGCGCTTCCCTGTGAGCCTGGAAATCTGAGCCCTCAACCTCTGGTTTTCTTCCACCTGTCTGATGGAAACCTCCTTCCAATCATCTGAAGCAGGAAGTGAATGATCAACACCTTTTTGAGGCTTAGGAGAAAATAAATCCCATTACCTCTCCGTAGACTCTACTTCTCGACTCTCAAGGATCTCGATCAAATTATCTTTCTCCTTCAAGTCTGCTATGTAGGAACTCTCTAAAGTCTGGAACTTGTTCTTCCAAGCATCCCTTTCCTGTTTCATCCTAACCAAAGCGAGTTCCAGTTCTTCTAGATCATCTAATAAAGGATGAGTGGTCTTCACAAACAGATCAGGCATGGGTGTCTCCTGAGTATACGACATCTTCAACTGGATGGCTCTCGATCAGACCCACTGAAGATATGGCTCCAAATAAACAGCACCCCTAGGTCCCAAATCCTTCCTACTCTTATTATGAATGTGACGCCAGGCCTTTGCAATATGCTCCCTAGCTTCCATGTGGTATTCTCCTTCCTTCAGAAAGAAACTACTCAAATGAATACTATTCGGTTTATCCCTTATCGGATAACCAAGTTGTCGCCGTGCAAGAACAGGGTTATAGTTAATTCCTTCCTTTGTACCAAGAAGAGGTACATTGGGGAAACTACCACAACTGTCAATAATCTCCACATCCTGATAAGCTCGATGATACCAATCAATATCCGAGTGAGTAAGTGCCATGATCTTAGGAGCCCAACAGGGTTCCTTCTTGACATCCAAAAAAGCATCAGACTGAGGCATATGAGAGATGAACCACCGGTACAACAAAGGCGTGCAACAGATAATCATTACCCCATGATAAGAATTTCGAAGATAAATAGAGTAATAAGCATCATCCAGCAGTGTAGGAACTGGGTTTCCAATCATGAAAATCCTGATAGCATTAATGTCGACAAACTTGTCCACATTAGGGAATACGAATAATCCATAAGCAAGTAAAGCAAAGATGGCTTCAAAAGCAACCGTACTCTTCATTCTGGCAAAGTAACGAGCTTTCTCCACTAAGAACTGAGCTGGTAATCCTCTAATCCCTCCTTTAGTAGTCATATGGGCTTCCACCTCAGACTTCCCCAGATGAATCAAAGCATCAATCTCATGTGGTTTTGGCTCACCCTCCAAACCAGTAAAAGGAACACAATCGATAACGGGTAAATCCAATAGATAGGAATACTCCTCCAGTGTAGGCATCAACTAATAATCGAGAAAAGTAAAGTAGTGATACACTGGATCATAGAACTGGACCAAGGTCGAGAGAATACCCTCCTTCATCTTCAGCTTCATGAGAGGAATAATGGATCCATACTTCTTCCGAAAGTCTGCAGGACACTCGATCTCTGGAATTAGACTAACCAACTCATCTATCTTGGGATCCTTGAAACTGTATCTCCCGGTCTTTCTCTTACCAGAATCCATGGTTAACAGTACCTGAGATATTCACAAATAGTCAACCTTTAAATCCCTTGAAATATTATTTTCTTCAAAATATGCTTATGAGTGCATGAATTCATGATGCAACAATCACACAGAAGATCACACATATAGGGTTCATAGGTTCAACGTCACGAGCATGAGGTCGAAGGTACTACCCATAAGGTGTTGGTCTAAGAGTTATCACCTGCCGAACAATGTTCTAGAGGTTCCCAGAGTTTACATCCTTCCTTCGATTATTACCAACTTCCCGATTAACTCGGTAATTAGTAATATTCTCAAGAAAGACTCGTCAGAGCGTAGTATCGTGTGACAACTATTTCCGGATTACTCCGTCATAGCTTTCGCACTACACCTAAAAGGCCAAGATGGGTTTGGTATTCTACAGTCCTCAGTTTCAGCAGGCTTCCAAGTCGAAAGCAGTACGTCTTCTCGATTACTCGGTAAACGACACTACAGTCAAAGGGGCCTCCACTGAGTGGGGGATCTCATGCCTCATTTTTTGGGATTACTCCCTCAAAGATAACATGACTATACCGCCCGTCCTATCTTAAAGTTTGCCCAAGTCTGGGTATAGGACTTATGAGTAATCACCAAGCACCCTGAAAACCAGGAAAATCCAAACAAACATATATACAAAATATAACACATAAACAATAATAACACATACAAATATAAACAAAGATAGGCTCAACCCACTTAGGGATGGACCAGCAAGAGGTCAATCTTTCCCCAGTGAAGTCGCCATTTTTCTGTAGCGATAGAAATGTTCAAGACTAAGCCATTGGATTGACTAGACTTTATACAAATCAAAATAAAAATCATCACCGCGCTTTATTGTTTCCAAAGGAATGGGAAAAGAGCGATTAACCAAAAAAGAGGGGGAAAGATTCAAGGTAAGGGGGTTGGTTATGCAAAGGAAAGGTATTAGCACCCTAAACATCTACGGTACTCCGTAGGAACCTCTTTGAAAAAATCTGTATATTTTGGCTATAAAAATGTGTTATATATATAAAATGGATGGTGGAGGTGAGAAAAGAAATATATTTTTTATGATTTTTGCACCCGCCGCGGTTGCGAACCTTTAGTGCCTACGTACCACCTTTCGTGCAATAGGGGATCAGGGTACACGTAGTTCCTCTTTTGAAAATTTTGAAACACAAGTGTGTTGGTTAATTTTATGAGATAAGACATCATCATCATTATCCGTGTGGAAAACATACTTACTACCCACAATAATGAGAAAGGAGAATTTGCATCATCTCAAAGTGGAGGATATGGCTTGGATTTTAAAATCAACAACGCCTCACTCAACACCCAAGTGGAAAATATCTCTCTTCACTACATGTTATGGAAGTATAGTTGTTTGCATCACTACAAGGATTGACAAGAGCCTAATCTTTTAAGAAAAGTTTAAAGGTAAAAGCCAAAGTAGAAAAATGGTTTGAAATGAGATTGATTGACTTTTAGTCTTCTCATAAAAAGTGTCAAAGTATTATTAAATTCATTAAAGTTTATTGATGAAAATGTTTTGAAAATGCATGGACCTAAGTCCAAGTTTATTATGAAAGTGGTTCAAGTTTAGAAACAAGAAGAGTTTGAAAAGGAGGGAGAAGATTTTTGAAATTAAAGAAGATGGGAGGAGAAGAAGAGACTATCCTAAAGCATAAGGTAAAATATAAGGATAAGATCCATCTAACCAACAAGAAGCCAAAGCTTGACATTATGATCCAAGATAGAGTTCCCATTCTTTGGATTGAAACCAAGCAAGCAAAGATACTAGACCTCTTGAGAGAACCAAACTTCAAGTGTATTAAGTCTTCAAAAAATTAGGCAGAGTAACGGCTGTATACGGGTGAATTCCAGATTACAAACAAAGAATGCAATCACAAAAACCTGCACACAAAAAAAAACAAGCAACCCAATGTCTTGAGGTAAATCTCAAGAGCTCAAGACAAAATAATCAGATAAGATCACATGGTCTCTAAGATAGGCCAAGGTTTCTAATCCTAAGTCAAAGAAATAGTCCCATGCTCCATAATGCCAAGGATAGTAACCAAATAGTCCAAGTACCATTAAGAGTTTTTTAGGGTTTAAGTTGATTATTAAGTATCTTAGAAAAAGAAAAAAGAAAAGCTCAAGTGAGCAAAGTAAAAATGACAAGAATATAAATGCTCAAATGAGCAAAGATGAAAAATGGCATGAAATAAAAAATGCTAGAAAAATAAATAGTGCATAAAGCATAAAAGAATAAAAGCATAAAATAAAAACAAGTCAATAATTAGTGGTTAGTTGGATTACCATCTTGAAACTTGCATTTGGAACTCATTAGAGGATTGGTAGAACCAAAGCCTCCACATAACAAGTTGCATTTGCTTTTTGTCAAGTATATCATCCATTTGGAATTCTCACAAGTACCATTTAATGATCAATGATGTTTAAGTGATCCGCGTTGACTAAAGGTGTTGTAGATCCATTAGAGGATTGGTAGAACCAAAGCCTCTACACAATGAATCTCAAGGTTATTGGATAAAAGAGATCAAATTAACATACTTGGGCTTGCAATCACAAGTTTGGGCCAAGAATGATCATTTTTTCGAATCGGGACAAAATTTAGCGTTATGTTAAGCAATCGTAAGTGGACTTATATAGAAGTCGCACCTATTTTGAGGCCGGTCAATAGAAGTTTATGCACCATTTGTTTTGAGACATGATATAGAGATCATGCTCTAACAACACTTAGTGCAATGAGAAGGGGATGAGATGAAGAGGAATTAGGGTAAAAAGAAAATAGAAACCACATTTGAATTGAAAATTTAATCAAACTATTATTAAAATCATTCATCCATTTTGGTGGAGTTGAACTCAACACCTAAGATCCAATTATGTTAATAAAGCCATGATCAAGAAAATCAACCCAAGACAGCCAGAAAATAATCACAAAATTATATATATTTAATATGTACATTAAAAGGCTTAAAAATGTTTTTAAAAAAAAGAAGATAATGAGGAAAATATCAATTATATTCAAATTAATCAAGAAATGAAAAATAAGACCATAGAAAAATCAGAAGAGAGGTCGAGTAATTTTACAAAATTTTTGGGAATTTTTAAAAGTCAGAAACTATTTTTAAAAATTAAAATAAATGGGTAAAATAAAAAAAATAGTAAAAAATAGTAAAGTCAGAAACAAAAATAAGATAAGGTCACCAATATTTGTAACAATATCATTGGATCATTCTATAATTTTTTCAGAATTTAAAAATGTGTAAAAGTATTTTTAAACATTTTAACCAAATCAAATAAGTGTAAAATTCATAAAAAATATCAAAACACAAAATTAAATTGTGACAAAATAAAAATCAGAAAGAGAATAATCAAAAATATTTTTCATAATTTTTTCAGATTTTTTGGACTAAAAATGAATATTGTATGATTTTTTGAAATTTAAAACAATTAACGTATAAATATCAGAAAAAGAAAATAAAAGAAAAAGATGTGGACCATTGGATGAGAGTCAAAACGAGTTAGTAATCAAATCTAAAGGATCTGGTGCGCTGTGCATATCATGGTCTTTAATGAATAGTGTACAGATTCATTAATAAAATCAGAATTTGAAAATAACAAATGTCACACTTTCATTGGTTGGAAGATGACACGTTGGTCATCTTCAACCTCCAGCCCTCACGAATTGCAGGTCTCTTAAACTATAAAATCAGAAGCTCAGACCTATGCCATTCGCTTCGTCTTTTCAAGACGAAGACAACCACACTCTCGCGCCAAATTTATATAAACTGTAGCTCAAGCAATTTGGAAAGAAAGTTTTGAAAAGGGATTTAAAAATTCATGGTCAAAACGTGCTTCCAGATAAAAGTAAGTGTTGTGACTAGAACCAGGGAAATGAGAGCAACACAATGATACCAAAGTTTTGAAGAATTGATGAAGGAATCTACCTATTGAAGTTGAGTTGCAGAGCTCTGAAACTGGACTTTTATGGAGCAATATAGGGCACGATTCTTGAATGTGATTATATAGTTAGCTTCAGGGAAGATCAAGGAAGGTGAATTGATGAAAAAATGGATTGAAAAAGGCTTGAGAATAGGATTCGAAGTAGCTGAATTCTGAGTTGTAAAGCAAGTTTGGCAGGGTGATTCTGGCTATCTAAGCTTGGAAAATTGAATGGGGGATGACCCTCTATTTATAGGGAATCAAATGTAATGTTCAAGCGTGTGGAATGATGCAAATTGGAGGGAAATCGTGTAAACCTGATGCACGAGCAAAGTGTGATCTGGTTTGCATCAAAACTCATCTAATCCTTGCGTTTCAAGGCTCTAATCCACTTTGGCAACTTGGTTAAACATGTTTAGATCATAAACGCATGCTAATTTGATGTTTAAAGGCCAAAACATGAATTTCAAATTCTGGCATATGGAGAAACTTCAGTTCCAAGTTACCAAGTTCAATCCAATGGCGTTTCCACCTCAGGGGGTCTTAGGGAAAAATTCTTAATGCTTTGGAAATATGAGGTAACAAGATTTGCACTGGAAAAAGAATGGAATCAAATGGATGCTTGAGATGAAAGTTACATGGAGTCAAAGTTGAAGAAAAAGAGTTGACTTTCCATACTTAGAAATATTTCAAATTCTTCTTTAAAAATGACCTATAATCTCTTGCATCCAAACGTGGCCTTCCACTTAGAATTTGCTCTTGACCAAAAAAGATGGAATAAAATTATATCTCTTGAATGACATTTTTCAATTTGAACCACTCAAAATCTCCAAAAATTGAGCAAGTTATAACTTGTTGAAGTTGGCCAAAAATCATGAAATGACCTATAATCTCTTGCATTCTTAAAGCAACTTCCATCCATTTTCTTACTTTGCACATAAATGAAGGCATGAATTAGACATCCTTAGGATCATCATGAAAAAAGAATGGGCTCAAGGTGATAAAAATTGACCAAGTTATGACCATTTGAAGTCACATATGGAAAATTGGGGATTCATCTGGATGACTTGTAATCTTTCTTCTTCACCAAGTTCCTTCCACATGAAAACTCCTTGTAACTTTTGAAGTGATTTGTTGGTAACTCTTTGAAGAGAAGAATGTTTTTGGAATCACTCAAAAATACCAAAAGATGAGCAAGATATGCCTCTTTGAAGTCCAAAACCCTAGCCTCTAGATCAAGAGAATGCTTGGTGGAACTTTGCCAAGTTTGAACAAACTTTTTTTGCCAATATTATTCCTTTATGAATAGAAATTGTTGAGGATGATGATGAGGACTCATGGCCACCAAAACCACTTCCATACCAACTTCAAAACAACTTCAATGGTGAGGTTTGAATCTCTTAAGCTTTTGACTAGGGCATGGAAATAAACTCATGAACCCATGAAGCAACTTGTAAACCTCTTTGCCTTTAACTACATTATTAACAAGTAAGATAAACCAATATTGCATTTTGTTAATTAGAGAGAAAGTCAAAGCAAAATATCCATGGTCACAAAAGAAAACAAGTTAAGGTGCTTGGTAATTCATCAGAAGATCAAGGTTAAAGATATGGAGAAGAACCAAAAGCCCTAATGTGATTTTGTGGTTATTGAAACAATATGGTATGATGAAGGGATCTTAGGGGCAAAAATTGGGGTACAACAAGTAACTAATGGGGACCATCCCTTCGAGCGTAACCAAATTGTCGCAGGGCTAAACAAGGGTTGTAGGTTATACCCCCTCTGATGCCAAGTAGCGGGACATTAGGGTGCTCTCTGCAACCATCAATAATAGCAGTATTTTCCATAGCTCGAGAACACCAGAGAATATCCGTATGGGCGAGCGACATTATCCTTTGCGACCAACCCAAACCTTCTTCATTCTTCAGTATGTACTTAGGGAGGTGAGAAATAAACCACCTTGACAGCACCGACATACAACACATAAGAATCCCTCTTCTCTTCATGGTACGAGTATGGAGAGCGTGCAAAATATCTTCGAGCAAAGTAGGCACCGGGTTGCGAGAGAGAAAGATCTTGATAGCATTCACGTCTATGAATGAGCCCAGATTAGGGAATAGGACTAACCCATAGATTAGAAGAGCCAAGACCTCCTCGAAAGCCTGAAAATCCGCATCATCCCAAAACAGTTGGGCTTTGTTTATCAGAAACTTAGCTAGAAAACCCTTGACTCCGCTTCTTGTTTCCCAATTGGATACCACGTCAGCCCGTTTCAGGTGCAAAGCTGAGGCAATGACTTCTGGCTTAGGAGCTTCTTCTAAACCTGTGAAGGGTAAATGCTCAAGAATGGGTGTATCCAACAGCTGAGAGAATTCTTCCAAGGTAGGTGCCAACTGATAGTCTGGAAAGGTGAAGCAGTGGTGCTTGGGATCAAAGAACTGAAAAAGTACACTCATCCTCTTTTCATCAAAGTTTGAAGTAACCAGGTCGAAAAGTCGACCATGTCTCTTGGTGAACGCAGAAGTTCCAGAAACCCTTGATACTAGCTCTATGAGTTGGGAAGGTATTTTCACAAAGCTGATTCAGATAGTGTTTCTACGTACAGAAGCCATGATCTGTAAAACAGGGCAAAGATAAATTCCCTTGGTCTTTGAAATGGTTAGTGCAATAAGAATGGATGCTATGTTATGATGCATGATGTCATGATAAAACATAGGTATAGAAAACACAGGTATATCACGCACAGTCAAATCACACAAAGTCCTTAGGTTTAAGGCTTGCATGAGGTCAAAGTTAGTACCCTCTTGAAGTTAGTTGGTTTCAAACCTGTCTTAGAAATAGTAACCAGGTTCTAGAGGATCTCAATATCACTGACCATCCTTTATCGACATTGTCTCAGCTCACGCAATCTTTTCTTGCGGCCAAAATATCCCGAAAGTATAATCTCAATGAGTGTAGCATCGAGTATCAACCAGTTCGCATCTCTACACCGAGGCCAGCTATCTGACTACTTTCTAATGGCCAAGTTGGGAAATTAAAGGTTCTAAGGTCAGTTGATGCCATATCAACGTAGCTGCTGCTTCAACCGTGCCGGTATACCCTAGCATAGTTCCCTCATAGTTTATTTCTACTTACCTAAAAGGTGTTTCCTCGATTCGGGTGTAGGATCAAATAACCCAAACAATTCCCATAAATATAAAGCAAGCAAGACAATCAAGAGAAATAAATTATATATGACCTAGATCCTAAGGTTTACCCCACTTTATATTACTTCCCAGCAGAGTCGCCAGTTCTGTGATATGGTGGCAGAACCGACTATTTAATACTGGTTTGCATTTTGCGTTTTTTGTTCGCAAAATGTCGCGGTAAGCAAGAGTCACCACCGACTTTTATTTCATCCAATCATGGAAAATAGAAAAGAATAGAAAAAAACCTTTTTTCGAGATATTCTGAGTACGGGGGGTAGATTATAGAAAGGGAAGGTGTTAGCACCCTTTCTATCCATGGTTTTCCATGGGCTCTTAGGCACTTGCTCATCTTTTTAAAATTTTTTGTGTGCGTGCTTGCTTTGAAACTGTTTTACTTTGTGATAACCCTTGTATCAGTCCTCAAGGATGTGACAAAGTTGTTTTGAAAATTGTTTTTGAAAGGTGTTTGTGTGAAAAGATTTGTTTTGAGCAAGTACCTACTAGCATCTACCTACTCGAAAAAAGATCGTTTTTGTTCTATGTCCTTTAGATAGTGCTATCCCACTATTAAGGAGTAGGTAGCACCGTTGTTGAAGTTTATAAGGGACATTCTAAAGGGATGAGTACAATCACTAAAGCAATAGTTAGAAAACTTTAGTAGTATCCCTAAAGTCTTAAGATCTTTTCGAGGCAACATTCGAATGGGACAATTTGATCTCTTTAGACTGGAGGGCAACCACTAAAATCTCCTATGCTTAATGATTGTTTACCGAAGGCAACCGAAGTAAGGTAAACCCTAGGAGTGAACATGTGCGAGTGATTTGTTTCAGTTATTTAATCTTTGCACATTAGGGTTTTCTAACTGTTTTAATTTACATGCATTCTTGCTATACAATCCTATTAGCCATACATCTAGACAGTTAAAAGTTTGCTGAAAGTAAAAGCGGAAATAAACCTAGATATTACGTGGCTTTGACAGTTACACAATTTCCTTGACGTGAAATAAAAAATGCGGAATTTAAAATCCTAATTAAAACTATTACAACCTTGAAATAGTTACAAAATAATGGCAAAAATAATAACAAGCGCGCGGCAAATTAAATATGAGAGAAATCAGGGTTTTGACCCTTGACTAAACCTAATTGCAATTGATTACATAAACAATTATTTTTGTCGTTTTTTTGTTATTTAAGAAAATAAGGAATAATAAAAAAGGAACCTAATTACTAATTGACTTAAGTTAAGAAAAATAAATAAATCACCTATTTTGTGTTTTTGTTTGAAGAAAAGAAAATAATTAAATAAAAAATTTAAACCTAATGTTCTAATTGATTTTAATTATAAAAACAAGTTAAAGTTTCCCTAAATTAAATAAGCTAATTAATTTAATTTAACTTGATAAAAATAAAAAACCTTATTCTAGTTTTTATGACTTTTTGATTTTTATGATTTTATATAAAAAAAACTAGTTTTAAAAATAAAATGAATAATAAATTAAGAATAAAGAAAACCAAATGATAAAAAGAGAACGAAATTGAGAAATGGGCCTGTGTTGTTAGAAATTATGGGGGTGTTAATCTTAAAATATGTGGCCCATTAAGCTCCAGGTCTGGTCAGTGCTGGATCTGGTGTAGCGTTGACTTTGTGGTGCACCATGGTCCTTCATTGGAGAGGCGTGAGATCTGGCCAGCTGGGCATCCAATGGACGTACGTTGATGGCACATGATGGGCGTTAGATGGTGTATTGCATGGTATTGGCCTGAAATTGTTAAGAAAATATCAAAATGCACACGCCTGGGATCGAACCCAGGACGTGTGCATCAAAGGCAAGCTTCCTAACCATCTGCGTTGGACTTGTTAATTGTATATATTATAAACAAATAAAATCAAAAGACAAATCAAGCCTCATGCCAAGAAAACCGCGCGAAATTTGAATGGCCCAACCACACATCACCTTCTTCCTTGGACCGTGGCTTTGGATGAAACACTTTTACCTACAGACGTTTGTCCGTAGCTATAACCCTGTCCATCTCAAAAATCTTGTACATGCAATTTAAATCAATTGTAATGGTACCAATCAACTCGTATTGGTCTCACGAGTGTCATGGTACCTCATTCATGGTCCAATTTTCCCTGTATCAGAAATCCCCAAATCGAGCTCTTAAACCCTAGCAATGGCGAATATGGATTCCTGCACTGTTAGTACAATTAAGCGATACATAAAGCTTACAATCATGATTATGAACAAGAATATATGGATAGCATGCGTTTAGGATGCATAAAACATTGAAATCGAGTTTGAGTTTTTAGTGCAAACCGTGATGTTGTAACGTGATGATTCTGGATGCTTCAAGGCTAGCAAACAATGCTATTAGCTTCCTGAGATGCCCAGGAATGGATTAGAAGCCTTGGAATGGTTTGAATTGGCCTGTGGAAGAAGATAGGTCTCACACTTTTCTTTGAAATTTTGCAGTTTTGTTCTGACTCCTTTCACGACTCTAACCCTTGTTCTTGCCTTGGATATGTTCAATATATATCATAAAGTGGATTAGGGTTGTAAAAACTGATCACATCTTTGAAAGTTTTGAAGATTTGATTTTCATGGCATATGTAAACTTGCTATATTGAGCCAAATTATTCCTTTCTTGTATCAATCATCCTTGATTCGAATTGATCATGATATCCTTGCATTATTTGATTGAAATCTTGTCCAAAAATCAGATCACAACATATCTTTTCCATTATTCATCAATTATTTGATTTAATTGAAATGTTAATTAACAAAAAAAATAAATAAATTGATAAATGAAGAAAATAACATGAGGTTGGATATTTGGGTCTTGGATTATATTATAAGTGAGGTGCAAGCATAAAAGGTTAGGCCCATTTGGCAAAAAATGCAATTTTGAGCCCATTTGACTTTTGGCAATTTTGCAAAAAAGGTCAACTTTGACAAGGCATATATCCTCCAATTTTAATCCTAGAGAGGTGTTCTTGAAATTTTTAGAAAGCTTAGGATGTCCCCTAAGCAAACCTTTTAATCTCATCTCAATTGAGTCTTCCATGTTAATGTATGAAGCTTTGACCCAAAAGGTGTTTTTGTTGACTTTTCAAAAGAACCTATAATATAAAAATTCATATCTTTTTGTGAGTGCATACTTTTAACTTCTGGGATGAAGATTAATTGTATGGAATTTCATCCTCTTAAAAATGAGCTTTGGGTGGAAAATTTCTGATAAAGCATGTGAAAGTTATGCTTGGTCAAAGTTGGGTTGACTTTTCCTACAAAACCCTAATTTAGCAACTTTTGGGTTTTGATGAATTTGGAGCATTCCTTGAGGAATCATCATCAAAACTTGATCAAATGATGGAAGTCATTTCAAAATGTTGATGTTGACCAAAAATCTTGAGGTTTGACTGTATGTGGGCCACAGTTGACTTTTGACCTAGTACAGTCGATTCTCAAGCATTTGAGCAGTTGGTTGGGAAAACTTCTTATGCAAGGCTTGAAACTTGGCATGGATGATCTTGGGAACATATTAAGACCATGGATAGAATAGGATACCTTTGTGGTCCACCCATATTTATGAAAATAGAAACCCTAATTTGGGGTATACTGCCTTAGGAGAGAGTTTGTCTGGTCAACTCTTGGGCAACCTTGAGCAAATTGGGGACCTCACTTGACATTTGTTGAGTAAAATGAGAGGGTAAATTTTGGGGTATAAAAATAAGATATATGAATGCTTGGTTATCATACCTCAGAAGATCTGGATTATCCCCTATGGGAAGAAAGTTGGTCAACACAAGCTTGAACTAGACTTTGGGAATATGTAGGATATTTTAAGGGTTGATAGGTTCATATTCTAATGATGTGTCATGAAGATAATCAAATTTATCAGACATCACAAACCTAGACTTGACATAGTAAACTGTGACACCTACATTTTCACATCTAGTGGAAAGGGTGATTGAGAAGAGAGTATTGGTGATGGGAATTTCAAAGATATAGGAAAGAATAGAACCGTTCTTATAATCAAGATAAGCATGCTTCCGAAATTATTTAACAAGACTCACGTAGAAAGGTTTCTTCAGCATAGTGAAGTATCTTGTCCACTGTTGAAAGTAGAACACATCTGAGATGCTAGAAGCAATTTTACTTTCAAGAGAAGAAAGTTCAATTTTTTTCCGATGGTGATCTCAAGAAGATCTTCATTTCCAAGAAAGGTTAGTTGAGGCATTATGGAAAGATGAGAGGAAAGATTTTAATAGGAATTAGTTTATAAGGGGAAAAGATAAATATGATAAATCACTATTGAGAGAGGTTGTACTAATCTGTAAGAATTCAAGTGGGTGAAAGAGGCTGTACTAATCTGTAAGAATGAAATAGATCAGTGACACAGAACAATAATTTAAAGAATAAGAATGGAGTGAATCAATAGTTATAAAGACAAAGTACCATACATGTTCTAAATAAGGACTTTGAGTGAATCAATATTTAGAGGTGGCATACAAGAAACCGATATAGAAAAATATTAAACATAGTTGCTTAAATGAGAAGCTATCATCACATACATCATACGTAATTTTTTTGACTCATTCTCAAGAGAACTTACGTGTTCACATTATCCAAATAATTGATTAAAAGATTTTTCTCTTGGAAAGAGAGAATGTTCCAGATCATGAGATTTTCATTTAACCAGAAAATTCAGGACTTGGAGTTGCACTAGCATTTGGAATGCTTTTGTTTAAAACATCTTCTAACTTATAGAAATGTTTTTATCAGAAGTTCTAATAAATTATAGATAAAAAAAACATACCTTTGAGATTCTGAAATTTTTACCTTAATCTTTTATCTGAGTGCTTCTACATTTTTATTTTGACTTTAGTTTGTCCCAAATAGATCTTTTGACCGGGCTTGTCATGTCCTTGAAGATCTTCCACCCGTCTCTAACTTTAGTCTTTCTCTTAGATACAACTTTTGATCCACTTATTTCTTCTTATGCTTTCTTCAGAGTGGTCTTTCAGAGGTTCTGAATTATCTTCATATTGATTCCTCTTATTTCTTTGAGTATTCTTAATTTTCTGATTTGATAAGAATAACCTTCTTCTGAACTCTAATCTCTAATATGATAACTAGGATCAATCTTCTCTTCATATGATCTCTTTATTCTTCTATTTAGAATCACCCGTCTGACTCTTTGAGAGAATCCTTAGAGCACATATATTTCGATCTTTTATTATCAAGACATCCATATGTTTGTCAAACTTCCTTTGGACAGAAGCTTATTTTTGATAAGGTAAATATTTCATGAACTTTTGAGAAGCTATGTTCTAGCGAGAATTAACTATCATTGCCTAACGTCTTATGAATTTTTTAATTCCTTGAACAAATTGCAAAATCTATTCTAATACAAATATCATCAAACTTTGACTGACAATCTATGTTCTTTTAACTTTTATTTTATTTGAAACAAGTTGTCTTTTAGAAACTAAGTTTTGAGCATATGGACTTCAGTAGAAACTTTGTCTTTAGATATTCTAACTTTGTTTCTTTGGAACATACTATCTTTAGAAATTTGAGACTTTAGCATCTGGACTTTAGTAGATACTTGAGTCTTCAGATCTTTTGACTGTCTCCTTAGAACACGTTATCTTTAGAAGCTTGAGTCTTCAGCATCTGGACTTAAGTAGCAACTTCTATCTTCAGATCTTCTGACTGGTTTCTGTAGACAAACATCAGAGCTTACACTTCAGAGTCTTCTGGAGTGTCTTGCTATTGTTCAATAGAACCTTTGTAGCATAGAAGCGGAACTAATTCTCTTCTAATGTCTTGGCCACACCATCAATCTAAAGCAGAACTTGTTTGTTAAGTACTTAACTATAAAAAACATTAGTACAACAAAATTGTTCATACAAACATCCTCATTTGTTATCATCAAAACTCAGAGATGATATTGCAGAACCAAATCTTGTTCTTACAATCTCGTTCACTCCAGTTGGCCCGAATTTAATGAATAATCATTTTCCCAAGTTAGAACCAAGACTACAAAGAGCATCCCCTCAAATAAGCCAAGCCTGAAGAAGTCTCCTCAACATAGAAATTTCAAATTTCATTTGCATTCTCGTTTGTAATTTTTCTTGTTTTGTTCAGTACTTTCTTGTTTGCCAAACTTGTTCATCTTTTGAATCTTAATCATATTTCATCCAATATGTTTGTCTTGAATTAATCCATTCGTTATCACTCTTGTTTGTTTTATTATGCTGTTTTAATACTCAACTCTTGTTAATAAAGCAACAACTCTGAAGGGAGGATGACGAATAATTTACCTAGAATATCAAATGGTATACTTTCGAGTAAAAACCTTGTTGATAATGTTCATGCATTGTTTCAAATCCCCAAACACCATAGATATAATGAAGATAGACCCTCGTCAACCCCTTTGAGCCCTGAAGTATGAGTTTCTTTTCTATTCATAAAAAACCCTTACTTTTAACCCGGGGTCGGGTAGTTTTTCTGCTAACTAGATTGAGCACTCAAATCTCAAAAGGATGTGAACATTTTAGGATCACCACACCTTATCCCTCTCATTAGGAGGTCGGAAAAAAGATCAAAACCACATTGGTTATTTCCTTGCATCAAGAGGTCTAGACAAACATGATACCATAATTGTTATCCCTCATTGACAAAGGAATGAGGCAGTCACAACCCTTCCGAAAAGTCAAAAGATCAAGAATCACACGATTTTTTCAAAATAAAAAGAATTAAATGAAAAAGAAAAGAAAAGAGAAAGCCCGCTAAGTCGAAACTTGAAAATAAGTCGCTTATGCAAAAATCAGGGCATTCCGCTAGACTTCAAAAGATTAAAATTCAAAAGACTTTGTCTAGGCAACAGATAGGGAAAATGAAAAGAAAAATGAAAAGCCTGGAAGGGCATATAAAGGATTGCAAAACAAAAATCCTCAGCAAAGAACAAAGTCGTGTGACCAGAAACACAAAAGAAGCAAAGGTGAGTGACTGTCATATCCAAGAAGTGTCAGTGGTTCCTCAACCATTATAAACTTCTCTTGAGAGATGAGTGCTCGTATCGAGTTAGCTGAATATAGAACTGGAGAACATCATTGAGAATGGGTGGGTACCAAATAATTTTGAGCCTTAAATCCTTTTTTCTAAAATTGTGAACCAGTCTACGTTACAACCCTGAAAAGTCCTAACCGAAGCATGGGTTAATTCGAAAGAAAAACTGTAATGAGAGTATGGTAACCTGACTCCTAAGAGGCTTGCTAAAACTTTTGAGTTGGTATCACTCCATCTTTTACTATCTTTTGTACACAAAAATTTGATATTTTGACATCTTTTCAATAAAAGTTTTTTAAGTTCAAGACAAGCATATGATTTGCATTAGAATTATCATTATTAGAAAAAACATTCTTTGCATATGAGAAGGTGCTTAAACATCAAGTGAGCTTGCATAATGAACATCAAATGAAGAGTTTGATTATCCTGAGGGACAAAATTGCTTCAAAAATATGTCGAAAAGCAAACCATCTTAAAGAATGATCTTAATCTGGGGTGGGCTTTCTAAGTGACTCTGTTGAGTAAAAGAAGACCAGTTTGAGAAATGATCAGAAGCAGATCGCTTGAGATCTTGATGTTTGTGTGGAAGCTTTGGTTGCCCGAAAGTCTCTGTTGACAAATGGTGCATCACTTTCAGTTGGTCCTAAGGGACAACTTGCTTTGAGTTCCTGTTTAAGCACGAAACAGTTCAAGTTGAGAAGTATGGTTGGGTATTAGCCTACTTTCAGGACGTAAGTCAATCACCCAAAAGGTATGTTATCATCCAAGACTCTGTTGATCAGGGGAAATTATTTTCATTGGTAGTATTCTGGTAAACATAAATAAAACATCGGAATCTGGCTACCCTAATGGGAAGAAGCATGTGAATACTCCATTGAGTAAGAGTTCAGTCAATCAGAGGCTATCACGTTGATAAATCCCTTCAATTTGCCACCAACCTAGGGAAATCATGTCAAGAAATTTATTCAGAATTCATTCAACCTTGGGCAATCACGTTAAGAAATCTATTCGAAATTCATTCAACTTGGGGAAATCACGTCGAGATTCGACAAATATCTCCAATAAATCTATAATTAGAGACATTCTATTTCATGGTCCAAGACATTGGGGGTAGGCCACTGAAGAATGGAAAAACACAAGAAATATGGGGTTTGAATTGGGGTTTTAAAAAAACTTAAAGTAAAAGACATGTTGGTTATCCTGGTTCGTTTGAACTCAAACTACTTCAGTCCACCTGCCAAGGTGATTTTTCCTCTCTCAAGCGAGGTCTTAATCCATTAATCAAACTTGATTACACAATCACAATGACAACTGTCAATGTCTTTTTGAGTCTAAACCATAACCCGATTTTCTCAAGGAATTAGAAAGTAATATAATTGAAAGTGTGTACAAATATGTTTTCTAAATAAAATAATATCATAATAATGATTTATTACACAATTAAAGATTACTAGGTAGAACTGGGTAAATATATTTTTCTTTTTGGTGCGCATCAATTATCTTTTATATCTTCTTCACGTCTTATTTATATAGGCAATGCATAAGAGACATAAGAAGATGCTTTTGGAAGGTTGACGAAGTGTAGTTAATGTTCTTTCCAAAAGTGAAGATCCTGTCTTGATTCAACCGTTACTTTTGATTTGCCATGAATAAAATGTAACGCTTCAAAACATGCTTACATTAGAAGATGAATGTTACCGTTGAGACTCCTTTACTTTCCATAACTTTACAAAATAGAATATCAGAGTTCTTGTTTCATAGTGTTGGTGCATTCAGAAGTTGTAACATAGAACTTCTTCATTTAGCATATTACACGGATTTGCTTCTATGTTGTGTCTGAGCAGATCTTTAAAATGAAACTCTCTCATCTTCTTACATCAGAACTTATTGGGATGTAGAACCAGACTCTGTTCTAACAAATCTTTTCTCATCTTTTATGCTTCTTACATCAGAACTTCCCTGCATATTAAAATACCTTATTAGAGAGCATATATGTTCTTTATATATATATATATATATATATATATATATATATATATATATATATATATATATATATATATATATATATATATATATATATATATATATATATATATATATATATATATATATATATATATATATATATATATATCATGTGTTTGTTATCATCAAAACTCTTACAGGGATGTAGAACCAAACTATGTTCTAACAATCTCCCCCTTTTTGATGATGACAAAAACTTGTATATTTTGAGAGAATACCTAAAGAACATAAAGCATAAAAGTATCCCCCTGAGTTGGATACACAGATGAAGAAAAAAAACTTCCCTGAAGATTTCTGATAAGAGCTAGTCAAAATATCTTACTTTCTCCCCATTTTTGTCAAGAATCAAAAAGTAGTAACAACACGAGAAAAAAAACAGAAGATTAATATGAAGCAACGAGCAAAAACAAAACAATTTTTCAGATCTTCTGAGTTGTCTTTTCTGGTTGGGATCTTCAGATGTTTTTGTAATGTTTGTGATATCCTCTTCTGTATTTGACTAAGATTCTTCTGATGTTGTGTCTTTAGTACTGTTACCAATAGTTCCAGAGCCAATAATCTTTCCTTTCTGATTACCTCTGAAACCTACGTATCCTCCAGATTTAAATTTCAGGCTTTGGAAGATATGCTTTCTTCCCGTTATGTGTAGAGAGCATCCAGAGTCCATCTGTTAAAACTGGTGTTTCAACCTTGCTGTTAAAAGTATCTGCAACATAGATGATTTTTTCCTTTGGTACCCATATCTTTTTGGGACCATGATTGTTAGAGTTTCCAAAATTCTGTTTGAATTTTGGTTTAGCAGAAAACGCCTTACTAGTATATTTTATATCATGTGTATGTCCATAGGTGAAGTAAGAATAAATGGGTGTGTGTTTGATGACCATATCCTTAACTTTCTTTGGTTAAGATACTTTACCCTTATATCCTATCCCTTTTCTGCCATTTCTATTAACTCCATAGATCATTGAAGCCATCTTGCTTCTATCTATGTTTTTCGCTAGAAATTTTTTAAAGTTATGATCATATTCATTTATGGTTCTATCAGAGTTACTAGAAACTTCTGAAATAGTTTCTTTCTGAGCTTTTTGTAATTTATTTTTAATAACACAATTTTCATTTTCAAGTTTAAAAATGGTTTCTTTTAGGTCAGAGTTTTCTGTTTTGAGTTTCTTAGTTTCTTCAGAGTCAGATACTAGATCCTTTTTTAGGTTCTTGTTTTTGACTTGAAGTTGTTGATACCTTTCAATAATTTCTGATAGACTTTATTCTAATTGAAATCTAGAAAAGTTTGAGAATAACTCTTCTTCCTCTGAGTCTGATTCTGATTCGGATGATCCAGAGTCATCTGATAAGTTGGCCATTTGGGCTATATTGGCTCGTTCATATTCTGATTCCGTTTTAGCTTCAGAAGATTTTGAGTCATCCCATGTTGCTGTAAGACTTTTCTTCTTATCTTTGGAGAACTTCTTTTTAGGCACTTCTTTCTGTAGATTTGGACAATCGTTTTTGTAATACGCTTGTTCATTGCATTCGTAGCAGACAATGTCTCTGTTACTTGATTTTCTATATCCAGAAGATGGTTCAGAATGATTTCTCGTTCTTCTGGAAGTTCTGAACTTCCTCTGCCTGTGCTTCCACGGCCGATTGACTCTTCTGGAGAGAAGAGACAATTTGTCTTCTTCTGATGAGGATCCACCATAGTTTTCTTCTTTTGCCTGCAAAACTTTCGGTTCATATTTTTTGTTAGATTTAAGAGCTAAAGACTTACCTTGCTTCTGGGGCTCATCTTCTTCTAACTCTATCTCATGACTTCTCAGGGAACTGACAAGTTCTTCTAGAAAGATTTTGTTCAAATCTTCTGCCAGTTTAAGAGCTGTGACCATGGGTCTCCATTTCTTGGGTAAACTTCTGATGATTTTCTTTACATGATCTGCAGTTGAGTACCCTTTATCCAAAACTTTTAGCCCAACAACCAGAAATTGAAATCTTGAGAACATTGTTTCAATGGTTTCATTTTCTTCCATTTTGAAAGCTTCATACTTCTAAATGAGAGCAAGAGCTTTGGTTTCTTTGACTTGTATGTTGCCTTCATGCGTCATTCTCAAGGAGTCAAACATTTGTTTTGTTGATTCTTTGTTTATAATCTTCTCATACTGTGTATGAGATAGCACTCAAGAGAATAGTTCTGGCCTTGTGATGATTTATGAATTATCTCTTTTGATGATCTGTCATTCTTTTACTGTCAATCTTCTGACCACTTTCATCAACAGGATGTATGTACCTATCAGACACCATATCCCAGAGATCAACGTCGTGAGCTAGAAAGAAACTTCTGATTATGTCCTTCCAGTAATCAAAATTTTCACCGTCAAATATTGGGGGTTTGCTACTGATTCTGTCTCTCTCATCATGATAATCATTGTTGATGTTCTGACTTGGTCCCACCATAGTGTTTTCTTGCTTTGATCTGTTTCTGACATAGTTAAGTGTTTGTACTCAGAACCAGACGCTCTGATGCCAAATGAAGAATGGAAAAACACAAGAAAAGGGAGTTTGAATTAGGGTTTTTAAAAAACTTAAATTAAAAGACACGTTGGTTATCCTGGTTCGTTTGAAACCAAACTACTCTAGTCCACCCGCCAAGGTGATTTTGCCTCTCTCAAGCGAGGTCTTAATCCACTAATCAAACTTGATTACACAATCACAATTACAACTGTCAATGTCTTCTTGAATCTAAACCACAACCCGGTTTTCTCAAGGAATTACAAAGTAATATAATTGAAAGTGTGTACAAATATGTTTTCTAAATAAAACAATATCACAACAGTGATGTATTACATAACTGAAGATTATTAGGTAGAACTGGGTAAATATATTTTTGTTTTTCGTGCGTAGCAGTTGTCTTTTATATATTTTTCACGTCTTCTTTATATAGGCAATGCATAAGAGACATAAGAAGATGATTTTAAAAGTTTGATGAAGTGTAGTTAATGTTCTTTCCAAAAGTGAAGATCATATCTTGATTCAACCGTTACTTTTGATTTTCCATGAATAAACGGTAACGCTTCAGAACATGCTTACATTAGAAGATGAATGTTACCATTGAGACTCATTTACTTTCTAGAACTTTACAAAACAAAATATCATAGTTATTGTTTCACAGTGTTGGTGCATTCAAAAGTTGTAACATATAACTTCTTCATTTAGCGTATTACACAAATTTGCTTCTATATTGTGTCTGAACAGATATTCAAAATGAAACTCTCTCATCTTCTTACATCAGAACTTCTTGGGATGTAGAACCAGACTATGTTCTAACAAATATTTTCTCATCTTCTATGCTTCTTACATCAAAACTTCCATGCATATTAAAACACTTTATTAGATAGCATATATGATCTTTATATATCATGTGTTTGTTATCATCAAAACTCTTATAGGGATGTAGAACCAAACTATGTTCTAACAACCACCTCACATTGTATTGTGGCATGAATATTTCGGTCTTCTATTCAGCACATATTCTTTCAGAGATCATACAAAAGGATATTCCCCATCCATGCTTGCAAAGCTTCTCAAGCAAATTTTGTCATACGAAACAACACCAATCAGACTAAAAGCGCCATGACGATCACCTCGACCCAGCCAACATTGTGTTAGAACAAAGTTTGAATCTACTACCCTAAGTTTAAGTTTTGATGATAACAAAATGAAAAGATATATTAATTATATGATTCATGTAAAGAACTATTTGCTACCTAAAAATTACTTTCTGTTTTACAGAAACTCTGATGGGTATCAGCAAGAGTACATCTTAATCAGCATCAGAATATTGGATATCAACATCAGCATCAGAAGATGTTATATCAGATACCAGAATCAGAAGATCAACTTGCGCTTATGCTGAAGCTTGATGAACAGATCTGCGCTTAACACTCTAAACTCTGATAAAGACAACACAGTTCATCAGCACCTAAGCAGCGTCAGAATGAGCCAAAGCCAGAACACGCTCAAGTGGCAACGGTACTGTGCATTCAAGATGATTTATTACCAACGGCATCATTCCAGACAAGATCTGCTTAAAAAGGAAATATTTTTATTGGCATTGAAACAGAATTATTGCTCCAACATACACTATTTCCAATGCTATATAAACAAGTCAATGAAGATTGAATTGGCTAATGCTCTACAACACTTTACACGCCAAAAAGCTATTCATCATCTTCCTCACTCTCAGTTTGCTAAAAACTCTCAAATTCCTTACTCAATTATTTTAGCAATCTAGTTCTCATAAGCTTAAATTGTGTAGTATCACAGTTGTGATAAACAGTTTTGTAGAAAACATTCACACACCTAGATTTCAATTCTTTGTAAGAAAGTAATTCCTTGAGAAACCGGTTTGTGGTTTGCATCAAGAAGGCTCTAGCAGTTGCTAAAGCAGATTGTAATATTCAGTTGAATATAGTGGATTAAGACCTCGTTGGAGAGAGGCGAAATTACCTTGATGGGTGGACTGGAGTAGTTTGAGATCAAACGAACCAGGATAAAAATATCGTGTTGATTGCAATTGTTTTCCAGTTTTTACAATTCAACCCCCCTTCTTGTGTTTTTCACTTCTTCAATTGGCATCAGAGCGCCTGGTTCTGAGCTAAAACACTTAACCGTGTCAGTACAAGATCCAGCGTCAGAAAAACACAATGGCAGGAACTTATCAACACACCAGCAATGACAACAATGAAGACAGAGACAGATTCAGCGGCAAACCTCCAGTCTTTGATGGAGAAAATTTTGATTACTGGAAAGACAGAATTGAAAGCTTCTTTCTGGCACATGATGCTGATCTGTGGGACATGGAGACAGATGGATACACGCACCCTGTGAATGCAAGCGGTCAGAAGATTGATAGGAAAGCAATGTCTGACCAACAAAGCGTGACTTCAAAAATCACCACAAGGCCAGAACCATCCTTCTCAGCGCCATCTCTTATGCTGAATATGAAAAGATCTCTAACAGAGACACAACAAAGAACATGTTTGACTCACTAAGAATGACGCATGAGGGCAACGTTCAGGTCAAAGAAACTAAAGCTCTTGCGCTCATTCAGAAGTATGAGGCATTCAAAATGGAAGAAAGAGAATCCATTGAAACAATGTTCTCAAGATTCCAAATTCTGGTGGCTGGTCTCAAGGTTCTGGACAAAGGATACTCTACTGCTGATCACGTCAAGAAGATCATCAGAAGCTTACCAAAGCAGTGGAGGCCAATGGTTACAGCTCTGAAGCTAGCAAAAGATCTCAACAAAATTTCTCTGGAGGAACTTATCAGCTCCCTCAGAAGTCATGAGATAGAGCTAGAAGCTGATGAACCTCAGAAGCAAGGTAAGCCTTTAGCATTAAAATCTAACAAAAAACCTGAGTCTAAAGTTTTGCAGGCAGTTGAAGAAACATCTGATGGATCCTCATCAGAAGAAGACGAACTTTCTCTCCTCTCCAGAAGAGTGAACCAACTGTGGAAGCAGAGGCAAAGGAAGTTCAGGAATCCCAGAAGATCTGATCAGAATAAGTCTTCTTCCAGATACAAAAGGACAGATTCTTCCTCTGGATACAGAAGATCTGAAGGCTCCTCAGGAAGCAGAAAGCCAAACACCAAGGACATCATCTGCTATGAGTGCAATGAGCAAGGACACTACAAGAGTGACTGCCCAAAGCTTCAGAGGGAAAAGCCCAAAAAGAAGTTTGGAAGAGAAAAGAAGAAAAGTCTTATGGCTACATGGGATGACTCTGACTCGTCTGAAGCTAACTCAGAATCAGATGATGAGAGAGCAAACATAGCTCTCATGGCCAACATTTCAGAAGATAGTGAAGCTTCTGAATCAGACCCAGAATCAGATACTGAAGAGGTATTTCCTGACTTTGCAATTAATTTTACTAAGGCTGAACTTGCTGGAAGCCTTAATGAAATTCTGGAAAGGTACCAGCAGATTAGAGTTAAATTCAGAAACCTGAAAAGGAATCTTGAATCTGACTCTGATAAGACTGAGAGTCTTAAATTGGAAAATTCTGAGCTAAGAAATAAAATTTCAAAATTAGAAAATACTTTACAAAACTCTCAGAAGGAACCAATTTCTGAAACTCCCAGCAGCGCTGATGAGATCATCAAGGAGTATGATCACAGTTTCCAGAAGTTCCTTGCTAAAAGCATAGATAGAAGCAAAATGGCTTCAATGATCTATGGAGTGAGCAGAAACGACAGGAAGGGAATAGGATACCAAGGTAAGGTTCCTACACCAAAGAATGTCATGGATTTAACCATTAAACACACTCCTCTGAACTCACATTTTGTGTATGGTCACACACATGATATTAAATACACTAGCAGTAAGTATTCTGTGAAACCAAAATTCAACCAGAGTTTTGGTAAATCTAACAAATCAGGACCCAAGAAAATCTGGGTACCTAAGGATAAAATAATACATGTTGCAGATATCTTTAGCAGCAAATCAGAAACACCAGTCATGGTACCTGGACTCTGGCTGTTCGCGACACATGACGGGAAGAAGGCATATGTTCCAAAGCCTGGAACTTAAGCCTGGAGGCCACGTTGGCTTTGGAGGCAACCAGAGGGGAAAGATCATTGGCTCTGGAACCGTAGGTAATGGAAATCTTCCCTCTATAAATAATGTTCTGCTAGTAGATAGATTAATGCATAATCTGTTATCAATAAGTCAATTAAGTGATAACGGTTATGATATAATCTTTAATCAAAAATCATGTAAAGCTGTTAGTCAGAAAGATGGGACTATCCTGTTTAATGGAAAGAGGAAAAACAACATCTATAAAATCAAACTTTCTGAACTGAAAAGTCAGAATGTAAAGTGTCTTCTGTCTGTTAAATACGAGCAATGGATCTGGCATAGAAGATTGGGGCATGTTAGTATGAGAAGAATATCTCAGATTAACAAACTCAATTTGGTCAGAGGACTTCCTAATTTGAAGTTCAATTCAGATGCTCTGTGTGAAGCATGTCAGAAAGGCAAGTTTGCAAAACCTTCTTTCAAAGCTAAAAATGTTGTTTCTACCTCTAAGCCGTTAGAACTTTTGCACATTGACTTATTTGGACCAGTTAAAACTGCTTCAGTCAGTGGCAAGAAGTATGGGTTAGTAATCGTAGATGACTATAGCAGATGGACATGGGTAAAGTTCTTAAGACACAAGGACGAGTCACACTCTGTGTTTGTTACCTTCTGTAACCAAGTTCAGAATGAAAAGGATCTTAGAATCGTTAAAGTCAGAAGTGATCATGGTGGAGAGTTTGAAAACAAAGATTTTGAGTCATTCTTTAATGACAGAGGCATTCTACATGATTTCTCTTGTCCTAGAACTCCCCAACAAAATGGAGTTGTAGAACGAAAGAACAGAACATTGCAAGAAATGGCCAGAACCATGATCAAGGAGACAAACGTTGCTAAGATCTTTTGGGCAGAGGCAATAAACACAGCGTGCTACATTCAGAATAGAATCTCAATAAGACCTATTCTGGAAAAGACTCCATATGAATTGTGGAAGAACAGAAAACCCAACATTTCATATTTTCATCCATTTGGATGTACTTGTTTTATGTTAAATACAAAAAATTATTTGAACAAGTTTGACTCTAAAGCACAGAAGTGTATTATGTTAGGATACTCTAAACGCTCAAGAGGGTACAGAGTATACAATACAGAAACACAGATTGTGGAAGAATCAATCAGTGTTCGTTTTGATGATAAGCTTGACTCTGAAAAGTCAAAGCAGAATGAAGTTTTTGCAGGTATGGAAATTGAATTTACAGGTTCTGAAGACAAGTCATCAGAAGCTCTCAACACAGACACTCCTTCAACATCTGAAAGGAGCACTGCTAGAAATCCTACAACAGCTGCTGATCAACCTCAGAAGAGACTACCCAGAAGCAGCTTGGATCACCCAGAAGAAACTATCTTAGGAAGAAAGGAAGATCCAATCAGAACAAGAGCAAGCTTTAGAAACTCTGAAGAATCCCTCATGGGACTTGTGTCTCTGATTGAACCTTCTTCTATTGATGAAGCACTTCTGGACAACGACTGGATTCTAGCAATGCAAGAAGAGCTGAATCAATTCACCAGAAATGTCGTATGGGATCTTGTTCCCAGACCAAAAGGATTCAACGTTATTGGAACAAGATGGGTGTTCAGAAACAAACTGAACGAACAAGGTGAAGTCATCAGAAACAAAGCACGACTGGTAGCACATGGTTATAGTCAGCAAGAGGGGATAGACTATACAGAAACCTTTGCTCCAGTCGCCAGGTTAGAATCTATCAGACTTTTAATTTCATTTGCTGTTAATAGAGGCATCACTCTGTATCAGATGGATGTCAAGAGTGCATTCTTAAATGGTTATATAGAAGAAGAAGTTTATGTGCACCAACCCCCTAGTTTTGAAAATACAAAACATCCAGAACATCTTTTCAAACTAAAGAAGTCACTATATGGTCTGAAACAAGCTCCCAGAGCTTGGTATGAAAGACTAAGTAACTTTCTGTTAGAAAATGAATTCACCAGAGGGAAGGTGGACACTACCTTATTCTGTAAGTCAGTTAAGAATGACATCTTAGTCTGTCAAATTTATGTTGATGATATTATTTTTGGATCTACTAATCCTTCTCTTGGAAAAAAATTTGCTAAGTGTATGCAGGCAGAATTTGAGATGAGCCTCATGGGGGAACTGAAATTCTTTCTAGGAATTCAGATCAATCAAACTCCAGAGGGAACTTACATTCATCAGAGCAAATACGTCAGAGATCTTCTGAAGAAATTTGACCTCTCAGAATGTAAGCCATCAAAGATTCCAATGCATCCCACGTGCATTCTGGAAAGAGAAGAGGTAAGCAAAAAGGTAGAACAGAAGGTCTACAGAGGTATGATTGGTTCTCTCCTTTATCTGACAGCTTCAAGACCTGATATCTTATTCAACGTATGTATTTGTGCTAGATTCCAATCAGATCCTAGAGAATCTCACTTAACAGATGTTAAGTGAATTTTCAAGTATCTGAAAGGTACTACTAATCTGGGTTTATTTTATAGAAAATCTAGTGATTACAGCTTAGTAGGCTACTACGATGCTGACTTTGCTGGAGACAGAGTAGAGCGTAAAAGTACTTCTGGAAGCTGCCAGTTTCTGGGAGAAAATCTGATCTCTTGGTCCAGCAAAATGCAATCCACAATTGCGCTATCAACAACAGAAGATGAGTACATAGCAGCAGCAGGATGTAGCACACAAATGCGCTGGATGAAAAGTCAGCTTGAAGACTTCCAGATTTTTGAGAGTAACATCCCTATACTCTGTGACAATACTTCTGCTATTTGCTTAAGTAAGAATCCCATTTTATATTCTAGGGCTAAGCATATAGAAATAAAAAATCACTTCATTAGGGACTACATTCAGAAAGGAATTTTGAACTTAAAATTTATTGATACAGACCATCAATGGGCTGATATCTTCACTAAACCCCTTTCTGAAGATAGGTTCAATTTCATTCTGAAACATCTCAGCATGAAAATCTGCCCAGAGTGAAAATGCTTTAATTCTATATATTATCCTTCAGAATGTATTTGTTTTACTGTGAACTTCTGATCAATCTCTTTTCAGAAAGATAGACATGCAGATTGTATCAGATGCTATTCTTAAAGATATGAGCGTTTCAGCTCAAGGATAGACGTGCTGCTCACTAAATCAAACAAGTGTCATCCAATCATCAGCAAATCTTTGAAGCAGAACATGTGCTCGCTTCTGAGAAGGCAAAACGCTGATTGGGTGCATTGAGACACATGTCTGGTAACCGTTTCAAGTATCTTTCTCAAATCCCCCAAAATCAGCAAGCATTAAATGAAAGTAATCATGTTTTTAAAACGTAATCATGAATTATTTCTCTTTCTTGAAACCGTTTACACTTTCAAAAAAAATTTTTGAAATCTATTTAAGCACATTAACATCTCACATTAATCCTTTACCGTTTCTTACAATCTTACAAATATTTTTCTGCATTTTCCTTGTGTGTTCATCTCTCTCAAAAGAAACCCATTTTTCAGTTTTCTTAGAAAAACCCTAAGTGTGAACATGGAAACCTCCAGCAATGTTTCTGCAGGTTCTCAGAAGGAGGCTTCTTCTGAACAGTACCAAGTTCCCTTCAGAACACTCCTTACACCAATGAAGAATTTGGAAGTGTTGTTTAAACTAATTGTTGACTTCTCCAGTCTGAAATAAAATGGATTTGACTTGACAGAAGAAGTTAGGGCACATGGATGGGAGAGATATTTTGATAGGTTGGTTGGACCAACGTTCCCAGTCTTAGTCAAGGAGTTCTGGATTCATGCGTACTCTTCAACACATCAAGTTACCTCCTACATAATGGGAAAGAAGATTGTGATCACTGAGGATCACATAGCAAGATTGATTGGATACAGTGGTGGTGGTATCCGCTGTATCGACATGGCTGAAAGATGCTCTGACGTTGCTGTCATTGCAAGGCAGATTTTCACCCATGGGGTTCCCAGCAGCAAGATCAGAGACTTAAAGGATCAGGACAGAATATGGGCGAAGATCATTCTGGGGTGCTTTAATCACAGGAAGCCAACAAGCTCTCCTGATTATATAAATATAGATCAGCAGTTTCTGATCTATTTTATTAATCAGAAGGTAAAAATCAACTTGGCTCATCTTCTATTTAATCACCTCAGGACCAGCGTCAAGGAGACCAGGGAAGAAGAAAGAACAAAAAGGGATTGGATACCCTTTGGCAGGTTAATATCAGATATTCTGACTGAGAATAGGCTGATAGAGCACCTTACAGAAGCTCAGGAATTAAGTTCTATTGAACCAACTGTTGGCAAGCCTCTGAACGCCAAGAATCTGAAGAAAATGAAACCGATAGAGAATATCAGAAAGGAGCCCAGCGTTACTCCTCTTGCTGACATCACCAGCAGAAGAGTCCCACTGAACTACTTTCCACTATTCTATGAGATTGAATCAAAACCAGTTGTGGTTCTCAGATACTTGGACGCTTGCAAGACTGATGGTACAGATCCCAAACTGAATATCAAAGATCTGCACCAACAACAACCAGAAGTTACTATGAAGAAGACGAAGAAAAGAAAGGCCACTTCAGAAGGACCATCCCAGCAGACCCCTAAGAAAAGAGGTAATTTATCTGCTGCTTCTGTTTTAAATTCTTCTGCTATTCCAACATCAATCCCAACCCCAGCTTCACATGAACTTCCAATCCCCATACCAACTATTGATGAAACCGAACCAAAAGATGACCCTTCTGAGTCACTGACTCTCAGGAGACCCCGCACAAAATCCCAAACTCCAAAACCCACAACATCAACAGCATCAGAACTTGACAAAGTTCTGTCTGAAATTGATGAACGTGTTTTCGCTCACCTCTCAGATAATCCAAACACTGAACCAGAAATTGCCCACTCTCCTCAACCAGAACAACCTCTCTCACCCATACCAGAAGAACCACAAATTCCACAACAACCAGAAATTCAACCAGAAATTCCACCTCCTTCTCCATAACCAGCAATTCCTCCTCCCTCTCCTCAACCAGAACTTCATCCACCATCACCTCAACCATCACCTCCACAACCTGAGTTTCACCATTCTGAAACTCCATCACCTGATCCTCATTCTCCTCAATCCTCTGAGCCACAACCCTTGGCAATTCAGCTGCCATATGGAACAACTGTAACCATGGCCCAGCTGCCATCCTCGCCAGAAACTACCCCTCCAAATACTCCAAACAGTCCAATTATTATTTCTGATTCTCCCACTCCATCTCCCAAACAAACTACAGAAGACTACAACAGGACCTTCATCGATTTAACAATCCTTGACCGTCTTGCTGATCTCAAACAAAAAATAGCCATTCCCAAACCAAAACAGCCAGATGTTGGCTCTGGCATTGTGAATTTTGAAACAGGCTTGCAGCAATGGATTGCTTCTCTAAAGCAAGTCTGTCTTGGAATGATTGATCCTGCTGCCTCAGACCAACTCTGGACACAATTTAGAATTTGGGTACGCGCTGAAGCCCTCAAGTTGCAAGACATCAACTATGAGCAGGCACAGCAGAACATTAGCAAGCTGCTGAAGGAAGTTGGAAGTCAGCTGCTGAAGGAAGAAGTGCTCCTTCTGGATAGTGAGCCATGGTCTGAGAAGCGTCCAGCTTCAAAAGTACAGCCAGCAGAAGATCAGACTACTCAAGCTGAAGTCAGTCAAGCTGAAGATGTTGCAGAAAGCTCTCAGAAGCTTCATGCTTCTGATGTTTCTCAAGTTGCCTTGGACAGGCAGACTCTGGAAGAGCTGAAGCTGAATGATATTCGTCTGCAGCAAAGAATGGATGAAAGTGATCAGAAGATGAAGGAAAGGATGGATGTGCAAGACAACAAGATAGATACAGTAGTCAGCATGGTGCACAAGCAGAATGAGACTGCTGATCAGATTAAGTCAATGCTGGAGACTCTGTTCACACGCTTCCCACCCCAACCTTAGTTTTTCATTCATGATATTTTCAATGTTTTCTTTGCATATCATCTGTACTATTTTGTCTGGCTCTGAATTTAATATAACAAGTTTTTCTGCTCTGATCGTTTTAGCACATCACTTACACTTTTTGATTGCTGACAAAAAGGGGGAGAACAAGAATGATATTTTTTCAATAAAGGATTACTGAGACAAAAAGTCTCAAACATTCTAACACTCTGACATACTTGAATGTTTTCTGTTTTTGCATAAGTCTACAGGTACAAGAAGTTAATCACCTCTGATACACTTAAGCTCGAAGCTCTGATATTCTGATCTGAAGCTCTGATATTTTGATGTTCAAAGAAAGTCAATAAAGATCTGATCCTGAAGAACTCTTGGAATTAAAAAGGGAAGTAATAAATTCAGGGGGAGTATCTCCGATCTAAACTCTGATATCTCTTTATCCCTTATCTTTGATAACTTCCTAATTAATTCTGATGCAACTTATCATTTAGTTATCTCTGATACTTTTCACGCTAATTTTTAATTAAAAAATATCTAGTTTTTGTCATCATCAAAAAGGGGGAGATTGTTAGAACAAAGTTTGAATCTACTACCCTAAGTTTAAGTTTTGATGATAACAAAATGAAAAGGTATATTAATTATATGATTCATGTAAAGAACTATTTTCTACCTAAAAATTACTTTCTGTTTTACAGAAACTCTGATGGGTATCAGCAAGAGTACATCTTAATCAGCATCAGAATATTGGATATCAACATCAGCATCAGAAGATGTTATATCAGATACCAGAATCAGAAGATCAACTTGCGCTTATGTTGAAGCTTGATGAACAGATCTGCGCTTAACACTCTGAACTCTGATAAAGACAACACAGTTCATCATCACCTAAGTAGCGTCAGAATGAGCCAAAGCCAGAACACGCTCAAGTGGCAACGGTACTGTGCATTCAAGATGATTTATTACCAACGGCATCATTCCAGACAAGATCTGCTTAAAAAGGAAAGATTGTTATTGGCAATGAAACAGAATTATTGCTCCAACGTACACTATTTCCAATGCTATATAAACAAGTCAATGAAGATTGAATTGGCTAATGCTCTACAACACTTTACACGCCAAAAAGCTATTCATCATCTTCCTCACTCTCAGTTTGCTAAAAACTCTCAAATTCCTTACTCAATTATTTTAGCAATCTAGTTCTCATAAGCTTAAATTGTGTAGTATCACAGTTGTGATAAACAGTTTTGTAGAAAACATTCACACACCTAGATTTCAATTCTTTGTAAGAAAGTAATTCCTTGAGAAACCGGTTTGTGGTTTGCATCAAGAAGGCTCTAGCAGTTGCTAAAGAAGATTGTAATATTCAGTTGAATATAGTGGATTAAGACCTCGTTGGAGAGAGGCGAAATCACCTTGACGGGTGGACTGGAGTAGTTTGAGATCAAACGAACCAGGATAAAAATATCGTGTTGATTGCAATTTTTTTCCAGTTTTTACAATTCAACCCCCCTTCTTGTGTTTTTCACTTCTTCACATTGCAAGAGTCTTCCTCGTCCCCTACAGACATCCCAGGTATACTTCCTGACAACAATGTAAATTGGGGCACTCAGAGGCTTCGTTCTACTGAACATGCTTGTCCATCTTGATTCCCCCAGTAGCAGTGTAACTTGGGGAACTCAGAGGCTTCGTGCAATTCAGCACATGTATGTGCAATTCGCTAGTAGTGTAAACTTTGGGAAATCGAGAGGTTTGGTGTGGTTCAACATGCAATCCCCATAGATGATTGTGTTCTAGTCTTCAGTAGAGAAGTAAACCAGGGCATTCTGATGGCAAAAATAGCAAGTGTACTATTTTTTCCCTATGTAATAATAGGGAAATTCCCCAAATGTCGATCTCAAGGTCTACGTATCAAAATTGAGTTCAATTTGTGGTTCAATTAAACAAAAACTTAATTGGGGTTTTGGTTTAGGAATTGTCACTAAACAGAAATTAAAAATATTCAGAATGTAAATTATGGTTTTTCACAAATATGATGAACATGCTAGGGTATGGTGTGTAATTTTCCCTATAACAAACTTGAATCCTGATTTCTTCAACAAGTTCATAACCTTTAACTCCCATCCCTTTAGATTATTTTCCCCTAAGTCCTTAGTGAGAAAACCTTTAACCATCCATCCTAAATCCTAAGTCCTTAGAGATATCTAATGGAGTCAAGCCTTTATTTTATCAAGAGTGATCTAGTAACTATAATGTATCCCTAGTCCTAGGGGATATCTACTATAGCCTAATCATACAAAAACCTTAACAACCACGGTCCAACTGGTTGTTAAATGTGAGTCAATACTAATTGGCTCGATCATGAAAGCATAAAAGCATTGCATAATTAAATTGAATAAGAAAACAACTTTATTAAAGAACTCCAGAATTCATAATCATTACAGATTCAAATCAGGGACACCCCCTATCATTGGGGGATTTAGTCGTTCATATTGTTTAAAATAATCACAAGATAATGATTAGATATTACAAGTAATTTGATAGCTTCGAATCTTCAATTGCTTCCGCTCCTGAGAATCTTCGACGCTCCAAGAGCCTTGATCTCCCCAATCTTCAGTCGTGTAAACTATTATTCGCTCTAACAAAAGGTCAAAAAGTCTTATAAACCAAATAAGGGTTTTCACTACTAACTGAAACTGGGTCGGAAACATAAACCAGGCCCGTAAAAAGACCCAAAAAAACTAAATTTCTAAAGTCTACAACTTTAATGAATTTTTCAAGACTTTTACAATTTGAATCAGATTCTGACTTCGACATGAAAGTTGTAGGTCTTTCTCTCAGCTTTCCAACAAAAATTAGAACACGCCAATCTGATTCCCATACCTCCAATTATGATTTTTTATGGAAAACTGATCAATTAACACATTGTCTGACACAACCCGTATCAGGTGACACGAGTGGCTGTGTCAGGCCTCCTGGAGTACGCTGGAAACTTTTCCGAAACTCTGAATTTTGCACTTTTTTCACACTGATTTGTCCCGATTTATTCCTGTGAACCTGAAAACAGTAAAACACACAACCAATGCATAAAAAGTGGTAAAATGAAATAAAACACTAGACAATAAAAAGAAAAGATAACTAAAATTAATGGTAAATAACTTTGTAAAAACCACTAATCAAACTCCCCCAAACTGAAACCGTTGCTTGACCTCAAGCGACAATTACAAGAGCTCGTGAAATTCGCATCATAGCGGTACTCATACATGAGATACCCGTTCATATTAATCAAAAGGAAGTCCGTCCGATATTCACATGACGCGAAGAGTTTGTGTAAGAACCTTTTAATCTCGAACTTCCTCTTCAGATACTTCTCTAACTATGCTTTATACTTAAGCCTCCTCCTTTTTCATTCAGATAGTCAAATTAAGGCAATGCAAATTATTATTATCATCACATGCACAAGACAAATCAAGAATTTTTTGTTTAAGCACCAAATAAGAAGCATTGGCTACTTTTAATTACTGGTGAAGTTTTCAAACTTTGCAGTTATATATAGTCCTTTTGGACGACTTTGGGGATCAACCCCCTTTGAACTGAATAATCTGGTGAGGGCTACCCAACTTAGCGAGCCAGTTGCCTTTTACCGTCTTTTCATTATTTGGTGTCAAATTTATTTATTTCTCCACTAATCATACATGCATGTGAATCTATATTATGCCGGACAGTAAAGATAAACTACTTTAGAAGTACTTCTCAGGATTCAAGCACTATGGTACAAATCTACACGTTAGACTCGTATCACTGTCACATTATTTTGAACTTCCTACCTCCAAACAATTATCCCTTTATCTCTATATACTTCCTGATTTCTTTGAGTTACAAGCTCTTGTGCAAACCAAAACAAAAGTTTTTGGTCAAAATTTGGGAAGGGCTTCAACTCATGGATTTACACAATAATTAACATAAAACCAACAAATACCTCGAAAAGAAAAGCAGTAAAAACCCCCAAACTTGAACTAAACATTGACCCTAATGTTTCAGAACAAGCTCGAGAAAGGTGACTCAAAGAGGGTAATGTAACACCAGCTGCTGCCTCCTAGCTTTCACTAGTAAGGCTCCCTTTTTTATTACCTGCAGACAAAACGAAACAAACATAAAAAGAAAAGTTAAGTTATTAAAAGTGTGGGTTTCCTCCCACGAATTACTTCGTGTAACATCGAATGGCTCGAAGGTTTATCCCCTTGTTAGGGTGGCATATATGACACAAAAAGCATATTATCTTTCTTCTTTCTTTTGTTTGGTTGCAATTCCATGAACTTAAAGTACTGATGATATTGCTTCCAAATCATTTTCAGCTTGATTTTATTGAACAAGGCATAAATGACATTCAATAATTTGTCAATTTCTTATTTGTCATCAACCTTGTTGTGAAAATAACTATTAAGGAGACTCTTTTGTTGAAGGTTTTCTGGTTGGATGTCCACATCTTCACAAATTGTGAAATTTGTAGTTTCATCCAAAACTAGATCATCTCCAATTTTCCTTATTTCTTCTTCCCCAGCATTCTTGTTTACCTCAAATTCTTCTATTTTTACCACATCTTGTCATCTGATGTTATGCATTCTTCTTGTGGTTTCACATCTTCTTCTTCCAACTATAACTTTCACCACAGTCTTATCTCCCTCCTATATGCTTTAAAAATTCCAGTCGCCTCTTCCAAAGTTAATCTTGAATCAGGCGACCAACATGCAGGAGATTCAAGTGGTAATGTATCGAGATAATACATGACTACATTACTCAAACACTTGGTTAGTATCAAAGTATAGCAGAATTCATGAAGCAAACAATAATATGACCCTTTTTTTTATAATAAAGTAAAATTCAAATTAAAAAACTAAAACAAAATTTTAGATGACGGGCAACAAAATTTAAATTAAACCAAAATTAAAACTCTATTTTTGCAGTCCCCGGCAACGGCGCCAAAAAATTGATGGGAAAAATAGAAAGTGTACTATTTTTGCCCTTTGCAATAATAAGGAAATTCCCCGAATGTCGATCTCAAGGACTGTGTATCAGTATTGAGTTCAATTAAACAAAAACTTAATTGGGGTTTTGGTTTAGGAATTGTCACTTAACAAAAATTAAAAATATACAGAATGTAAATTATGGATTTTCACAAATATGATGAACATGCTAGGGTGTGGTGTGTAATTTTCCCTATAACAACCTCGAATCCCGATTTCTTCAACATGTTCATAACCTTCAAATACCAGACCTTTAGATTATTTTCCCCTAAATCCTTAGTGAGAAAACCTTTAACCCTCCATCCTAAATTGTAAGTCCTTGGAGATATCTAATGGAGTCAAGCCTTTATTTTATTAAGAGTGATCTGGTAACTACAATATATCCCTAGTCCTAGGGAATATCTACTATAGCCTAATTGTACAAAAACCTTAACAACTATGGTCTAACTGGTTATTAACCGCGAGTCAATCCTAATTGGTTCGATCAGGAAAGCATAAAAACATTACACAGTT
Source organism: Vicia faba (assembly GCA_948472305.1). Classification (NCBI taxonomy): domain Eukaryota; kingdom Viridiplantae; phylum Streptophyta; class Magnoliopsida; order Fabales; family Fabaceae; genus Vicia; species Vicia faba. Next base: position 1,140,472,622 of record OX451735.1, on the reverse strand, counting down.
AAATTGAATAAGAAAATAACTTTATTAAAGAACTCCAGAGTTCATAATCATTACAGATTCAAATCATGGACACCCCTAACATTGATGGGTTTAGTCGTTCATATTGTTTAAAATAATCACAAGATAAAGATTAGACATTACAAGTAATTGGATAGCTTCGAATCTTCAATTGCTTCCGCTCATGAGAATCTTCCACTCTCCAAGAACCTTGATCTCACCAATCTTCAGTTGTGTAAACTATTCTTCGCTCTAACAAAAGGTCAAAAAGTCTTATAAACCAAATAAGGATTTTCACTACTAACTCAAACTGGGTCGGAAACATAAACCAGACCCGTAAAACGACCCGAAACAAATAAATTTCTAAAGTATGCAACTTTAATGAATTTTTCGAGGCTTCTACAATCTGAATTAGCTTCTGACTTCAACATGAATTTTTTTAAGTCTTTCTCTCAGCTTTCTAACGAATATTAGAACGCGTCGATCTGATTTCTGTACATCTAGTTATAAATCTTTTAGTGAAAACTGATCAATTAGCACATAAGATGACACAGCCCGTGTCAGGTGACACGGGTGGCCGTGTCAGGCCTCCTGGAACATGTTGGAAACTTTTCCGAAACTCTGAATTTTTCACTTTTTTCACACTGATTTGTCCCGATTTATTCCTGTGAAACTGAAAACAGTAAAACACACAACCAACACATACTGTAATATGGTGGGAGAACTGACTTGGTTTTGTGTTTTATCGTAAATGTTGCAGATAGAAAGAGTCGCCATCGACTTTTCTTTTATCCAATAAGGAAAGGGTGTCAAGAACAGGAAAACCGGGATAGATTTTGAGTTTGGGGGGTATGTTTTGAAAAGGGAAGGTGTTAGCACCCTTTTCATCAGTAGTTATCTACGGGGCTCTTAATTTTTAGCTCACTTTTTGAAAATTTCTTTGTGTTGTGTGTTTGAAAATATTTTGAAAATGCCAATCTAAGGAGGACTTTGTAATAACTCTTGTATTGGTCCTCAAGAGTTCATACAAAGCGTTTGTTTGAAAATATTTTGAAAGTGTTTGTGAAAATGTTTTGTTTTGAATTTATAAGAAAGAGATTAAAAGTATCTACCCTAATCAAGATCGTTCTTGTTGTTTCCTCCTCCTTTAGATAGTTCTATCCGTACCATTAGTTAGTAGGTAGCCCTATCGTTGGATGTGAAGGGACATGTGATGGTCATCGTACAGTTATAGAAGGCAACTGGTAAGGACGCTTTAGCAATTTTTGTAAGGGACTAGATCATTTACTGAAAGGCAAGGTCAAACGGTTCATCGAGGGACTATGATCTTTGTATCGAGGGACTTTGCTAAAGCGTCACCACGTTCGAGGGACATGACTTTTTTCCAAAGGCAACAAGGGAGATTACCCTAGAGGTGAAAGTGTGTGAGGTGTATTGTATTAAGTTATTTTATCTTTGATTTTTTAGGTTATCTATCGTTTGTTATTAGTCTTGTCATACAATCCTAGTTACTAAGCAGTAATATAAAATATAACAAACAATAAAGGTGTGGAAAGTACAGGCAGGAATGTAAACCCTAAACTATTACAACACTTTGGGGCAGATACATAATAGTAAAGTGGAAAGTAAAACTAACTACTATTACATCCTTGAGAACAGTTACATAATAATGAAAAAACGGCAAAAATAAGCTACGCTATTTACAATTGCGAAAATAAAATAAGAATAAGAAAGATGAAAAAGAAAATGTTTTTAGAGGTTTTTTATGGAAAAACGTTTTTGATGATTAATTAAATAAACAGTCTAATTAATTTTAACTAAAAAAAGTTGATTAATCAAATTAATTAAGAAAAGGTTAACGATAAAGAACCTAAAACCTAAAAATTTTTAGGGTTTACAAAAAAACAATTATTTTATGTTTGTAAAAAAGGGTTTGTGCTTTTATGGTTAGGTGAAATTAGGTTTAAGGGAAGAAAATGAGGGAAAAGCCAAAGAAAAGGGTTAGAAAATAGAAGGAGAGAAAACAAATTCCAGGGGTGGGTGTTGAACCCACACCCTTAGCTTCCTTAACCATACGCTTCACCACTGCGCCAAGCACATGTTCGTGTGAGAGGAATGGAGTCAGCGCGCTTTGTATCATAACCTGCAAAATATGAAAAAAGTGAAAAAAAACCTCAAAACACCAAAAGGTCGGGATCGAACCCACGCCTTGGTGTAGTAATGCCTTAACGCATGCTCGCTTGCCATTGGGGTGACTATACATCCGGTGATATAGACGGAACCAAATAATTATATTATAAAACCATTGCCTGGACCTGAGAGGCACCGAAGCCCTAGCTCCAGTCATCTTCTCCGATGAGTCTTTTTTCTAACCTACAAAAACAATAATGGTTAGCGATCCAAAGGGACCCTACCTCCCTAAATCACGGTCTGCAAGTTCAATGGGAATGTTATTTTTGGCTAAAACGTGCTAGTTTGTGAGATATGAAGAAGATAATTCAAATCGGTATGAGTATTGAAAGCATCGATTTAGGCATCATGGGGCTCACATGATGGGTTATTCCTGCACTATTGAACCTCAAAAATGCATTAGAAAGGTTAGGACACGTTAAAACTCAAATAAAATAGAAATATAAAATTCATGAAATGAGGGAAATCAGTGATGCATGTTCATGCGTTTCAGACCCTTTGGATCTTCAAAGTGGATCCATTCTTACCCTATTGTGTTCCTGGAAGTGAATTGGAGGGCTGGCTTGTTGTGAAAGAAGATGTAAGCTAGGGTTTCGAATTGCCCTAGTTGTTTGAAAATTTTGGAATTTGGGAGTGTTTCTTCTTGCAAGGGTTTCGTGCCTTTGATGTCTGAATTGATGAGAATTTATAATGAAGAAATTAGGCCAACCATGTTTTTCTTTGACCTTGTAAGAAAAGCCTATATTTTATCTTATTTATTTTTAATTTAAAACAAATAAAAATCAAAATAAATAGAATAAAAAGGTCAAGGGGTGCATAAAGTGATTCAGAGGTTCATATGAAGTACATAACACGCATGGACCTTGAAACAATAGCCCATTAGCCCAAAAATTCAAATTTCGTCACTTTAGGTTTCATGCCTTTTCTCAAAATTTCCCAACTTGTACCAATCATAACTATCTCAATTTTCATCATATGAAGGTGATCTTGGACTTTTTGGAAAGCCCAAGATGTCCTCTACAATCTCTATTTTTAAAATTTTTCATTTGAAGATTTATCTTGACATAAGTTGCCTTGACAAAAAGTGTCTTTTTGTTGACTTTTGAAATGACCTATTATATTTTGGCCCATATCTCTCAAATGAAGCGTTTTTTGGACTTGAGCTTAGAGAGAAAAAGTTATAGAGAATTGAATATATTTCAAAATTATGTTTGGTTGAGGAAAATCTGATGAAGCATGTGGAAGTTATGCTTGGTCAAAGTTCAGTTGACTTCTCCTTAAGAAAACCCTAATTTGGCAACTTTTGACTTTTGATGGTTTGAGAATTTTCTTGATGAATCCTTATCAACCCTTGATCAAATGATTAATATGACTTCAAAATCTCGATGTTGAGAAAAAATCTCGAGGTTTGACTGTATGTTGACCATAATTGACTTTTTGTCCAATACAATTGATTTTTAGTCATCTGAGCAATTGACTGAGCAAACTTGTAATGCAAGGCTTGAAAATTGGAATGAGGATACTTAGAGGCATATATGAAACCATGAAATCCACTTGAGGACTTGCAACTCCAATTTCCTTTGAGAATAGTTAAACCCTAGTTGTAGGTCCATTACTTAGGAGGAGAATTTGTCTGATCAATCTTTGAGTAATTGAGAAACCTAAAAGCATGAGGAGATACTTTGAAAAGAATGGGAGGGAAAATTTTGGGGTACTACAACCGCCCCTACTTAATCTTCTTAAACCTGAATAGTTAGATTGGCATGTCCACCATTCGTGATTTGAATGTGAAAGAGGATTGAACACTTAAGTGTCTAGAAATTTGCACTCGCATGCGCAGGAAGTAACGTTGTTGGTTGACAATATTGCTTGAATGGGCTTAAAAGATGCCATTCGGATAGGTGATGGAATTTAGTTGGATATGGGATTATAGATTCCATCCATAGTGACTGTTGATAGGAGTACCAAGATGAGTATATGCTTGATTGAATCTGAAGAATGCTTTGCAGAATGAACTTCTGAGGAAAATGCTTATCTGATTTAGTCTCTGAGGAAAATACTTGTCAGATTTAGTCTCTGAGGAAAATGCTTGTTAGATTTAGTCTATGAAGGAAGTGCTTCTCATGTAGATAGTCACCCCATCCTATTTCAGGAATTGATCTACAATCTGTTTTTTGTTGGTAAACCCATCCTGTTTTGGGAATTCATACCACCTGGCCATATAGATAGTTTCCCTGTCCTATTTTGGGAATTAATCTTTGACTGATTATGCAGATAGTTGCCCCGTCCTATTTCTGGAATTAATCTTTTCCTGTTCATATAGATGGTTGCCCCGTCCTGTTTTGGGAATTAATCTTTGCCTGGTTATGCAGATAGTTTTCTCGTCCTATTTCGAGAATTAATCTTTTCCTGGTCATAAAGATAGTTGCCCCGTCCTGTTTCGGGAATTAATATTTGCTTGATTATAAAGATTGTTGCCCTGTCCTATTTCGGGAATTAATATTTGCCTGCTTTTCATTGGTGAACCCGTCCTGCTTCGGGAATACATACCGCCTGGCCGTATAGATAGTTTCCCCATCCTGTTTTGAGAATTAATCCTTGACCTGTTTGAAATTTGTTGGTGATATTCGTATGTTTGTCAATTTTACCTGAAAATATGAAGGTTAGTTTTATGCAATGTCATGATGTATGTAATGCATTGCGTGATGATGTTCTCAAAGTAAATGAGAGTTTCATATGCGTCTCATATGCATATGCTATGATATTTTGTGAATGATGTATGGATGTATGATGTCGCTTGACGACAACGGTAGCTTCGTATATCATCCTTGGCTGGGGAAAATAAATCCCTTACTGTTTTTGGGGATGAGGAATATGAATCTTCAATATTGTTTAGAATGTCTTCGTCGAGGATTCCCGCTTTATATTTTGAGGATACTCCACTGGGAATGTTTGACTTCTGCTTGGGGATAAAAGAGTTCAGGAACATTGGTCTTTCATCGCTATACTGGGGAATTTAGTTCTTATATGCCCTGACTGGGGACAAAAGAGATGGATAACCTTCTGAGGTATTGTTTGACCATGTCCCCGATACGGATGCCAACCTTTCCGGGGAGGTAAACATTAAATGATATCTGGCCCATTTTCAGATTCCATAGAAAATCTCTGAGGATAGAAACCTTGACTACACTTTGCTGGAGAAGAGAATTCTACCGAGGATTCATAGTAATCGGAGAAATGAACTTTGTTGGGGAAATAAACCCTGCTGGGGAAATAAAACCTGATGGAGAAGAGAATTCTCCATGTTATTCTAAAGGGTTGGAGAAATAATATCCACTGAAGAATTACATTCCTGTAAACTGTGCTGAGGGAATCATTTCTGATAGGAATTGGAATTTCATAGGTTATGCAGAGGAAGTTTCCACTATATGTTGGGGAAATGATTAAACTTCCTTGTATGCTAGGGGACCTATCGGGGGAGATGATCCTGTGAATTGCTGGAAGATGTCCCAATTCCTATTTGAAGGCATATTAGACTTACTGGGGAATGTATCTCCGTCAGGGATGGGCTTGTGAAGGTAGCTTTGTGGGGATTTCTCTGTGGAGATTTGTGGATAACTTGAACATTATCCTAACTCTTAGAGTCTTTAGTAAATGCTTATTCTTGTTTTTATGCATATATTTGTTAACACTAATCACATTCATATGCATATGTTCATTCAATTTAGTCATTGGACGTTTTTTTTTGTTGCAAACAAAGCAGAGAAAGTAAAACAAATTTGAGTGTTGAATTTCACTTGTATTGATAATTTTCCTTTAAACAGGCAGTTTGGTACAAAGAGACAGAGATCTGAGTAAGAGGAAATCTTCGTAAAAATGGAAAAAGCACAAAGTAAAATGGAGAAAAATAGCTATGTGGAAAGGATCCCATTGGGTTTCAACTCTGCTATTGCCCCTATGTCTTCAAGCATCTCATCCATTGCTTCCGAAAGAAGTTGACTGAATTGATTTATACCGTGTGAAATTGGAGTTGATAACAAAGCTTGTTGTAGGTAGATGATCCAGTGGGACATAGTCATACGCTCTAATCCCTAACTTTTTCCTGGACCGCCCTTTCGAGTTTTCAGTCCACCAGGATACCCTTTTTTGCCCCCGTCTTTTTAGGTTTTCGACTTGCCGGGTGTACTAATGTTCATATATATCCCTAATTTTTGCCTGAACCCTTTTGGTTTTCCGGGATGCCCTTATTTTTGCCCTTGCCAGTCAACCTAGCGGGTTATTTTCATGCATAGTATTTTTTAACTATGTCCGCCTTCACAAGGTGCGGAAAATCTTCACCGTCCATAGTGGTAAGTATCATAGCACCGCTAGAAAATATCTTCTTGATTACAAATGACCCTTCATATGTGGAAGTCCATTTTCCCCTAGGATCACATTGCGGTAGGATGATGCGCTTTATTACCAAGTCACCAGCCTGATATGCTCGATGTTTGACTTTCTTGTTGAAGGCTTTGATCATGTGCTTCTGATACATCTGACCATAATAACCAGTCACAAAAATTTTCTCATCAATCCGATTTATATGGTCCGGCCTAGTCTAAATCCACTCGTCTTTGTCTAAATCTGCGTCTTTCATAATCCTTAGAGAAGGAATCTAGACTTCGACGGGTAGGACAACTTCCGTATTGACATCCGTATTGAACTGTGACAGACATGAAGAGAAAATGGTAACATCTCATTCCAATCTTTGTATCTCACCGTCATCTTCTATATAATCTTCTTGATGTTCTTATTGGCAACTTCTACTGTGCCATTCATCTTCGGTTGATACGGAGAAGAATTGTGGTGCTTGATATTAAACTGCGTGCAAAGTTCCATGATCATAGTGTTGTTAAGATTGGTACCATTATCTGTGATAATCCTTCCAGGGATGCCATACCAACAAATAAGGTTATGCTTAATGAACCGGGCCACACCATTCTTGGTAACGGAGGCAAATGAGGCTGCTTCAACCCATTTTGCGATATAATTAATAGAGACAAGGATGAAACGATGACCATTGGAAGTGGTAGGCTTAATCTCTCCAATCATATTGATGCCCCACATTGCAAACGGACAAGGAGCAGTCAAGACATTCAGAGGAACCGGAGGCACATGTACTTTGTCAGCATGAATCTGGAATTTGTGACAAGTTCTGGAATGACAATGGCAATTAGTTTCTATGGTCGACCAATAATAACCCACTCTCAGAATTTTCTTAACCATCGTATGTCCACTGAAGTGAGTGCTAAAGACTCCTTCGTGCATATCTTCCATAATTTTCTCAGCTTCCTTCTTGTCTACACAACGAAGCAGAGTCGAATCATGATTACGCTTGTACAAAGTATTGTTGCTCAGAAAGAACTTGGCAGAGAACCCCTGTAGGAATTTCTTGTCATTGATAGATGCCCCCTCGGGATAATCTTGAGTTTTTAGGTATATTTTTACTTTGTGGAACCAGGGCCTTTCCTCTACTCCATTAGTAGTGTGCCGGTTCACCTAGTCTTTCGATAATAATTCGAGGAGCTTCGTTGTCCCGTCTGACTTTGAACATAGATGACATGGTAGCCAATGTTTCTACCAACTGATTCTCTTCTCGTGGAATATGTTCAAAATTAATTTCCTCGAAGCACAATGTTGTACCCCAAACTCCCATATTTCTCAACACATGGCAAGTGAGGTCCCCAAAATGCTCAAGGAAGTTCAAGAGTTAACCAGACAAACTCTCTCCTAAGGCAGCGTGTCTCAAATTAGGGTTTCCATCTTTATCAAGATGTGTGAACCACAAAGGACTCAAATGCTCACCATTGTCCTAGTATGTTCTCAATATCATCCATGTCAAGTTTCAAGCCTTGTAGAAGAAGTTTGCTCAGTCAATTGCTCAAATGCCTGAAAATCAACTGTACTAGGTCAAAAGTCAACCGTGGCTCACATACAGTCAAACTTCAAGATTTTTGGTAAACATCCTCATTTTGAAGTATTATCCATCATTTGATCAAGGGTTGATCATGATTCCTCAAGTATTTCTCACAATTCATCAAAACCCAAAAGTTGCTAAATTAGGGTTTTATAGGAAAAGTCAACTCAACTTTGACCAAGCATAACTTTCTCATACTTTATTAGAAATTAGCCATCCAAAGCTCATTTTTAAGAGTATGTAATTCCCTACAATTCATATTCAACTTCCAAGTCCAAAATATGCACTCACAAAAAAATATAACTTTTGACATTATATGTCCTTTTGAAAAGTCAACAAAAACACCTTTTGGATCAAAGCTTTATACATGAACATGGAAGACTCAATTGAGATGAGACCAAAAGGGTTGTTTATAGGAGATCCTAAGCTTTCTAAAAAGTCAAAGAACACCTCTCTATGGTCAAAATTGAGAGTTATGCATTGGCCAATTTGACCATTTTTGCAAAATTGCCAAAAGTCAAATGTACTCAAATTTGCATTTTTTGCTAAATGGGCCCAACTTTTTATGCTTGCACCTCAATTATAATGTGGTCCATGACTAAAATGTTCACTCACCCATTATGTGCTTCATTTTTCAATTTATTTTGATTTTCAATTAATTAAAAAGTGAATTAAATCAAATAAATGATGAAAATTAACAAAGATATGATTTGATTTGTTTTTTTGACAGATTGGCAATCTAGATATGCTGAGTTAACAAGATCAAATCGAATCAAGGTCAATTGGTACAAGAAAGGCATGATTTGGCTCAAAATAGAAACATATCGTATAGCTTGCAAATCAAATCAAATCTTGGAAAAATGCAAAGATTTAGTCCAAGTTTGTTAACATAATTCACTCTAGGTTATATAGTGAACAATTCCAAATCAAAATACAAGGGTTAGAGTCGTGAAAAAAGGCAGAGCAAAGTCACAAAATTCAAAGAAAATTGTGAATTGGTTTTCACTCCACAGGCCATCTTAAGCCATCCTAGTTATCCCAATCTATTGATGGACGTCCCAGGAAGCTGTCCCAATCGTTTGCAAGGCCTGAAACACCCAGAAACACGCGCTACACCTCATACAGTTTGACATAATTTTCCAATTCGATTATCATAATTCTTGCATCATTATCACTTTTGATTGTTATATTCGTGTTTGTCATCATGTTTGCAAGTTAACCATGTCATTTAATTGCGTTTTTGAAGCCTGTACACGTTGTTGCCATTGTTAGGGTTTTTATGTTATTTTTAGGGTATTTTTGTACAGGAAAAATTGGGCCTTGAATCAGGTACCATGATGCTCGTGAGGATGAGACGAGTTATTTGGTACCATTACCTTTCATTTATCTTGCGTGTACAACATTTTTGAAATATGCAGGGTTATACCTACAGTGGATGTCTGTAGGTAAAAGTTTTTTTTTCTAAAATGACGGAATCCATGAAGAAGATGATGGCTTGGCAGCATGTGACCGGCCCGTTTGAACTATCACACGTTTTTGGGGCGTGGCACTTTATTTGAATTATATTTCATTTATTTCATTATAATAACAAGTTAACAACGCAACTCAGTTGGCAACACATCATTGGTAGGGAGTACAAGGACCTGGGTTCGATCCCAGGTCCCAACAAAATGCATTTTCTTGTTTTACCTTTGCAGATCCAATGCAATACTTCCTCACACGCCTTCCATACACCCTTAACGCCTGGCCACTGGATGCCCAGCTAGTCAAATCCAACATGCCAGCAATGAAGGTCCATGGTATTCCTCAAAGTCAACGATGCACCAGATCCAACGCTGACCAGGCCTGAAGCTTAATGGACCAAAGATTTTCAGTTCCACACCCCCCAGCATTGTTATTCAACACAGGTCCATTCTAAATTTCTTTGTTTTATTTTATTATTTTTTCTTTATTCCTTGCAATTTACTAATTTATATTTTAAAGTCAATTTTTTTTTATAAAAATCCCAAAATCAAGAATTCATAAATCTAGAGTTTTTTTTATTATTATCAAATTTTATTTTCAATTAATTAGCTTAATTTAATTTAGGGTAACTTTAACTTATTTTTACAATTAAAATCAATTAGAAAACTAGGTTTAAATTCTTGATTTAATTATTTTCCTTTTTCAAACAAAAACACAAAAAATATGTTAACTTAATTATTTTCCTTGATTAAAATTAATTAGTAATTAGGTTCTTTTTTTATTCAATTATTCCTTATTTTCTCAAATAACAAAACATGACAAAAAAACTTTTTTCTTTAATCAATCGCAAGTAGGATTAGTCAAAGGGTCAAAACCCTAATCGCCTCGCATTTAACTTACCACGCGCATTTAATTCTTTTATTATTTTTGTAACTGTTCAGGGTTTGTAATAGTTAACTTAGGGTTTTTATTTACTGTTTAAATCCCTGATTTTTGGTTATGTAATTAATCCCCCTCCCTGAAGCCTTGTAATAGCTAGGTTTATTTTCTCGCATTTTCAATTCCTGCAAATATTTAACTGTTTAGATGTATGTTTACGATTGTATGGTAAGAATGCATGACAAAATTAAAATGGTTAGAAAACCCTAATGTGCAAAGATAATAAACTGAAAATAAATCACATGCACATATTCACTCTTTGGGTATACTCTCACTTCGGTTTCCTTCGGTAAACGATCATTAAGCATATGATGTCTTAGTGGTTTCCCTCCAGTCTAGAGAGATCAAATTGTCCCATTCAAATGTTGCCTCAGAAATGTTGCCTTGAAAAAGATCTTAAGACTCTAGGGTTACTACTAAGGTGTTCTAATATTGCTTTAGTGGCCGTACGTCCCTTTCTAATTGACCCTTACACATTCCAATGACGGTGCTACCTATTTCTCAATAGTAGGATAGCGCTGTCTAAAGGAAACAAGAATAGAAACGATCTTTTTTTTAGTGGGTAGATGCTAGTAGGTACTTGCTCAAATCAAAACTTTTCACACTTACACTTTTCAAACAAATGTTCAAAACAACTTCATCACACCCTTGAGGACTGATACAAGGGTTATCACGAAGTAAAACATTTTTCAAAAACAAGCATACAAACACAAGCAATTTAAAAATGAGCAAGTACCTAAGAGCCCATGGAAAACCATGGATAGAAAGGGTGCTAACACCTTCCCTTTCTATAATCTATCCCCCGTACTCAAAATCTCGAAAAAGGATTTTTTCTGTACTTTTTTCCTTTCCGATTGGATGAAATAAAATTCAGTGGCGACTCTTGCTTACCGTGACATTTTACGAATAAAAAATGCAAAAACGCAAACCAGTATAACAATCGGTTCTGCCACCGTATCACAGAACTGGCGACTCTGCTGGGGAATTATAAGTGGGGTATACCTTAGGATCTAGGTCATTAAAATTGCTTCTCTTGATTACTTTGTTTGCTTTATTTTTGAGGGTTTTGTTTGGGGTTACTATAGATCCTATACCCGGATTTGGGGGCACTCATTAGGTAAGTAGGAATAGACTGTGAGGGAACTGTATGGTGTAGACCGATACGGTTGAAGCACTAGCTACATTGGTGTGGCACTTTGGTTGGTACTGGTATCCCTTGTGGTGAAACGAGGAGAATACGGGGCCGCTGCATGGTGTCGTGAAGCACTAACGAACCTTAGAACCTTAGTTGAACAACTTGGCCATTAGAAAGTAGAGAGATAGTCGGCCTCAGTGTAGAGTTGAGGATTGGTTGATACTCGATGCTACACTCATTGAGATCATACTTTCTGAATATTTCGGCCATAAGAAAAGATTATGTGAGCTGAAACCATGACCGATAAAGGATGGTCAGTGATATTGAGATCCTCTAGAACCTGGTTACTTTTCTAGGACAGGTTGAACCAACTAAACTTCAAGAGGGTACTACCTTAAAACCCATGCAAGCCTAAACCTAAGGCTGTTTGTGTGACTTGTGTGATTTCAAATTGAACTACTTGCACAGTTTTATTATCTGACAACATGAGTTCCTTGCAGGTTTTGTTTACAGTCCTTATCCAATAACATGGATTTCTTTCCGTGTTTACTTTCTTACATCACCTCGCACTTTTGCTTAAACGCATATCATACACACCATAACATCATGCCTTAACATTTCCTTAACCATTTCAAGGATCTCAAGGGTTTGTGATGCATGTTATGGTAAATCAGATGTCTAGAAAGGGGCAAGGGGATTTATTTTCCTCTAGCCAATGTCGTCTAGAGATCAAAACACGATAACTTGAGTCAGGGGCTATGATGCACTCAATATGGTGATCTTGACTCTTGAAGAAGGACTCTTAACGACATGAAGTTTCTTCAATCAAGTTGCAAACAAATTCTAACCGTTTCTTGTTTACCCCACGAGATCCTTGAAAACATTGCATACATATATCATACAAATCATGGCATAACAGGTCTTCCAGTACAGGTCTCTCAGGTTCTCTCTGTTTATTTCAGCAATGGCTCTCAAACAAGACAACGGGGATTTTCAAACTCAAGAAGCTCAGTTCAGGGAAATGTTCCTAAACCTATCCAAGGGGCAAGAAGAGTTGAAAACACTCCTCGTTGGGAACTTGGTCAAGAAAAGTCATGAAGACAATAAGGACAAACGTCTGGAACAACTGCAAGCTGAGGTTGATGCAATGAGAACCTAGATAATGGGGCAGATGGCTCTTATCCAAGGCCTAGCCCGGAGACAAGAAGAGCTGAGAACCACTATCAACAAACTTCATCAAGATGGATACAACCGTATGAAGCAAGCAGTCGAGGCTGGGGACCAAGTTATTGATCAACCTCCAAGAAGACAAGAGTTTGGTTTGGTGAAGAGTGGACCTTTCCAAATTTCTACAACCTCACGGGTCCAACAACAACCTCGCCAAAAACAACAGGTTAATCAGAATAAGCCGGATATACCCAAAAGGCAGTTTACCAAACTCAACGTGTCACTGACTCAAGCTTTGCAATGCCTGTTGAGGATGAATCTGATTACATTGATAGGACCTCATCTGAATCCCAAGATTTCTTTGCCTAACTACAATCATGATGCAAGGTGTGCATATCACTTCAACAGTCCGGGGCATGATACTGATGATTGTTGGATGTTGAAATATAAAATTCAAAACTTGATTGATAAAGGAGTGCTAGAGTTTACACAAGATGGTCAGGCTAAGTTCTTCTGCCATCCTTCAAAGGCCCACCATTTGAAGTGACAAGTTCTAACAAGAGGGATTTTTTTTTCGTTCATTAGAATTTTCAACTTGTAATCTTCTTTTAATTGTTCGAACATTTAGTCATGTCAAAACTTTATTATTTCATTAATGCATTGCATATGTTTGTCTTAAATCATTTCGTTCGTATTCACTATTTCAAAACTATGTTCTTACTTCCTTTTTGTGCTATTCGACTCTTGATTAAAAGCTGTAAGAGGGAGGATGACGAAAATGATACCACAATTTCTACAGTATGCTTTTGAACAGACCCCGTTGATGATGTACATGCGTTGTTTCAAATCCCAAGCAGTGGAGTTATAAGGAAGATAATCCCTAGTCAACCCCTTTGAGCCAAAGAAGTAGGAGTTTTTCTTTTCACACTAATTAAAACCCTTAATCATAACCTGGGGAAGGGTAGTTTTCTCAGTCAATTTAGACGCGCATTCAGTCGCAATATTCCTCTTCGTACACAATGAACGACATCAAAGATGTCCTTCCAAATCAAAAGAAGGTGATTGTGATACGGTGGGAGAACTGACTTGGGTTTTGCGTTTGTTTTCGCACTTGTTCGGTTTAGCAAGAGTCGCCACCGAATTTTTATTTATCCTAAGGAAAGGTCAAAAAGCACAGGAAAGACCTTTGAGATGTTTTCGTGGGTTCGGGGGGTAGATTATGAAAAGGGAAGGTGATAGCACCCTTTTCATCCATGGTTATCCATGGGCTCTTAGTTACTTGTTTTAGATCACTTGCCTTTACTTTTCAATTGTTTGAAATGGTGCTTTGTGTGTGTGGTTTTGAAAATGTTTTGAAAAAAATGCCTTGTCTAGGCAACCTTTGTAACAATTCGTTTGAATGTTTTACAAAGGTGTTTGTCTTTTTGAAAAGATAATTCAATGTTTTTGAAAGTTGTTTGGAAGTTGTGTTGTGGTGTGTGTTTGAAAATGGCAAGTGTGTTTTGCAAGTTTGATCAAGTAACTAAGAGCTATCTACCCTATTTTACTCAAAGATCGTTTTTTATGCTTTTTAACCCTTTTAATAGTGTTGTTTCACCATTGTATTTGGTGAACAAACTTTTGTTAGGATGTTAACGGGACAGGCGCGGGTCATCGTATAGACCATGAAAGCAATAGTGTCAAGTATTTTTGGTAATTTTCTTGAGGGACTATGATCATTTTTGTTTAGGCAACTCCGATAGCGTCATCGAGGGACTATGATCATTTTGTTTGTTTTTGTTTTGCCAAAGTACTTGACATGCAACCATGGCCCATTTTTGAAGGCAACAAGCGGGATTACCCTAGAGGTGCAAGTGTGAATTGTGTATTGATTTTCATGCATTTGTCTTGTATTAGGTTATCTAGCGGTTGATTTTGAATCTTCGCATACAAACCCTAATTACTATACAGTATATAGAAAGCGATAAATTGTGGGAATTTAAAGTCTAAGCTATTACAAATAAGTATCCGGGGATGGGGGTACAAATGTTTACAAATGGGGATGAGTCTTATCAGAATAGTAGTGTCCAAGTATTATTTACAACCAAATCGAATCGTCGCATTCTCAATGTAAAAATATAGCAAGGTAGGATAAAAGAGAATCAAAAGTATTGTGAAATGTACATGATTATTTACAAATGATTAAGATGTCAACCTAATGTATTTATTAAGTATTTTATTATTTTTGTGTTTTTGTTAGTGTTATATAAACAAAAAGGGTTTTAAAGAGAAAATTATTTAACTTATAAAAATCCTATTTTTATGTACTTTTAAGTGTGATAAAAAGTATTAATAAAATTTTTACATGAAAGATTAATATATTATTTAATCAAAAAAGAATTAGGTTATGAAAATTAAGAAGTGTTGGTTTAAAAAAATATTTAAAAAAAAGAGTTATATGGGCCTTAGGTTACACACTTGGCCCAAACAACAAAAACAAACAGATTAAAAGAAAAGGGGGTATGCGCCAGGATGTTTGGGCTTTGGTGATGAGTGGGGCGTCCAGGCCCAATTGTTTTGACAAGGGTTTTTGTTAGGGTTCACTTGTTTGATTTAGAATTGGATTTGTTCATGTTTGTGAGCGGCGCTGCTTTCCATCTTCTTCATCGTCTTCATCTTTTCTCAAACGGGGCTAGTGATAAAATGCTTCCTCTCACCTTAGGCCACCAGACACCACCTCCATTCTCCTCTCTCTACGGTTGTACCAGGTGGTGACAAGAAAAGGTATTGATTTCTCTCTATCGCGTTTTAGGGTTTGAATATTCGTGCATGTTTTAGCTTTTTCCATGTTTTGATCTTTGATTATTATTATGTTTATGTGAGGTGTAAGATAGTAAGAGGAGGAATCAATACCTTGGGGTTTTGTTGTCGGGGAGTTGGACGACGGTGCTTCTCAGGCGGCCGGGCGAGGGAGGCTGTGATGGTGATGCTAGCTTCCTGGTAACCTCGTATCTTTCTTCTTTGAATGGTTTTGTGATGAACCTGCTTTGAAAACCCTAGGATTACTTATTTCTGCATCTTCTTCTCCCTTTGGATTTTGTTGACTTTTTCAATGATGATGATATTATTGCTGGTATGCTTTTTCTTCTGAGAGTGTTATTGTTAAGTTGATTTTCTTCCTCTCGTTCTTGTCAATGATGATAGCTTTCTGAGATGCTTTTGATATGTATTTGATGATGTTGAAACTGAAAACGGTTGCCCTTTTTTTTTTCTCACTTCTGGACCTCTTCTTTTTCTCTTGGCTTTGGTATCTGAGTTGGTGTTTTTTTGCCTATGATGAACTTGGTTCTGAGGCGTTTGTTATTGTTGTTTGGATATCTGGATGTTTGGATGTTGTATGAGTTTTAGTTTGGAAAGGTTTGTTGGTTTGCTTGTTGTGCAGGCAGGCTTTTTTGGTTTGCTTGTTGTGCAGGTAGGCTTTTGATTGCTTGTTGTACAGGCAGGCTTTTGATTGCTTGTTGTACAGGCAGGCTTTAGATTGTTTGATACAGGCTTGGAGTTTTACTGGTTTCTGGCAGGCTTTCTTGAGGCAGGCTTTCTTGAGGCAGGCTTGCTGTAGGTTTGGAGATTTGTTTCTGGTTTTTGTAACTGGTACAGGCTTGTTGATTTCTACAGGTTTGAAACTGAACAAGCTTTGAGGCTTGTTGTTCGGGCGGGCTTGAGGTTTTTAGTTTTTGTTTTGAGATTTTAGGCAGGCTGTTGAAGGTTTTTAACAGGTTTGTGCTTTTGCTTGCTTGAAAGAAGGTTAGGCTGTGCTTGCTTGAAGGCTTATTGTAATACAGGTTTTGTGGTATCTTGCTCTTTGTATTCTTTGTATCCCGCCCCCTTGAACTGTTGGATATCTTGTTATATTTATCTATCTTCTAAGCCTGCCCAAAAACTGTAAGCCTGCTTCACTTTTTCTCTTTCTCTCTCTCCAGAAAAGTATATTTAATTGCTTAATGGTACTTTTGTTCTGAAAAGGTTGTGGCTAGAAAATGATGAAAGAGTGCTTTTACAAGCTTGCTTGCAATTTGATTTTCCTCTGCATCTTGTACTTTCTTCTGTATTGACAGTTTGATAGCTTCTTTGACAGTTTGACAGCTTCTTTGGACAGTTTTGAACTTGTGATTTAGTTTGCTTAGTTTGAAACTTATTCAGCTTAGTTTGTCATTGCAATTTGGTTTGTCATTTTGAACTTGTGCAACTAGTTTGGCATTTCAGTTTGCACTTTGCAATTTGTGAATTTTTATGCAGCCTTGTGCCTTTTGCTTAATTGATTTATATGTTTGCAAAATAATTTTTCTTTCCTCTTTGTGAACCAAGAAGAGATATCTTCTTGTGATTTGCAAAGAGGATGAGCAAAATATGATGAAAGTCACAACAATCTGATTCTGGCCAACAACCTTTAATGATGAACCTTTTTTGTTTATCTGTTCAAAACTGCTTTTCAAATTTAACTGTATTGACTTCTTCCTTTTTTGTCTTTGCAGGTAAATATCAGTTGGGCAAAGGAAGCAACAGTAGAAGATGAAGACTTCAAGAAACTTAGGATAGTTTTATTTTATTTCTAATCATTTGTAATAAACATTATTGTAAATACTGTAAATAAATTTACTGTATTCAAATAACACTTGTACCAATAATTAAAAATAAATAAAAGTCCTTTTGTCAGATAATTCTTTATTTCACTGTCTATTTAATTATTTAAGTTTCTTGAATTAAAATAACTGGAAATAACCCCAATAATTTTAGCTTAGATAAAACAAATAATTAATAAACGTTGTAGTCTCACAACTTCGCATTAACCAACAATGCTCTCGGCATTCCAATTAATCGCATGTTTTGCACAGTTAAACGAACAACGTCCATACACCTTCTTCTTTACTGATCAAACTAAAGCTTCAAACTTTCAATCAGAAACCTCAACTTCTATCCCATATGTTTAGGCTTTGAGAAATAATCGGAAATCTTGAACAAGCATCAAAGCAGTGTGACAATCAATTGAAAAGAACTGTGGATTCAATCCCTTCTGAGAATGCGTGCGCAAACCCTAATTTTGGATTTACTTGTCAAAGAAACGTCTGCTTGATCAAACCCTGAGCCAAACTCAACCAAATCAATAGAAACCCTAATAATCTGCTTGACTGATTTAAAACTAATAGAAACCATAATTTTGGGTAGGCTAATAAGAAAAGTCTTTGACCATTTCTTGAACCAATCTGAAAAATCAGGGAAAGCCCGGAGCTGTGATTTCTTGTGAAAAAGGGGAGGGCAAATTTTGGGGTACAACAGTGATGGTTCCGCATAGTCATTAATAACATGCAGTTGTTATCTCTTAAAATAAAAGCCCGCCAAGTCAAAACCTATGAAGGAGACTTAAGAAAAAAACTAGGGCATCCCGCTGACTGTAATCACAAAAAGAAACAGTTCAGGCAAAAGAAAGGATAATAATAAAAAATAAGTCCTACAAATCCTCGACAAAAAGAAGATTACAAAAATGACTGCCTATTCAAAATAAATTGTCAGTATCCGAACCATCACTGGAACACCAAGGACAATATTCCAGAACTCAACTGGGATTCTAAACGCGCAATTAACTGAGCATAGGACTGAAGAACATCACGAAGAGCGGGTGGGTACAAATAAATTTTGAGCCTTTATCCTTTGTTTCTTGAACCATGAACCAGGCCATGTTATAACCCTTAAAAGTCCTAGCTGAAGCATGGGTTAGCTTGGAAGCATACTGTTACAAAAGGTATCCTAACTCCTATAAAAGTTTGCTATAAATCCTGAGTTGACATCACATATTACAAAAATCTACTTGTTTTACTGAAAAATGCATTTTCAAAACCTCAAGACAGACATAAGCTTTGCATTCTTAAAATAACATTGTTTGCATATGACTATTTGTTCAACAGCAGAGAAATTCACATGATGAATATCTAGTGAATAAAAACCTTCTCAATAAAAAGGATCACCTCAAGTGGATAAAACACTTCCAACCGAGGGGCACGGAATGATCATTATCCATCATCTGGGGCAGTCAAGTCAAGATTCAAGGAATCTCTCAAAGATGCCAAATTGTCAGGGGCAGATCCCCATATGAATCCCTTAGGGCATTGGGCATGAATTCCAGCAATGAATTCTGTATGATCAAACAAACATCTTTTGGTAGTGTGGCAACACCACACTACCGACAGTGACAACTCCATACACCCTGAGAGCGTGGACATAGTCGGAAAACACTACGCATGAACAAAGACCCGCTAGGTTGACTGGCCTAGGAATAAATAAGGGCATCCCGGCGAACCAAAAGGGTTCGAGCAAAAATTAGGATAAAAACAAAAAGATTTGTACACCCGGCAAGTCAAAAACCTGAAAAGGCGGCTTGAGCAAAAATGGGTATCCCAATGGACTGAAAAATATGAAAAGATACTACAGGCAAAAGTTAGGGATTAAAGCATACGACTATGTCACGTTATCTTGTCACTTGCCTATCAGTAGAAGACTTATCATTTCGATCGACCGTTACTAAGCACCTCATAAGTTGGGATAACACTCAATCCACAAGGCCTCCGCAGGCACTTTCTCCAGCAGGTACAGGGGTAGAAAAGTCTTGATACGAAGTCATTGTCATATCCTCAGCATCCGTCCCAGTAACATCTACACTCCCCACAGAGTAAAAGTATCCAAAGGCATTAATGTCAGTTTCCCCAAACAGGAGCTACGTTCCCCAGCAAAGTTCCTTCAGAGAATCGACATCTATATTCCCCGACCGAATTTCATAATTGCAAGCGGTTCATATAGTTTTCTCCCGAGCAGAGTTTATTTCTCTGAATACGGAAGCTCATCCCCAACAGAGTTATTCTCCCGTAGAGTTATTCTCAAATAGAGTCTCTCCCCCGACAGAGTAGCTGTAAGCAAGGAGAAAATCTCCACCATAGTCATCTTTGTTCACCATCCCCAACAGAAGTATAGGAACTATGGTTTTTTACAACAGTCAAGAATACCATCTCTTACACTCTCCAAACAGCAGTCAGGGATTTATTTTCCCAAACTCAGACTATTACGTCAGCATTTCATGTTCATACATCATGACATGTGCATACATTACATATAACATAATCTCAGTTATTTTGAGAACCTCATCACAATGCATCTCATGCATCGCACATAACTAACCCTGTATTTCTTTCAGGAAAGACATTTATTATCAACAATTCCCAGCAGGTCCATGATCAACACTCGAAGGTAAACAGAGTAATCATCGGTGCGACAAATTCAACCTTACGTAGGTTCCTCACAGAAGTCCTACACAAACCTAGAACAACGCAAGCCCTACTATCCATGCTTTCATGTCGAAGTAACCCTACTACCCAGGTTCCTTCTCAAACCCTACTATCCATGCGTTCATCCCGAAGTAACCCTACTATCCAGGTTCCTTCTCAAGCCCTACTTTCCAGACTTTAATATCGAAGTAACCCTACCATCCAGATTCCTTCTCACAGCCCTACTATCCAGGCTTTCATATCTAAGTAACCCTACTATCCAGGTTCCTTCTCAAGCCCTACTATCCAGGCTTTCATATCGAAGTAACCCTACTATCCAGGTTCCTTCTCACAACCCTACTATCCAGGCTTTCATCTCGAAGTAACCCTACTATCCAGGTTCCTTCTCACAGCCCTACTATCCAGGCTTTCATCTCGAAGTAACCCTATTATCCAGGTTCCTCCTCACAACCATACTATCCAGGCTTTCATGTCAAAGTAACCCTACTATCCAGGTTCCTTCTCAAGCCCTACTATCCAGGCTTTCATGTCGAAGTAACCCTACTATCCAGGTTCCTTCTCAAGCCCTACTATCCAGGCTTTCATATCGAAGTAACTCTACTATCCAGGTTCCTTCTCACAGCCCTACTATCCAGGCTTTCATATCGAAGTAACCCTACTATCCAGTTTCCTTCTTACAGCCCTAATATCCAGGCTTTCATATCGAAGTAACCCTACTATCCAGGTTCCTTCTCAAGCCTTACTATCCAGGCTTTCATATCGAAGTAACCCTACTATCTAGGTTCCTTCTCACAACCCTACTATCCAGGCTTTCCTATCGAAGTAACCCTACTATCCAGATTCCTTCTAAAGCCCTACTATCCATGCTTTCATCTCGAAGTAACCCTACTACCCAAGTTCCTTCTCATAACCTTACTATCAGGGTTCTTCCTCTCTTATCCCCAGACAACTGTCCACAACACTGTAAGACTGGGACCCAATCAAACACGATTGGTTTCACATCTCTCTAGTAAGTCGCGGTGCAGCATATACCCCAACCAGATACGCAGTTCACTTCCGCTTCCCTAAACTGGAGTTATTCCCAGTAGAGTAACAGACAACTGAAGCTCCTAAAACTCTATTTCTCCCAAGACAGAGACCAGCATTCCCCAATGAAGTCCTCCTCAACAACAGTTATACGGGTTCTCGCAAAGGAATCTCTTATGCGATCGACACCTCTTCAGATGGCATATTCAAGCCCATCCCCGACAATATTCAATCCTCAACTTCCAAATGGCGTATGTAATCCCATTCCTGATAGCTCCCATCAGTACCACTTCATGCGAGTGCAAATTTCTGGGCACTCTAGTGTTCAATCATCTTCCACCTTCAGATCACGAAAGGCAGACGAGCCAATCTACATCTTCAGGTTTAAGAAGATTGAACAGGGGCATCTGTTGTAACCAAAAATTTTCCCTCCCATATTTCTGAACACATGGCAAGTGAGGTCCCCAAATTGCTCAAGAAAGATCAAGAGTTGACCAGACAAACTCTCTCCTAAGGTAGTGTGTCTCAAATTAGGGTTTCCATCTTCATCAAGATGTGTGAACCACAAAGGACTCAAATGCTCACCATTGTCCTAATATGTTCTCAAGATCATCCATGTCAAGTTTCAAGCCTTGCAGAAGAAGTTTGCTCAGTCAATTGATCAAATGCCTGAAAATCAACTATACTAGGTCAAAAGTCAACTGTGGCCCACATACAGTCAAACTTCAAGATTTTTGGTTAACATCATCATTTTGAAGTATTATCCACCATTTTATCAAGTTTTGATCATGATTCCTCAAGGATTGCTCACAATTCATCAAAACCCAAAAGTTGCTAAATTAGGGTTTTACAAGAAATGTCAACTCAACTTTGACCAAGCATAACTTCCTCATACTTTATCAGAAATCACCCATCCAAAGCTCATTTTGAATAAGATTTAATTCCCTACAATTCATCTTCAGCTTCCAAGTCCAAAATATGCACTCACAGAAAGATATGAATTTTGACATTATAGGTCCTTTTGAAAAGTCAACAAAAACACCTTTTGGGTCAAAGCTTCATACATGAACATGGAAGACTCAATTGTGATGAGACCAAAAAGGTTATTTAGAGGACATCCTAAGCTTTCTAAAAAGTCAAAGAACACCTCTATAGGGTCAAAATTGAGAGAGATATGCATTGGCCAAGTTGACCATTTTTGCAAAATTGCCAAAGGTCAAATGTGCTCAAATTTGCATTTTTTGCTAAATGGGCCAAACTTTTTATGCTTGCACCTCAATTATAATGTTGTCCACGACTCAAATGTTCACTCACCCATTATGTGCTTCATTTTTTAATTTATTTTTATTTTCCATTAATTAAAAAGGGAATTAAATCAAATAAATGATGAAAATTAACAAAGATATGATTTGATTTGTTTTTTTGACAGATTGGCAATCCAGATATGCTGAGTTAACAAGATCAAATTGAATCAAGGTCAATTGGTACAAGAAAGGCATGATTTGGCTCAAAATAGAAACATATCATATAGCTTGCAAATCAAATCAAATCTTGGATAAATGCAAAGATTTAGTCCAAGGTTGTTAACCTAATTCACTCTAGGTTATATAGTGAACAATTCCAGATCAAAATACAAGGGTTGGAGTCGTGAAAAAGGCAGAGAAAAGTCACAAAATTCAAAGAAAAGTGTGAATTGATTTTCACTCCACAGGCCATCTCAAGCCACCCTAGCTATCCCAATCCATTGTTGGACGTCCCAGGAAGTTGTCCCAATCGTTTGCAAGGCCTGAAACACCCATAAACGCGTGCTACACCTCATACCGTTTACATAATTTTCCAATTCGATTATCATAATTCTTGCATCATTAGCACTTTTGATTATTATATTCATGTTTGTCATCATGTTTGCAAGCTAACCTTTTCATTTAATTGCGTTTTTGAAGCCTGTACACGATGTTGCCATTGTTAGGGTTTTTATGTTATTTTTAGGGTCTTTTTGTATAGGAAAAATTGGGCCTTGAATCAGGTAGCATGATGCTCGTGAGGATGAGACGAGTTGATTGGTACCATTACCTTTCATTTATCTTGCGTGTACAACATTTTTGAAATATGCAGGGTTATACCTACAGTGGATGTCTGTAGGTAAAAGTTTTTTTTCTAAAACGGCGGAATCCATGAAGAAAACGATGGCGTGGCAGCATGTGACCAGCCCGTTTGAACTTTCGCGCGTTTTTGGGGCGTGGCACTTTGTTTGAATTATATTTCATTTATTTCATTATAATAACAAGTTAACAACGCAACTTAGTTGTCAACGCATCATTGGTAGGGAGTACAAGGACATGGTTTCGATCCCAGGTCCCAACAAAATGCATTTTCTTGTTTTACCTTTGTAGATCCAATGCAATACTCCCTCACACGCCTTCCATACACCCTCAACGTCTGGCCACTGGATGCCCAGCTAGTCAAATCCAACGTGCCAGCAATGAAGGTCCATGGTATTCCTCAAAGTCAACGATGCACCAGATCCAGCGCTGACCAGGCCTGGAGCTTAATGGGCCAAAGATTTTCAATACCACACCCCCCAACATTGTTATTCAACATAGGCCCATTCTAAATTTCTTTATTTTATTTTATTATTTTTTCTTTATTCCTTGCAATTTACTAATTTATATTTTAAAATCAATTTTTTATAAAAATCCCAAAATCAAGAATTCATAAATTTAGAGTTTTTATTATTATTATATAATTTTATTTTCAATTAATTAGCTTAATTTAATTTAGGGTAACTTTAACTTATTTTTACAATTAAAATCAATTAGAAAACTAGGTTTAAATTCTTGATTTAATTATTTTCTTTTTTCAAACAAAAACACAAAAAATAGGTTAACTTAATTATTTTCCTTGATTAAAATTAATTAGTAATTAGGTTCTTTTTTTATTCAATTATTCCTTATTTTCTAAAATAACAAAACATGACAAAAAAACTTTTTTTCTTTAATCAATCGCAAGTAGGATTAGTCGAAGGGTCAAAACCCTAATCGCCTCGCATTTAACTTACCACGCGCATTTAATTCTTTTATTATTTTTGTAACTGTTCAGGGTTTGTAATAGTTAACTTAGGGTTTTTATTTACTGTTTAAATCCCCAATTTTTGGTTATGTAATTAATCCCCCTCCCTGAAGCCTTGTAATAGCTAGGTTTATTTCCTCGCATTTTTAATTCCTACAAATATTTAACTATTTAGATGTATGTTTAGGATTGTATGGCAAGAATGCATGACAAAATTAAAATGGTTAGAAAACCCTAATGTGAAAAGATAATAAACTGAAAATAAATCACTCGCACATATTCATTCTTAGGGTATACTCTCACTCCGGTTGCCTTCGGTAAACGATCATTAAGCATAGGATGTCTTAGTGGTTTCCCTCCAGTCTAAAGAGATCAAATTATCCCATTTGAATGTTGCCTCGGAAATATTGCCTTGAAAAAGATCTTAAGACTCTAGGGTTACTACTAAGGTGTTCTAATATTGCTTTAGTGACCGTACGTCCCTTTCTAATTGACCCTTACAAATTCCAATGACGGTGCTACCTATTTCTCAATAGTAGGATAACGTTGTCTAAAAGAAACAAGAATAGAAACGATCTTTTTTCGAGTGGGTAGATGCTAGTAGGTACTTGCTCAAATTAAAACTTTTCACACTTACACTTTTCAAACAAATGTTCAAAACAACTTTATCACACCCTTGAGGACTGATACAAGGGTTATCACGAAGTAAAACATTTTTAAAAAACAAGCACACAAACACAAGCAATTTAAAAATGAGCAAGTACCTAAGATCCCATGGAAAACCATGGATAGAAATGGTGCTAACACCTTCCCTTTCTATAATCTACCCCCCGTACTCAAAATCTCGAAAAAGGATTTTTTTCTGTACTTTTTCCCTTTCCGATTGGATGAAATAAAAGTCGGTGGAGACTCTTGCTTACCTCTACATTTTGAGAATAAAAAACGCAAAAACGCAAACCAGTATAACAGTTGGTTCTGCCACCGTATCACACACAAGATTAAGGACAACACATGCTCTCGATAAGGAATACGATTCAGGTGTTTCGTATTCCATTCTCCCTTAATCTGACTGATCACTAGGGCTGAGTCCCCGTACACATTCAAGAACTTGATTCTCATATCAATAGAAGCTCTGATGCCCATGATGCATGCTTCGTATTCAACCATGTTGTTGGTATAATCAAAGAAAAGTATGGCGGTGAAGGGCGTATGGCAACCCTTGGGAGAGATAATCACATCACGAATTCTATTACCAAGTGTGTTGGAAGCTCCATCAAAAACCAAAGTCCATCAAGATCCCGGCTCAGGTCCTTCATATGGTCCAGGTGCTTCATAATCTTTAACTAGCATGATATTCTCATCCGAGAACTCGAAATCCATAGACTGGTAGTCATCTATAGCTTGGTGAGCCAAATGATCTCCCAATACACTTCCTTTGACTGCTTTCTGAGTAGTGTACTGAATGTCGTATTCTGTCAAGACCATTTTCCATCGAGCTATTCTTCTGGAGAGAGTGGGCTTCTCGAATATGTACTTTATAGGATCTATTTTAGAGATCAAAAAATTAGTATGGGTCAACATATATTGTCTCAGTCAGAGAGCAGCCCATGCTAAAGCACAACAAGTTTTCTCGAGCTATGAGTATCTTGTTTCACAGTTAGTAAACTTTTTCTAAGGTAGTACATTGCCTGCTCGTTTCTACCAGACTCGTCATGTTGGCCAAGTACACACCCCATTCAATTCTCTAACACTATAAGGTACATGATCAGAGGTCTTCCTTCAACTGGTGGCATCAGAATCAGAGGTTCTTGGAGGTACTCCTTGATTTTGTCAAAAGCTACCTGTCAATTGTCGTTCCATTTCAACACTTGATCTTTCTTCAACAACTTGAAGATTGGCTCACAAGTAGCAATCAAATGGGAAATAAATCTGGAAATATAATTTAGTCATCCCAAAAAACCTTTGACCTCCTTCTCAGTACAGGGAGCTGGTATTTCTTGAATGGCTTTGACCTTGGCAGAATTAACTTCAATACCTTTACATCTGACGACGAAACCCAGGAGTTTACCGAATCTTACCCCAAAGGTGCACTTGTTCGGATTCAACCTCAGCTTGTATTTCTTCAGTCTTTCAAACAACTTGTGTAGGTGGTCTAGATGTTCTTCTTCAATTTGAGATCTGGCTATCATGTCATCAATGTAAAACTCTATCTCTTGATGGATCATGTCATGTAACAAAGCTACCATAACACATTGATATGTTGCACCGACGTTCTTCAAATCGAAAGGCATAACCTTGTAACAGAAATTACCCTACTGTGTGACGAAATTAGTTTTCTCCATGTCTTCGGGTGCCATCTTGATCTGATTATAACCTGATAAACCATCCATGAAGGAGAATACCTTGTGCTGAGTGGTGTTGTCGACTAGAACATCAATATGTAGAAGCAGAAATTCATCTTTGGGGCTTGCCCTGTTCAGATCCCTATAGTCCACATACATATGCACTTTACCGTATTTCTTAGGTAGTGGAACCACATTTGCAATCCACTGAAGATAGGATGTAACAGCTAAGAAACCTGCGTTGAATTTCTTTATAACCTCATCCTTAATCTTTTCGGACATCTCGGGACACATCCGACGAACCTTATGCTTTATTGGAGAACAACCTTCTTTCATCGGTATACGATGAACCACAATATGACTATCAAGACCTGACATGTCTTCATATGACCAAGAAAAGATCTCAACATATCATGCAACATCTGGATTAATCTATTTTTGACACTGTCTTCTAGGTTGGCACCTATCTTGACTTCTTTCCTGTCTTCTGCAATACCCAAGTTTACAACCTCAATTGGCTCTTCATGCAGTTGTATAGCCTTTTCCTCTTGCATTAATAGTTTGGAAAGTTCTCTAGGTACTTCACAATCTTCCTCACCTTCGTCCTCAACTTGGTAGATCAGACTTTCAAAGTCATAAGAGGCAATAGCATAATTGTTATCAACGGGATCCAAAGTGGATGTGGATCAAAATTTGTCGTGTGGGTGTGTGTAAGAACACATAGCTATTTTTAAAATTAAATAAAAGAAAGACAAATTTTGAATGCAAAATGTCCAATGATTTATTGAATGATAATATGTTAATGAAATGACAACCCTAACAAAATGGACAGTTATGCCCCGGGTAAGGCACAAGGTTTAAGGTTATTATTATAAAATTACATAACCAAAACTTTGAAAGCAAAAATAAATAGAAAATGGAATTTACTCTTGACTAAAGGAGATTGGAATAACATCTTCAGTCTTCCAGTTTCTGAGCCCGTTGCCAGTGGTGGTAAAAATCTAGATGTCTAAATTGCAGTCACTATCAACATCTTCTATAGCGTTAACTCTGTTGTTCCTGACGCGAAACAGTGGTCTTCCAACATGAGCACGAAGAACAGCCCTCTGAACCTCTGTAGTGAAACCCAAACCAAATTTGTCAGACTTGTAAGGAATGTTAGGAAGTTGACCCCAAGTAGTGTAACCACCTTCTTCCACTACAGTTCTAGTGTCCTTCAAAGAAGTCATTCTGGGCGAGACCTTAGTAACTTTGGGAATAGCAGAAACGTCTTCAGTAGAGGTAGTTGTCTGAGGCATAACTTCAAAGGTTTGGCAGGGAGTTTTGATGAATTCATCGTCCATCTCAACATACTTGAATGAGTTCAAGTGACTCACCATATACTCTTCTTTACCATAAA
This sequence comes from Vicia faba, assembly GCA_948472305.1. Taxonomy (NCBI): domain Eukaryota; kingdom Viridiplantae; phylum Streptophyta; class Magnoliopsida; order Fabales; family Fabaceae; genus Vicia; species Vicia faba. The sequence goes on along the minus strand of OX451735.1, from coordinate 1,140,444,628 downwards.
CTGTAACAACCTTTCCTTTCACGGGATATTCCAGCTTTCGATGCAGGGTCGATGTAACAGCGCCTACCCCACGAATCCAGGGATGTCCAAGTAAACAAGAATAGGTCGGTCGAATGTCCATCATATAGAAGGTATAATCGAACACCTACGAACCAACTCTGATCGGAAGATTCACCTCTCTATGTACCATCCTTTTTGAACCATCAAAGGCCCTGACCACAATATCACTGGGTTTCAGCACAACCCCTTCACAGTCAAGTCTGTCTAGAGCACCCTTCGGTAGAACATTTAACGAGGAACCCGTATCAACCAACACATGAGCTAAAGTAGTGCCCCTGCATTCAATAGAGGCATACAGGGCCTTGTTATGGTTTCTTCCTTTGGGAGTCAGGTTGGCATCAGAAAAGCCTAGCCCATTATCAGTCGTCAGGCTAGCGAAGTAACTTTCAAATTGATCAGCATAAATTTCTTGCGGCACCTACGCAGATTTCAAGAACTTCACCAAAGCTTGGGCATGGGCTTCCGAGCATAATAAGAGGGTCAACATGGAGATCTTTGAGGGAGTCTGCCCCAGCTGTTCAACAATCTTGTAATCACTTTTTTGGATAATTTTTAATACCTCCTCCAATTCCTACCTGGAGGTATCTTTAGCTATAACTTCTTTAGTTGCCTCTGTCTGAGAGGGCTCTGTCATTTATTCTTTTCCCCAAGTCTCAGTAATTGACTCGGTGGCGGTAACACGAAATGGTGTGGCAACAGTCTTTGAGAGATTTCTGGAGATAAAACCCTTTCGCTTCTTGTAACTTTACTGGTCCCAGCAATATTGTCAACAGTGGGATCACTAACTTCAACACCTTCATTTTTAGCAGTCAATGGTTCTTGCTTGATGCCATGGTAGTAGACTTCGGCTCCATAGTTCCAAGGGATAGCTTTGTCCGAGGAATACATAATTGGTCCGAGTGCGGTGATTATCAGAGGAGCAACTTTGGATCCAACCCCATACTGCTGATAGGAGTGCCAGAAATTACAGATACCTCTTCCAGCTCCAAGTCTTGAAACAAATTCTCCACAGAGGAGTTTTCTCAACTAGAATCATGTGGTTGTCCATCAGACGTTGAATACCATCTTTCAGCAATTGGCAGCCGTTGGGTTGGGCTGTGTAGCAATAACATCTCTCAATATAACCCGAAAATAAACCGGCTTGCAACAGATTCTTCTTAATATTTTCAGTGGATTAATCAAGTCACTTATAACATAAACATAAAGAACATCATTAATAGAACTTATGCCTTTGTCATGCTTAGGCATATGTGCGGTAATGACGTTGGGGGTCTCGGGAGGATCTAACTCAATTTCTTTATTGTCAATCATATCCTGAATTTTATTCTTCAAAGCCTAACAATTATTGGTGTCATATGCAGGACTATTGGAATGATAGACGCATCTTACATTAGGATTCTACTTGGGAGAGGAAGTGTTGGGATTCTGGGGCGGATCTCTTAACGTTATCAACTCTTCCTTCAATAGATGTTGTGATTTCCGAGACAATGGCATGTTGATCTTAGTAAATTATCTCTTGGGTGCATCTGACCTATGTTGATTGCCTTGTTGATGTTGTTGCATAGGTGCAAGATTAGAAATTAGCACCGCCCCTACAGATTAGTTGCGATCACTTCTAGCATGACTCTTTTGGCCATACACAACATTAGTTTCCTTCTTTCCGTTGAAATTCTTCTTGACGACACTTGAAGACCTAGCTACCTGAATCTTTGCACTTCTAATTCCACCTTCAACATATTCCCCAGTTAATATCAGCTTAGTGAATCCATATGAAGAGCTTTCGATCATATGATTAAAGAAAGGTCCTTTCAAAGTTCCCATAAACATATCAACTAGATTCCTATCAGATAAAGGAGGTTGAACTCTTCCAGCTAGATCCCTCCATTTATGTACATATTCATTAAAGCCTTCGTTCGAGCCCATAGTCATACTTTGTAATTGCACACGGGTTAGTGCAAGATCAACATTGTATTGGTATTGTTTGTAAAAGGCAGCATTCAAGTCTTCCCAAGTATAGATAACTTCCCAAATTGTGTCCCCGACAAGCTCTCTTGAAAGAAGTGTACCCATAACTTCCTATCAGCATTATGGGGTTGGATCTTCCGGACATAAGATCTCAAATTAAGTTTAGGACAGGAAACACCATCATACTTTGCAAAAGTAGGAACCTTGAATTTGTGAGGGATAACAACCCCCGAGAGTAGTATCAGCTCTTCAAAATCCAACCCAGACACTCTTTTGATCTCCATAGCGTTGAGACGATATTCCAGCTATTTTTATTTTTCATCAGCAGGAGGGTACTGTTCGTCTGAATAGTCTTCTTCTTCTTCATCAGATCCTTGGTCGTTATTCTCCTCAGCTTTCACACTCTTATGACCTTCCTCTTAGTTATCATCTTCATTTGATGGGACCTCAAAATCTATAGCCCTCTTGATTGGACCTTTTAATATTCTACCCATATTAAGGATGACAACTAGCTTCTTAGTCTTTTTCTTCTTGGCGATAAGCGCCATCAGTTCTTTCTGCCCGTTGGCTAAGTTCAGGAGTGTCTCTTGGAATTGAACGTTTTAAGCTTGAAGTTATTTCATGGTTTGTTCGAGATCCATCTTTTACTGAAATAAACAACAAGAAGATGAGAAAACCTATCTTGGGAATACATGCTATATGATGTGTACGGTATGTGAATGCATATGCAATGTTTTCAAGGATCTCGTTGGATAAACAAAATTGAAATGTTAGAAGTTGAGTCTGACTATAGATTTAGCTGAAGAAATTTGCATTTTTGAATGTCCTTCTATGAGAATCAAGCTCCCCATGTCGAGTGAGTCCTAACCTTTGCCTCAAAATAATGCACTTCGGTCTTTGACGGCATTTGGTGAGAGCAAAATAAATTCTCTTGCCCATTTCTAGACGTCTGGTTCATGATAAACCTGCATCACAGGTCCCTGAGATCCTTGAAATGGTCAGTAAAAATGCTATGGTATGATGTTATGATGTCATGATGTCATGATGTCATGTTTGAACATATAGCAAACACAAATAAAGCACATAATAGCCTTAGGTTTAAAGGATTGCATGAGGTTCGTAGGTAAGTATCCTCTTGAAATTCAGTTGGCTCAACCTTTTCTAAGAATAGTAATCGGGTTCTAGGAGTCTCATATCACCGATCTTTCTCGCAGGTTTTATTTCAACAGAGCAACTGACTTGCCACCAAAATATCTTGGGAGTCGAATCTCAATGAGTGTAGCATCGAGTATCAACCAACTTTGGACTGCACCAAAGCTGACCATCTCACTACCTTCTAATGGCCAAGTTGGGTCAATTAAGGTTCTAAAAGTCAGTTAGTTCTTATGACACCACACGGAAGCCAAGTGTTCTCCTTGAATGACTCAAGGGACACCAGTACAAACCAAAGTGTCACACTAACGTAGCCACCACTTCAACCATATCGGTATATGCCGTACAATTTCCATGATCTATTACTACTTACCTAAGGTATCCCCAGAACCGGGTGTAGGATCTTTGCAAGAAATAAACCCTAGCAACCCTCAAATATAAAGCAAACAAGGCAAACAATTTTAAGTAAAAGTGATCTAACTCTAAGATAACCCCTCTTTTTGAATTCAATTCCCCAGCAGAGTCGCCAAATCATTAATATGGTGGGAGAATTGACTTGGTTTTGCATTTTATCGCAAATGTTGTGGATAGCAAGAGTCGCCATCGACTTTTCTTTATCAAATAAGGAAAGGGTTAAAAGAACAAGAAAGACCACGATAGATTTTGAGTTCGGGGGGTAAGTTATGAAAAGGGAAGGTGTTAGCACCCTTTTCATCCGTAGTTATCTAGGGCTCTTAATCGCTTAGCTCACTTTTTGAAAATTCCTTTACATTGTGTGTTTGAAAATATTTTAGAACTACCAATGTAGGGCGGACTTTGTGATAACTCTTGTATCGGTCCTCAAGAGTGTATACAAAGCCTTTGTTGAAAATATTTTGAAAGTGTTTATGAAAATGTTTTGTTTTGAATATGTGAGCAAGCGGTTAAAAGTATCTAACCTACTCAAGGTCGTTCTTGTTGTTTCCTCCTCCTTTAGATAGTGCTATATGTACCATTAGTTAGTAGGTAACCCTATAATTGGATATAAAGGGACAGGTGAGGGTCATCGTACATTCATCGAAGGCAATTGATAAGGATGCTTTAGAAATTTTTGTATAGGAATAGATCATTTACCGAAAGGCGGCGTCGAAAGGATCATCGAGGGACTATGATATTTGTATCGAGGGACTTTGCTAAAGCGTCCCCACGTTTGAGGGACATGATTGTTTTCCGAAGGCAACAAGGGAGTTTACCCTAGAGGTGCAAGTGTGCGAGGTGTATTTTATTCAGTTATTTTATCTTTGATTTTTTAGGTTATCTACCGTTTGTTTTTAGTCTTGCCATACAATCGTAGTTACTAAGCAGTAATATCAAATATAGTAAACACTAAAGGTGCGGAAAGTAAAGGCAAGAATGCAAACCCTAAACTATTACAACGCTTCGGGGCAGATATATAATAGTATAGTGGAAAGTAAAACTAACAACTACTACATCTCGGAGAACAGTTACATAATAATGAAAAAAGCGGCAAAAATAAACTACGCTATTTACAATTGCGAAAATAAAATAAGAATAAGAAAGATGAAAAAGAAAATGTTTTTGGAGGTTTTTTATGGAAAAAAGTTTTTGATGATTAATTAACTAAACAAACTAATTAATTTTAATTAAGAAAAGGTTAACGATAAAGAACCTAAAACCTATTTATTTTTAGGGTTTACAAAAAAAACTATTATTTTAGGTTTGTAAAAAAGGGTATATGGTTTTATGGTTAGGTGAAATTAGGGTTTAAGGGAATAAAATGAGGGAAAAGCCAAAGAAAAAGGGTTAGAAAATAGAAGGAGAAAAAACAAATGCCAGGGGTGGGTGTTGAACCCACGCTCTCAGCTTCCTCAACCTTAAACTTCACCAATGTGCCATGCGCGTGTTCGTGTGAGAGGAATGGAGTCAGTGCACTTTGTTTCATAACCTGCAAAATATGAAAAAAAAGTGAAAGAAAAAAAACTTCAAAACACCAAAAGGTAGGGATCGAACCCACGCCTTAGAGTAGTAATGCCTTAACGCACGCTCGCTTGCCACTTGGGTGACTATACATCTGGTGATATAAAAGAAACCAAATAATTATATTATAAAACCATTTCCTAGACCAGAGAGGCGCCAGAGCCCTAGCTTCGGTCGTTTTCTCCGGCGAGCCTTTTTTCCAACCTGCAAAAACAATAATTGTTAGCAATTCAAAGGGACCCTACCCCCCTAAATCACGCCCTGCGAGTTCAATGGGAATGTTATTTTAGGCTAAAATGTGCTGGTTTGTGAGATATAAATAAGATAACTCAAATCGGTGTGAGTATGGCAAGCTTCGATTTAGCCATCATGGGGCTCACACGATGGGTTATTCCTGCACTATTGAACCTCATAAATGCATTAGCAAGGTTAAAACACGTTAAAACTCAAAGAAAATAGTAATATAAAATTCACAAAATAAGGGAAATCGATGATGCATTTTCATTCGTATCACACCCTTTGGATCTTCAAAGTGGATCCATTCTTACCCTACAATGTTCCTGGAAGTGAATTATAGGACTGGCTTGTTGTGAAATAAGTTGTAAGCTAGGGTTTCGAATTTCCCTAGTTGTTTGAAAATTTTGGAATTTGGGAGTGTTTCTTCTTGCAAGGGTTTCGTTCCTTTGATGTCTGAATTGATGAGAATATATAATGAAGAAATTAGGTCAACCATGTTGGGCTTAGACCTTGTAAGAAAAAGCCTATATTTTATCTTATTTATTTTGAATTTAAAATAAATCAAAATCAAAATAAATAGAATAAAAAGGTCAAGGGGTGCATAAAGTGATTCATAGGTTCATATGAAGTATATAACACGCATGGACCTTGAATAAATAGCCCATTAGCCCAAAAATTCAAATTTGGGCACTTTAGGTTTCATGCCTTTTCTCAAAAATTCCCAACTTGTACCAATCATAACTCTCTCAATTTTCATCATATGAAGGTGATATGGGACTTTTTGGAAATCCCAAGATGTCCTCTACAAACTTTATTTTAATCATTTTTGCATTTGAAGAATTTATCTTGGTGTATGTTGCCTTGACAAAAAGTGTCTTTTGTTGACTTTTTAAATGACCTATATTGTTTTGGCCCATATCTCTCAAATGAAGCATTTTTTGGACTTGAGCTTAGACAGAAAAAGTTGTAGAGAATTGAATTTCTTTCAAAATGTGCTTTGGTTGAGGAAAATATAATGAAGCATGTGGAAGCTGTGCTTGGTCAAAGTTCAATTGACTTCTCCTTAAGAAAACCCTAATTTGGCAACTTTTGACATTTGATGGTTTGAGAATTTTCTTGATAAATCATGATCAACCCTTGATAAAATGATGAATATGAATTCAAAATCTTGATGTTGACCAAAAATCTTGAGGTTTGACTGTATGTTGACCACAGTTGACTTTTTGTCCAATACAATTGATTTCCAGTCATCTGAGCAATTGACTAAGCAAACTTGTGATGCAAGGCTTGAAACTTGGCATGAGTATACTTAGAGGCATATAAGAAACCATGAAATCCACTTGAGACCTTAGAAGTCCAATTTCCTTTGAGAAAATTGAAACCCTAGTTGTAGGTCCATTGCTTAGGAGGAGAATTTGTCTGATCAATTCTTTGAGCAATTGAGAAACCTAAAAGCATGAGGTGATACTTTGAAAATAATGGGAGGGGTAAATTTTGGGGTACAACACATACTAATAAAATTAAGGCAATGAGAATTATTATGATCATCACATGCACAAGACTAATCAAGGATTTTTTGTTTGGGCACCAAATAAGCAACATTGGCTACTTTTAATTACCAATGAAATTTTCAAACTTTGCAGTTATATATAGTCTTTTGGACGACTTTGGGGATCAACCCCCTTTGGGATGAATAACTGGATGAGGGCTACCCAACATTGTGAGCTAGTTTCCTTTTACCGCCTTTTCATCGTTTGGTGCCAAATTTATTTATTTCTCCACCAATCATACATGCATGTGAATCTAATTATGCCAGATTGTAAAGATAAACTACTTGGAAAGTACTTCTTAGGATTCAAGCACTATGGTACAAATCTATACGTTAGACTCGTATCACTGTCACATTATTTCAAACTTCCTACCTCCAAACAATCATCCCTTTATCTCTATATATTTTCCCGATTTCTTTGAATTACAAGGTCTTGTGCAAACCAAAACAAAACATTTCGGTCAAAATTTAGGAAGGACTTCAACTCATGGATTTAAACAATAATTAACATAAAACCAACAAATAAATCGAAAAGAAAAGCAGTAAAAACCCCCTAAACTTGAACTAAACATTGACCATAATATTTCAGAAGAAGCTCGAGGAAGGTGACTCAAAGAGGGTAATGCAACACAAGTTGTTGCCTCCTAGCTTTCACCAGTAAGGCTCCCTTTTTATTACATGCATACAAAACGAAACAAACATAAAAAGAAAAATTGAGTTATTAAAAGCGTAGGTTGCCTCCTATGAAGCGCTTCGTTTAACGTCACATGACTCGACGATTCATCCCCTTGTTAAGGTGGCATGTATGACACAAAGAACACATCATATTTCTTCTTTCTTTTGTTTGGTAGCAATCCCATGAACTTAAACTACTGATGATGTTGCTTTCAAATCATTTTTAACTTAACTTTATTGAACAAGGCATAAATGACATCCAATACTTTGTCAATTTCTTGTTTGTCATCAACCTTATTGTGAAAATAATTTTTAAGGAGACTCTTTTGTTGGAGATTTTCTGGTTGATGTCCACATCTTCACAAATTTTGAAATTTGTAGTTTCATCCAAAACTAGATCATCTTCAAGTTTCCTTATTTCTTCTTCCCCAACATTCTTGTTTACCTCAAATTCTTCTATTCTTACTGCATCTTTATCATCTGATGTTATGCATTCTTCTTGTGGTGTCACATCTTCTTCTTCCAACTGTAACTTTCACCACAATCTTACCTCCCTCCTATATGCTTTAAAAATTTCAGTCGCCTCTTCCAAAGTAAATCCTGAATTAGGCGACTAACATGCAGGACATATAGGCGGAAATGTATCAAGATAATACATGACTACAACACTCATATACTTGGTTAGTTGCAAAGTATAGAAGAATTCATGAAACAAACAATAATCTGACCCTTTTTTTTCTTCTTATTTTTTATAATAAAATAAAATTAAAATTAAAAAAACTAAAACAAAATTTTAGTTGACGAGCAACAAAATTTCAATTGAACCAAAATTAAAACTCTATATTTTGGCAGTCTCTGGCAACGGCGCCAAAAACTTGATGGGAAAAATAGCAAGTGCACTATTTTTTCCCTTTGTAATAATAGGGGAATTCCTCGAATGTCGATCTCAAGGACTGCGTATCAGTATTGAGTTCAATTTGTGGTTCGATTAAACAAAAATTTAATTGGAGTTTTGGTTTAGGAATTTTCACTTAACATAAATTAAAAATATGCAGAATGTGAATTATGGCTTTTCACAGATATGATGAACATGTTAGGGTGTGGTGTGTAATTTTCCCTATAACGACCTTGAATCCTGATTTCTTCAACAAGTTCATAACCTTCAACTACCATCCTTTTAGATTATTTTCCCCTAAGTTCTTAGTGAGAAAACCTTTAACCATCCATCCTAAATCCTAAGTCCTCAGAGATATCTGATCGAGTCAAGCCTTTAATTTATCAAGAGTGATCTAGTAACTACAAGGAATCCCTATTCCTAGGTGATATCTACTAAAGCCTAATCGTACAAAAACCATAACAACCATGGTCCAGTTGGTTGTTAACCGTAAGTAAATACTAATTGGTCCGATCAGGAAAGCATAAAAACATTGCATGATTAAATTGAATAATAAAACAACTTTGTTAAAGAACTCAGGAATTCATAATCATTACAGATTTAAATCAGGGACACCCCCTAGCATTGGGGGGTGGTTAGTCATTCATATTATTTAAAATAATCACTAGATAAAGATTAGACATTACAAGTAATTGGATAGCTTCATATCTTCAGATTCTTCCTGTAATATTGCGGAAGAACTCACTTTTTGTTTTATCGCAAATGTTGCAGTTAGCAAGAGTCGCCATTGACTTTTATTTTATCCAACAATTAGGAAAGGTGAAAAGAACAGGAAAAAACTTTTTAAAAGCTTTCTTTTTGTGTGTGTGATTTGTTTGAAAATATTTTGAAATGACGATGTAAGGCTAGCTTTGCAATAATTTTTGTATCAGTCCTCAAGAATGTATAGAAAGTGTTTTTTGAAAATATTTTGTTTGAAAGTGTAATGTGGAAAATGTTTATTTTTTGAAAAAGGTTGTGAGCAATCATTCAAGAGTTCTTACCCACTAAAGTCTTTCTTGTTATTTTACTTCTCCTTTGGAGATAGTATTATCCATACCATTAGTTGGTAAGTAATCCTATCTATTGGATGTGAAGGGACAAGCGTAGGGTTATCGTATGGTCATCAAAGGCAACATGTAAGGATACTTTAGCAATTGTATCTGAGGGACTATCATCATTTTTCTCGTAGGGTCACAGAAGGGACTAGATCATTTTGTAGGCAACCTGGAGGGTCATCGAGGGATTACGATCTTTGTTCGAGAAGGACCGTGATGATATTGTTAAATCAAGGGTCTTTGCTAAAGTATCCCCATTTTCGAGGGAAGTGACCAAGTATACGTAAGGTAACAAGAGTGGTTACCCTAGAGGTGAAAAGTGTGCAAAGTGTTTGTTTTCAGTTATTTTATCTTGAAAATTAGGGTTATCTATGTTTGCTTTTAGTCTTGCCATACAAACCCTAATTACTAACAATTAAAAATATAATATGCGGAATGTAAAGTGCGGAAAATTAAACCTAAGCTACTACATCCTGTGAGCAGTTACATAATTAGAAAAAATGTGAGAAAAGATAAATCTAAAGTGTTACATTAGAGAGTGAGGCCTATACACTTTGTGATACGGTGGCAGAACCGACTGTTATACTGGTTTTGCGTTTGTGCTCGCAAATGTTGTGGTAAGTAAGAGTCGCCACCGACTTTTCTTTTATCCAACAAAGGAAAGGGTGAAAAGAACAGAAAAAGACCTTTCAAGAGTTTTCTGAGTAAATGGGGTAGATTATGGAAAGGGAAGGTGTTAGCATCCTTTCCATCCATAGTTTTTCTACGGGCTCTTAGATGCTTAGCTCATTTGAAAAAATATCTTGTGCTTTTTGTGTTTTTGAAAAGTATTTTTGAAGGTGCCTTAGTACGGCGATTTGCTTTATGATAACTCTTGTATCAGTCCTAAAGAGTGTTGATAAAGCATTTTAAAATGTTTTTGAAAGTTTGTTTTGTGTAAACATGAAAATTTGTTTTTGAGCAAGCATCTAACAGCTATCTACTTTTACTTGAAAGGTCGTTCTTTTCCTCCTTTCATTTAGAAAATGCTATCCTACTATTAGTGAGTAGGTAGCCATAGTCGTTTGGATGTATGAGGGACATGCGTGGGTCATCGTACAGTCATAAAGGCAACATATAAAGACGCTTTAGCAATTTTGTTTAAGGGACTAGATTATTTACCGAAAGGTAACACCGAAGGGTCATCGAGGGACTACGATATTTTAATTCGAGGGTCTTTGCTAAAGCGTCCCCACTTTCAAGGAATATGATTGTTTTATTTTCCGAAGGCAACCAATGTGGGAGTACCCTAGAGGTGCGCATGTGCAAGTGTGTTTCTTTCAGTTATTTGTCTTTGATGTTAGGTTTGCTAACGTTGCTTTTAGTTTCTTGCCATACAATCCTATTACCATACATCTAACATTTAATATGTACAGGAAATTAAAATGCGAAAAGCAAATCCTAGATATTACAAGGCTTCGTGGAGGGGGATTACTTACATAGTGCAAAATTTGGGAAAAATGAATAAAACAGTAAAAGTCCTAATTAATTCTATTACATCCAGTAGACAGATACAATAATATGAATGTAAACGCGCGAAATGGAAAAAGAACATCTAAAAATCCTAAGGTATAAAAACCCTCAATGGGCCATCAGATTTTGATGGTCCATTTTGAAGCAAACACCCAATCTTATGATTTTAAACCCCCATTAGAATAAGACCCAAAATTACACAAATTGAAACAATAGAATTTTATAATTTTAGAAACATAGTAATAATACTGAGATATAAGTAAAATGATCATTGAAATTGACGGAGCAAATTTGGGGTATGACAGCTGCCCCTATTTAATTACCTTCGATTGAGGAGTGTGGGAATATGCAGGTCTTGCACATTCGAATCAGAGGTTTATTAAATAATGGAAGACCCAAAATTTTGACCAAAAGATTATAAGGATACACCGTAAAATGTTCCCCAGAGTACTAAGAAAATGGGCACAAATGATGATGTATCATCTTACCAGAGTTTGAACAAAAAGTTTTGATTAGACTTATATACGACAATGAGGATAACTCAATAATGTCTAAGAGTTAACGTAGATTTTTTCCCGTATTTACCATGACCTAGGAGGTAAATAATAAAAATTTGAAAATTGACTTATTAATGCTTCAAGACTAACATAATAAGCTTATAACGCATATTTTGTCTATTCATCATAACTTATGGGATGAATAAAAACAGAGCTTGATAATACATTGTTGAATGGAGACTAACACAATGAATTATATCGCAGAAGTTCAGATAACATATTTCTGCTTTGAGACTAACGCAAGGAGTTATACTGCAGATTTTGTATATTTACTACAACATAGAGAGTAAACAATACGAGGATGAACATGTGCATTCATCACGACCTAGAGGATAAACGACATGAGGATAGGCTTATGTATTCATCACGACCTAGAGGATGAACAACATCATCCTGATAATTTACATACCTATTATGATACAGTGGGAGAACTGACTTGAAGGTTTTGCGTTTGTGTTCGTAAATGTTTCGGTTTAGCAAGAGTCTCCACCGACTTTTTATTTTATCCTAAGGAAAGGTAAAAAAGCACAGGAAAGACCTTTGAGATGTTTTCTTGGGTTCGGGGAGTAGATTATGAAAAGGGAAGGTGCTAGCACCCTTTTCATCTATGGTTTTCCATGGGCTCTTAGTTTTAGATCACTTGCGTTTGCTTTTCAATTTGTTTGAAATGGTGCTTTATGTATGGTTTTTAAAAGTGCTTTTGAAAATAGGCCATCATTGTGGCAACCTTTGTAATGATTCTTGTTTGAATGTATACAAAGGTATTTTTGTCTTTTGAAAAGATTTCAATATTTGAAAGTTTGTTTTGAGAAATGTTTTGAAATTGTGTTATGAGGTGTGTTTGAAAATAGCAAGAATGTTTTTGCAAGCTTTTTGATCAAGTAACTAAGAGTTGTCTACCCTATTTTACTCAAAGATTCTTCTTATGTTTTTTAACCCTTTTGACAGTGTTGTTTTACCATTGAGTTTGGTAGACAACCTTGTATTAGGATGTTAAACAGGACAGACATGGGTCATCATATAGACCATGATAACAATTGTGCTAAGTATCTTTTAGCAATTTTCCTAGGGACTAGATCATTTTGTATAGGCAACCAAGATAGCATCATCGAGGGACTATGATCTTTTGTTTTGTTTTTGTTTTGCCAATAGATACTCAACATGCATATCATGGCCCATTTGTTTAGGCAACCAAGTGGAGATACCTTAAGGGGTGTTTGTGTGCAAGTGTGTTTTATTGCATGCAAGAGTTTATCTTGAATTAGGATTCTTTATTTCATTGATTTTATCTTGCCATACACATCCTAATTACTAGCATTTACATTTGAAAGCAATAAAGTGCGGAAATGTAAAATCCTATGCTATTACAGCATTTAGGGGATGGGGATACACATTTGTACATGGGGTGGTTCAACGAGAAAAATAGATAAGAAAAGAAAATAACAAAGGGAAGATAGAGAGAAAGAGAGAGAGGGCTAGCGCGCTGCTGAGAGGAAGTCAGAAGTTCTGACCCATGCCTGCTGCAGGATTATCAAACTGTTAGTGAAAATGTATGAGTCAGAACTTCTGACTCTGGAACCTGCAAAACAGAAACCTGTTAGTGGGAAGGTCAGAAGTTCTGAACCCCATGCGCTGCAAGACAAAAGTTTGTTAGTGGGGAAGTCAGAAGTTCTGACCCTGCTGGAAATACAATAATTCTCAGAAGTTCTGATATTATTGACAGCAAAACAGGCTTCAGATGTGCTAACGTCAAAGTTAGAACTTGGCTTCTCCCTTTGCTAGCCAGAACATCTGCAGTTTTATTATTTTCCCAAAAAATAGAAAACATGCTTGGGACAACCTTAGCAAATGTCAAAGTGTTTCAGGAGACAGAACCAACAAGGTCACAGTCAGGTTCTACACTGATTCACTTCCTACTTAAACATTCTGAGGTATGAACATCCTCATAACGCAAACAGCAGCAGCGTGATATTTACATTATGTTTATTGAGCATGCAAAGTTGATGATGCTTAGCAGCATGATGAAAGACAACAGGTGCTTACCTGGCTGTTGAAAAAGTCTGTGAGTGGGAGCTAGCTTTAGCTCTGATTGTGTTTTGGACAGGTTCTTTTTAGAATTGGTGGATGGAGAAGGTATGTGTATGTATGGTCAGAAATTGTATGGGTGTTCTTTGGTCATAAAGCAAACTGGGTATTAATGAAGTTTGGAGGTAGGAAGTTCAAAGTTTGTGAAAAAATACCAGAGATTCACAAGGGTTTTTCTTTTACTAGAGTTTTCTGTTTCTTCTCTAGCAATTTTTTCTGGATGTTTTTTCACGTCCCCTTTGTGATGGACAATGGTGTCCTATTTATAGGAAAGGATTTGTGGATTTTTGAATGTTAAAGGGCACCAATATTATGCAGTAGAGGTTAACTCGTTTTTGAAGGAAGTTCATGAAAAGTTGTGATGATGGACAGCTTTTCAGCCTAGGCTGGAACAGTAGGCAAGGATTGAGGAGAAGTGACCTCTATAGGCAAAAAGTGGCGCATAGACCCATGCCTAAACCTGCACAAGGGTGTATACCAAGCCACACATGGAGAGACCCATTGGATGAATGTTCAGGAGTGGTTGTGAGCATTAATGAGCATTAAATGGTGATGAGATTTATCAACATCAAAAATCTTGTAATTAGAAATTTTGCATCATTACCAAAAACCTTAGCCAGCAGTTCTGCTTCACCAAAAACAACGTAAACCAAGCTCTGACCTTGGCCTCTTGTTGTCTCAGCAAGTTATGAGAGTTTTCCAGTAAGCTCCTTTGATCTGCCTTTAAAGTTTCTGGACTTAGTGATCTTGCTTCAATACTTTACCCAATCTGCTGATCCTATTATCTTCTGATCCTAGTACGTTCTGAAGGAGTTTCTGGCTCTGTTGCTTTTTCTAGCAAACTCTGAATGAAATTTTACGTAGCTGCTGAAAAAGCCATGTTCTGATTGAAGATCACGTGCTGAACCACGTTTATAATCTCTGACTGAGCTGCTGTAACTGCTGAAAGAGCCATGTTCTGACTGAATGTTACATGCTGAGCCAAGTTTGCAGTCTCTGGCCGTTTCTGCCTGGAGGTTGGTTCAGAAGCTCTGAAGTGCCATTTTCCTCTTAAACACCCCCTTCTTTTAGAGAAAAATTCCCAATGTTTAGAATTTAATTTTTCCAAGGTAAAAGCTTTGCCTTTAGAGCTTACAGATGACCATTTTGCTCTTGTAAATTGTTTGCTTGGAAAGGAACGATAATGAAGGGCTTGGCTTTGTTTAAGAGAAAAACCTGAGAGTTCAGGATGAATTCCTGAAGGATTGGAGGGAAAATTTTGGGGTACAATAGTTGCCCATGTTCAATCTTCTTGGACCTGAAGAGTTAGATTGGCGAATCTGCCTTTCGTGTCTCGAAGGTAAAAGAGGATTGGACACTAGAGTGCCCGTAAATTTGCACTCGTCAAAATGTAGGTGAGGGAATGGGCTTAAAGATGCCATTTGGAGACGGTAGAATCTTGCTGGAAATGGGCTTAGAGATGCCATCCAAAACTTATTTGTTGAATATTAGTAGAATGAACATCAGAATGGTACCCGTATTTGGAACATATCTGAGCTGTATCTGGAGATTGGGTTCGTATGAGCAAGGGAATGGCGTTTGTATCTAGAGCATATCCGAGATGTAACTGTACTTGATTCTTGAATGAATATCAGAATGACTGCCGTGTCTGGAGTGTATCTGTATTCTGAACGGGTAACAGAGAAACATCTGTGTATGGAGCAACTGTGTGCTAGGGATAAGTTCCTAATGAGTGACAGAATGGCGACCGTGTCTGGCGCGTATCTGGACTGTATCTAAAGTTGAGATCTTTATGAGTAGCAGAATGACTTCCGTGTCTGGAGTGTATTTGAAACCGAGATCTGTATGAGTAGCAGAATGACTTCCGTGTCTGGAGTGTATCTGAAACTGAGATCTGTATGAGTAGCAGAATGACTTCCGTGTCTGGAGTGTATCTGCAACTGTAACTGGGATCTGAATAAGTGACAGAATGACTTCCGTGTCTGGAGTGTATCTGAACTTGAGGTTGACATCTGAATCTGAATGAGAGATAGAATGGCCGTCGTGTCTGGAGCGTATCTAGTCTGTATTGGATTGCTGAAGTTTGAATAAGTAGTAGAATGACCGCCGTGTCTGGGGTGTATCCGTACTGTATTTTGACTTGAAATTCTGAATGAGTGATAGAATGACCGTCGTGTCTGGGGTGTATCCATACTGTATCTGAATAATTGTTAGCGATAGCCTTTTAATCTTATCCTGAAAAGGGTAAAATGTTAGCTTAGACACAAAGTTATGTTGTATGATATGTATGATGCAATGAACTATGTTTCATCAATGTTTATGATGAATGTAATGGATGCGCATGTAAGCTGATAAGCTGTCTTACTGAGGAAGATAAATCCTGGATAACTGGAGATAATGAAATCTTTGACTTCTGCCGGGGAAGGTGAATCCTTGATCGATGCTGGGGATTCCAACAAAATCTTTGATTCTTGAAGATGAGAAATCCTTGCTGACTGCTTGGGGATTAAAGATCTTTGATTGTTGAGAATGAGAAATCCTGGGGTCACTGCTGGGGATTGAATATCCTCGGTGACAGGTGGGGATTTAACAAGAGTTTTGACAACTTCTGCGGGGAGTGAGAATCCTTCATGACTTTCTTGGGAAGTAAGGAGAACTCTGAAGACCTCTACTGGGGAATTAGAACCTGGGAGGCTTCTGCTGGAGAAATGAGATCGAGAAACTTCGATCTGCTGGGAAATAAATCTGTGGGGAGAGTGTTTACTCGGCTGGGGAAATCAAGAGCTTGGGTCTATGCCAATCTACTAGGGAGTCATCCTAGTTGGGGATAAGCCAAGAAGTTAACTGTCATTCGCTTGGTTTTCATACTTTTAAGATAACCTGCTGGAGAATTTGGGGGAAGCTGAATGGTTCCCACCGGGGATTGATAGTTGGAAATTTTGACTTTGCTGGGGAGGAAGGTTTAGAATATTCTAGCTCCACTGGGGATATGTATTTCATGGTTTTCGGGCTCTGCTGGGGATCGGGAGTCTGAACTCTGATGGGAACTTTGAAACTTAACTCCGCTGGGAAATAAAGTTGAGAATACACAGGCTCCGTTGGGGATCTGGAAATTTATCTCTGCTAGGGATGTATATTCCAAGGTTTTAGGTTTGTTGAGGAGCTGAATGATGTACCGCAGGGGATTTCTTCTGGAATATCCTAAAGATATCTTCCTACACCTTCAACCTATCAGTAATTATCCTTTCTCAATTTCGTTTTATTTGTAAGCAGTGATTATATTCAAATGCATATGCTTATTTAATAAAACTTTGGACGTTTTCAAATAAAACACAAGTGTAAAAAAGAAATGAAAGGCGAGCAAATTTCTGCACTTTAAAGTATCTTTGTATTAACTTTTGTAAGCATTTTTGTACAAAGGAGACAGACATCCTAGTAAGAGAATGTTGTCGTAAAAATTGAGAAAAATTTTATACAAGAAGAAAGATGGCTATGTGTAACAATTCCATGGGGTTCCCATTCTGCTATAGCCTTCACAATTCTGAGTATCTTGTCCATTCGTTGCTTCGTTCACAGATGATTAGATTGATCAGAAGCTTGGAGCTTGTTGCTGAATAGATTGTCCTTAAAGTGATTCGACGAGACGTAGTCATACGCTTTAATTCCCTAAATTTTGCCTGGACCTCCCTTTCGGGTTTTCAATCCACCGGGAAACCCTTTTTTGCCCAAGTTGCCCTTTCAGGTTTTCAACTTGCCGGCTGTACAGATTTTTTATTTATCCCTAATTTTTGCCTAAACCTCCCTTTCGGTTTTTCGATTCACTGGGATGCCCATTTTTGCCCAAGTCGCCCTTTCAGGTTTTCAACTTGCCGGGTCATTTTATGCGTAGTATCTTTTGACTATGTCTGTGTTCGCAGGGTGCCGCAAGTCGTCACCATCCATGGTGGTCAGAATCATCGCCCCACTAGAAAAAATGCTCTTTATCACAAATGGTCCTTCGTAAGTAGGAGTCCATTTGCCCCTGGGATCACTTTGCGACAAGATGATCTTCTTGATTACAAGATCTCCGACTTGATATACTTGACGCTTGACTTTCTTGTTGAAAGCCTTGATCATCCGTTTCTGATACGTCTGACCATGACAAATAGAAGTAAGTCGCTTCTCGTCGATCAAATTAAGTTGATCAAACCGGGTCTGAATCCAATCGTCTTCACTCAAACCAGCATCCTTCATAATCCTCAAGGAGGGAATCTGAACCTCCATAGGTAAAACAGCTTCCATGCCATATACCAAAGAAAAGGGGGTTGCCCCTGTTGAAGTACGTGCCATGGTACGATATCCATGCAGAGCAAACAGTAACATCTCATGCCAGTCTTTGTAGGTGACTGTCATCTTTTGAATGATCTTCTTGATATTTTTGTTTGCGGCTTCAACAACACCGTTCATCTTCGGCCGATAGGGAGATGAATTTTGATGATAAATCTTTAACTGCTCGCACAGAGCGGTGATCATGGTGTTATTCAAATTTGTACCGTTGTCTGTGATGATCCTGTCGGGGATACCATACCGGCATATGAGGTTCTGCTTGATGAAGCGGGCAACCACATTCTTTGTAACAGAGGCGTAGGAAGTTGCTTCGACCCACTTGGTAAAATAATCAATAGCCACCAGGATGAAGCGATGTCCATTGGATGTCGTAGGCTTGATCTCTCCAATCATATCAATTCCCCACATCACGAAAGGTCAAGGAGCTGTCAGAACATTGAGAGGAACTAGAGGAATATGTACCTTGTCAGCATAGACTTGGCATTTGTGACAAGTACAGGAATATTGATGACAATCAGCTTCCATGGTAGACCTGTAGTAGCCTGCCCTTAGAATCTTCTTAGCCATCGTATGTCCGCTTAAGTGGGTGCCAAATGTGCCACTATGTTTTTCAGTCATGATCAACTCGGCTTTAACCTTATCCACGCAACGAAGTAGAACACAATCATGGATGCGCTTATATAAGATACCATTGCTCAGGAAGAACTTGGCAACAAATCTCCTTAAGAACTTTTTGTTATTGACGGAAGCTCCTTCAGGGTATTCTTGAGTCTGGAGATACCTTTTGATTTCATGAAACCAGGGTTGTTCCACTACTTCTTCGGTATTAATCTCATGACAGTGTGCAGGTTCGTCCATTCGTTCGACGGTGATTTGGGGAGCCTCGTTATCCCAGTTGAGTTTAAACATGGAGGACATTGTAGACAGAGCATCTGCTAGCTGATTTTCTTCTCGCGGGAAGTGTTCGAAAGTAATCTGCTCGAAATGAGGCAACATAGTCAAGACATGTTCTTTGTATGGGATAAGATTAGGATGTTTAGTGTCCCACTCTCCTTTGACTTGACTGATAACCAAAGTCGAGTCCCCGAATACGACCAAATATTTGATTCCCAAGTCTATAGCAGCCTTGAGACCAAAGATGCAAGCTTCATATTCAGCCATGTTGTTGGTACAGCTGAAGCAAAGTCGGGCAGTGAAGGGTGTATGGCAACCTTCCGGAGAAATGAGTACCGCACTGATACCGTTGCCAAGTGCATTTGAAGCACCATTAAAGTACAAGGTCCATCGGGATCCTTGTTCAGGTCCGTCATACGGTCCCTTACCTTCAATGTTGTCCAATGTCATGATGTCCTCGTCAGGGAAGTCGAATCTCATAGATTGGTAATCTTCGACGGCTTGTTGAGCTAGATGATCAGCTAGTACACTCCCCTTTATAGCTTTTTGGGTTGTATACTGGATATCATACTCTGTCAGGATCATTTTCCATCTAGCGATTCTTCCAGATAAAGCAGGCTTCTCGAAGATATACTTAATCGTATCCATCTTGGAAATCAGCAAAGTGGTATGAGTCAACATATACTGCCTCAGCCGGCGAGCATCCCATACTAAAGCGCATCAAGTTTTCTCGAGAAGTGAGTAGCGAGTCTCACATTCGGTAAACCTTTTGCTAAGGTAATAAATGGCATGCTCTTTTCGGCCAGACTTGTCATGTTGGCCCAGTACGCACCCCATTGAGTTATCCAAAATAGTCAGATACATGATTAACGGCCTTCCTTCGACGGGTGGCATCAAGATAGGAGGTTCCAGCAAATACTCCTTGATCTTATCAAAAGCAGCTTGACAATCATTGTTCCATTCAACTACCTGATCTTTCTTCAACAGCTTGAAGATTGGCTCACAAGTAGATGTCAGGTGAGAGATGAACCTTGCGATATAGTTTAAGCGTCCCAAGAATCCTCTAACCTCATTTTCAGTGCGGGGGGCAGGCATTTCTTGTATAGCTTTAACTTTAGCAGGGTCAACCTCAATGCCTTTGTTGCTGACGATAAATCCCAAAAGTTTACCAGACCTGACTCCAAAAGTGCACTTGCTTGGGTTCAGTCTGAGCTTATACTCCTTCAATCTGACAAACAGTTTCTGCAGATGATCGAGGTGTTCTTCTTATGTCTGTGGTCGGGCTATCAAGTCGTCTACGTAGACTTTAATCTCATGATGTATCATGTCATGCAATAAAGCTACCATGGCGCGTTGATAGGTTGCCCCGACATTCTTCAGTCTGAATGGCATCACTTTGTAGCAGAAGGTACCCCACTGCATAACAAAAGTAGTCTTCTCCATGTCTTCGGGGGCCATTTTGATCTGGTTGTATCCCGAGAATCCATCCATGAAGGAAAATACCTTGTGTTGAGCTGTGTTGTCAACCAAGATGTCGATGTGTGGTAGTGGAAAATCATCTTTAGGGCTAGCCCTATTTAAATCTCTGTAATCCACACACATTCTGACTTTACCGTCCTTTTTAGGCACGGGCACAATGTTCTCAACCCATTGTGGATAGGAAGTAACAACCAAAAAGCCAGCGTTGAATTGCTTCATCACCTCAGCTTTGATCTTCTCAGACATGTCGGGCCTCATTCGGCGGACCTTTTGTTTGATCGATGGACAGTCTTCTCTTGTAGGGAGACGGTGAACCACGATATTTTTGTCTAGCCCCGGCATGTCTTCATAGGACCAGGCAAAGATCTCAACATATTCGTTCAACAACTGCACTAAGCGCTCTTTGACACCTTGTTCCAGGTTGGCACCCACCTTAACCTCTTTCTTGTCTTCCTCTATTCCCAAGTTAATGGTCTCTAGCAACTCTTCGTGGGGCAGGATAGCCCTCTCTTCTTGCTGCAAAAGTCTGGCTAACTCTCCCGGTACTTCACAGTCTTCGTCATCTTCGTACTCAACGTGATTGACCAGATCTTCAGAGTCACCGAAGGCTAAAGCAGAATAGTTACCCATGGAATTCGGAGTGGATGGGTACCTGCATTTTGTGAGTGTGGGTGTGTGTAAGGGATAGCCATCCTTAAACAAAATGAAATGCAAAAGGAAAGAAAACACAACAGTTTATAGATGAAAACGTCCAATGATTCATTAAAACATGGCATATGATAATGAAGGAAATCAAGCCCTTACAAAGGGACCTATATGCCCCGGGCAAGGCATAAGGTGAAAATAGTGTACGCATTGTTTAGTTATTACAGACTAAAACAGGAAATTGTTCATTGATAAATTACTGGTTGATGAAAGTGATGGGAATAAAGTCCTTTGCTTCCCAGTTGCTTAATCCTCCTTCGACGGTTGGAAAGATCCAATCTTCAAAGTTGTCTTCTTTATCATCATCTTCTAAAGCATTAATTCCATGGTGAGTGATTTTTACGGGTGGTCCTCCAGCCTTGGAGCGACTCATAGCTTTCTGGCCAGCAGCAGTAAAACCTAGTCCGAACTTGTCCGTCTTATAGGGAAAATCAGGCAGTTGCCCCCACACTGTACTCCTTCCTTCTTTGATTACAGCCTCTACGTCCTTGAGAGATTCCATCCTAGACACATGCTTGGGAACGATAGGCACACCAACCATTATCTTCGCAACTGCGACCTCAGGAGAAACTTCCTCAAAATGTTGGAAAGGCGTTTCTATGAATTCGCCATCCAACTCCATATAGCGGAAGGAGTTGAGTCGACTTATCATGTACTCTTCCTCGCCGTGTACCGTTATAATCTTACCCTGGACAGGATACTTTAGCATTTGGTGTAAAGAGGAGGTAACTGCCCCAGCATAGTGGATCCACGGCCTTCCCAATAAGCACAAATATGAGGGACGGATGTCCATCACATAAAAGGTAGAGTTGAAGGTCTCGGTGCCCACTTTGATAGGAATGTCCACTTCTCCACAGACCATCCTCTTAGAACCGTCGAAGGCTCTAACAATGATGTTACTGGGTTTGAGGGTTAATCCTTCGCAGTCCAACCTATCCAATGCCTTTTTCAGCAGTACATTCAAGGATGAACCGGTATCAACTAGGACATGGGCAAGTGTGGTTCCTCTGCATTCTACTGATACATGCAGTGCGTCATTGTGCTTCCTTCCCTTTGGGGTCAAATCAGCATTGGAAAAATCAAGACCAATATCAACAGTAAGGTTGGCCACGCACTCTTGAAACTGGTCAGCCGAAGTTTCTTGAGGCATGTGTGCCGTCTTTAAAAATTTGATCAAGGCCTTAACATGGGCCTCAGAGAAGAGTAGAAGAGTCAACATGGAGATTTTGGAAGGGTTCTGCCCTAGCTGTTCCACGACGTTGTAGTCGCTCCTCTTGATTATCTTTAAGATTTCTTCCATCTCTTTCTGGGTGGTTTCGGGGATTACCACAGTCTGAGCCTTCATCCTGACAGGTGCTTCTAGTATCCCCTTACCCTTATCGGGAGTATCAACAGAGGGTCTAACTTCAGGAGTATCCAATTCTTCAATTATCGGGCTTTGCACAGATGGCTTAGCAGGCACATAAGCTTTCGAGGGTCCGAAGACTGCTCGAAGGGGAGCAATCTTCGGAGAAAAAATCTGTCTGATGCGAGTTATCTTGCTTGTTCCCGTAATGTTCCCAATATCAGGGGTTTCATCATCAGAGCTTTCTTGGACTGATTCAATCTGTTTGATACCATGATAAAAGATTTCTCCTCTGTAGTTCCATGGTATCGTCTTGTTAGATTGATACGGGACAGGCCCCGGCATGGTGATTTTTAACGGCACAAACTTAGGATCAGGCGTAATCTTGACAGGCCTTTTGCAAGCCTTGGGAAGATTGTCGGAGATGGTTATTATTGCAATGTCATTGGTTGAAGTAGCAAAAGTAGCAGGAGTAACAGGAGTGAAGGTATCAATAGGAGTCTTTTGGAAGAGTATCTCTTGGGTATCCATCAGCCGTTGGATACCTGATTTCAACATTGGGCAGTCAGCTCGTATGTTTAAACAAAAACAACAGTCTTTTCCACAGCCTGGGAATATCCCGGCTCTCATCAAATTCACTTTAATCACTTGTAAGGGAGTCAAAAGGTCAGCAACATTGGTAACATGAAGGTCCTCCATAACGGCATGAACATTATGACCGTGCTTGGGCATTGGGGCAGAAATCACATTCGGATTTTCGGGCATATCGAATTCTACCTCCTTGGCGTTGATCAGGTCTTGGATTTTGTTCTTAAGAGCCCAACAGTTGTTGGTATCATGCCCTATACTGTCAGAGTGGTAAGCACATTTTGCATTGGAGTGGTAATATGGAGAAGAAGTATTAGGGTTCTTTGGCGCTTCCTTCAAATTGGTAAGATTCAGCTTTAACAGATGAGGGAGTACTTGAGCTGGTGTCATGTTGATTTGGGTAAACTGCCATTGTGGACTTTCTACCCGTTGCTGATTAGATCTTGGCCGGTTGCTGCGAGGTTGATCATTTGAAGAGTTTTAAATCATTACTGCCCTTATTGTTGGTCGGCGCTTGGTTCTTCCTTGACTTTTCTGAGAATAAACAGCAAAAGCTTCCTTCTTAGCTGGGAGGGTCTTCTTAATAGCAGTGGACACGGAGGCATCTTTCTGAATCTTACCACTTTTAATGTCGGCCTCGACCCTTTCACCGGTCAGAATTAATTCGGTAAATCCAGCAGAGGAACTTCCGATTAAATGGTTGAAGAAAGGGCTAAACAAGGTCCCTAAAAACATGTCAACCAGCTCTCTATCCGACAATGGTGGCTGCACCCTTCCAGCCAGATCACGCCACTTCTGGGCATACTCTTTAAATCCTTCATTAGAAGCCATACCCATACTCTGTAGTTGAGTACGAGTAGGTGCTAATCAGCGTTGTATTGGTATTGTCGGTAGAAATTAGCAGCTAAGTCTTCCCAGTTATGAACATCAGATCTCTCGAGTTGATAGAACCAGTCCAATTGTGTTCCTGACAAACTATCTTGAAAATAGTGGACCCAAATATCCTTATCAAAAGAGTGAAGTTGGATCTTTCTGACGTAGGATCTCAGATGCATCTTTGGACAGGACAAACCGTCATACTTGGCAAATGTTGGTACTTTTAATTTGGGAGGAATGACGATCCCAGCGACCAACCCTAGTTCTTCGAAATCTAAACCAGGTACCCTTTGCAACTCCATGGTTGCCAACCGATCTTCAATATTTTTAAATTTATCATCCGCCGAGGGATATTGTTGTTCGGAGTAATCTTCATCTTCTTCCTCTTCCTCCTCTTCAACCTCAAATTCAGAAGGCATCGCTGCTCCTTTTCCTTTACCATCCCCTTCATCAGACGTTTAGGGGAATTTGAGAACTTTTCTAGCATTGTTTTCAAACTTTCTTCCAAAAGTGGCTACTCCGGGCCTTTTCTTATTTTTATCTTTATCTTTCTCCAACAGTGCTTTAAGGTCCTCTTGACCCTTTGCTAAGGCCATGAGGAGTTGCTGGAATTGAGAGTTATGTGCTTGCAGATCCTTAACCGTTTGCTCCAAATCCATCTTGCTGAAATAAACAACAGAAAGATAAGGAAACCTGTTGTGAAGACCTGTTTATGCATATGATGAATGATATGTTATTCATGTAATGCATTCAAGGATTTAGAAATTCAAATTTGTTGCAAACAAAAAGAACATACGTCATATTAAGAAGAAATTTGTTAGTACATAAGTGCCCCATGGGCAAAATATTACAAAATTCTTAATGTAAAAAGACATTGTGCATCCTCTTTGGTGCAATGTAAGTGTTGAGAGTTTCCTCCTCATGAAGTCGGCGGGTAAGCTCCAAAACCTTCTTCTCACTTGCATAGAAGTTGGCTTCAAAAGTACTCTGTTCTTCCTTGTGTTGGATCCAACTCTTTTGTAATTCTTCCAATGATGTTGGCATGTCAGGATGTAGGAGGGTGTATGGAACCTCTCCTTCCATAACAAGCTCTTTGATCACGGGGAGAATGTGAGGGTATGGCATCATAAGATTCTGGGCGCGGGCTCGTACCCACTTGAGGTAAGGCTCAAGGGGGATGGAATTCTTGTGCCCCAGTGTCTTACTATCCACTTTGTTGGGAATCCTCCAAGCTCTTATGAACCTTTGTCGAAGTCCTTGCGCATCATTGTCGAAGTCAAAAACCAAGTCAGGAATCAGCATGTCATGAGGGCCATCCCTCCGGGCATATCCAAACTGTCTTAGAGCTAAACAGGGGTTGTAGGTGATGCCTCCCCTAATGCCAAGTAGTGGGACATTAGGGAATTCCCCACAATGATCAATGATGATGACATTTTCTCTTGACCGAGAACACCAATGAACATCAGAGTGTGTTAAGGTCATCAATCGTTGTGACCATCTTAAAGCCTGCTCATTCTTTAAAACTGACTGTGGAAGGTGAGAAATAAACCACCTTGCTAGAAGAGGAGTACAGCACATGAGAACACCTCTTTTCCTCATTGTTCGTGTGTAAAATGAGTGTAGGATGTCCCCAAGCAATGTAGGTACTGGATTCCGAGATATAAAAATCTTGACAGCATTCACATCTATAAGTTGATTAGGGTTTGGGAACAAGACCAACCCATAGATGAGGAGTGCTACAATCTCTTCAAAGGCTTGTAGATCTAGAGAATTCCAGCAGTCTTGTGCCTTCTCAAACAGAAATTTTGCCAAGAAACCCTTGACACCACTTTTGGTTTCCCAATGTCCTTTGATATCAGATGGTTGCAAGTGTAATGCTTGAGCAACATCTTCAGGATTTGGTTCTTTTTTCGTACCGTTGTAGGGTAGTTAATGAAGAATATGAATTCTCAGGAGTTGAGAAAATTCCTCCAAAGTAGGTACTAGTTGATAATCAGGAAATGTGAAACAGTGGTGTAGGGGGTCAAAGAATTGGAAGAGAACTTTCACCATGTCTTCTTCAATATTGGAGTTGACCAAGTTGAGAAGTCTACCATGTCTTTCACTGAAGAGAGAATTATCTGGAATCTTGGAAGTAAGCTCCTTGAGTTGAGGAGGGATTCTCACAAGGTTAACTTGAATTGTTTTCCTGCGAAGAGATTTCATGACCTACAAAACAAGAACAAAGATGAAGATCCAAACCCTTGAAATGGTTAGTGGATGCATATGATGCTTTATGATGTTCATGATGTATGCACAAACACATGTACAAGCAAGTCATACAAAACCCTAGTTTCAGGCTTGCATGAGGTTTCATAGGTAAGTACCCTCTTGAGTTTAGTTGGCTCAAACTTGTCCTATAAATAGTAACCAGGTTCTAAGGAGCTCAATATCACTGGATTATTTTCTTTGTTCATTGTTTTGGTTTAGCCACTTAACTGGCGACCAAAATATTCCAAGAAAACAACCCTCAATGAGTGTAGTATCGAGTATCTACCAACTTCAGACTGTACCAAAGCCGATCATCTCACTACCCCTAAATAAGGCCAAGATGGTCAAGTAAGGTTCTAAGAGTTCATTAGTGCTTCATGACATCACTCAACGGCCCTGTATTCTCTTTGATTGACTCAAAGGCTACCGGTACTCACAAATATGTCGCACTAATATAGCTATTGCTTCAACCATGTCGGTATACCCCGCACAGTTTTCACAACGTATTGCTATTTACCCATGAATGTTTCCCAAATCCGGGTGGAGGATTTCAAGCCCAAACAAGTGAACTAAATGTAAAGCGATCAAAGCAATCAAGATAAGCATACAAAGGTGATCTAAGCCCTAAGGTTACTCCACTCTTAAAGAAATCCCCAACAGAGTCGCCAGTTCTGTGATACGGTGGGAGAACTGACTTGAAGGTTTTGCGTTTGTGTTCGCAAATGTTTCGGTTTAGCAAGAGTCGCCACCGACTTTTTGTTTTATCCTAAGGAAAGGTCAAAAAGCACAGGAAAGACCTTTGAGATGTTTTCTTGGGTTCGGGGAGTAGATTTTGAAAAGGGAAGGTGCTAGCACCCTTTTCATCCATGGTTTTCCATGGGCTCTTAGTTTTAGATCACTTGCGTTTGCTTTTCAATTTGTTTGAAATGGTGCTTTGTGTGTGGTTTTTGAAAGTGCTTTTGAAACTAGGCCATCGTTGTGGCAACCTTTGTAATGATTCTTGTTTGAATGTATACAAAGGTGTTTTTGTCTTTTGAAAAGATTTCAATGTTTGAAAGTTTGTTTTGAGAAATGTTTTGAAATTGTGTTGTGAGGTGTGTTTGAAAATAGCAAGAATGTTTTTGCAAGCTTTTTGATCAAGTAACTAAGAGTTGTCTACCCTATTTTACTCAAAGATTCTTCTTATGTTTTTTAACCCTTTTGACAGTGTTGTTTTACCATTGAGTTTGGTAGACAACCTTGTATTAGGATGTTAAACAGGACAGGCATGGGTCATCATATAGACCATGATAGCAATTGTGCTAAGTATCTTTTAGCAATTTTCCGAGGGACTAGATCATTTTTTATAGGCAACCAAGATAGCGTCATCGAGGGACTATGATCTTTTGTTTTGTTTTTGTTTTGCCAATAGATACTCAACATGCATATCATGGCCCATTTATTTAGGCAACCAAGTGGAGATACCTTAAGGGGTGTTTGTGTGCAAGTGTGTTTTATTGCATGCAAGAGTTTATCTTGAATTAGGATTCTCTATTTCATTGATTTTATCTTGCCATACACATCCTAATTACTAGCATTTACATTTGAAAGCAATAAAGTGCGGAAATGTAAAATCCTATGCTATTACAGCATTTAGGGGATGGGGATACACATGTGTACATGGGGTGGTTCAACGAGAAAAATAGATAAGAAAAAAAATAACAAAGGGAAGATAGAGAGAAAGAGAGAGAGGGGTAGCACGCTGCTGAGAGGAAGTCAGAAGTTCTGACCCAGGCCTGTTGCAGGATTATCAACCTGTTAGTGAAATTGTATGAGTCAGAACTTCTGACTCTAGCACCTGCAAAACAGAAACCTGTTAGTGGGAAGGTCAGAAGTTCTGACCCCCATGCGCTGCAAGACAAAAGTTTGTTAGTGGGGAAGTCAGAAGTTATGACCCTGCTGGAAATACAATAACTCTCAGAAGTTCTGATATTATTGACAGCAAAACAGGCTTCAGATGTGCTAACGTCAAAGTCAGAACTTGGCTTCTCCCTGTGCTAGCCAGAACATCTGCAGTTTTATTATTTTTCCACAAAACAGAAAACATGCTTGGGACAACCTCAGCAAATGTCAAAGTGTTTCAGGAGACAGAACCAACAAGGTCACAGGCGGGTTCTACACTGATTCACTTCCTACTTAAACATTCTGAGGTATGAAAATCCTCAGAACACAAACAGCAGCAACGTGATATTTATATTATGTTTATTGAGCATGCAAAGTTGATGATGCTTAGCAGCATGATGAAAGTCAGCAGTGCTTACCTGGCTGTTGAAAAAGTCTGTGAGTGGGAGCTAGCTTTAGTTCTGATTGTGTTTTGGACAGGTTCTTTTTAGAATGGGTGGATGGAGAAGGTATGTGTATGTATGGTCAAAAATTCTATGGGTGTTCTTTTGTCACAAAGAAAACTGGGTATTAATGAAGTTTGGAGGTAGGAAGTTCAAAGTTTGTGAAAAAATAAAAGAGATTCACAAGGTTTTTCTTTTACTAGAGTTTTCTGTTTCTTCTCTAGCAATTTTTTCTGGATGTTTTTTCACGTCCCCTTTGTGATGGACAATGGTGTCCTATTTATAGGCAAGGCTTTGTGGATTTTTGAACGTTAAAGGGCGCCAATATTATGCAGTAGAGGTTAACTCGTTTTTGAAGGAAGTTCATGAAAAGTTGTGATGATGGACAGCTTTTCAGCCTAGGCTGGAACAGTAGGCAAGGATTGAGGAGAAGTGACCTCTATAGGAGAAAAGTGGCGCATAGACCCATGCCTAAACCTGCACAAGGGTGTTTACCAAGCCACACGTGGAGAGACCCCTTGGATGAATATTCAGGAGTGGTTGTGAGCATTAATGAGCATTAAATGGTGATGAGATTTATCAACATCAAAAATCTTGTAATAGGAAATTTTACATCATTACCTAAAACCTTAGCCAGCAGTTCTGCTTCACCAAAAACAACGTAAACCAAGCTCTGACCTTGGCCTCTTGTTGTCTCAGCAAGTTCTTAGAGTTTTCCAGTAGCTCCTTTGATCTGCCTTTAAAGTTTCTGGACTTAGTGATCTTGCTTCAGTACTTTACCCAATCTGCTGATCCTATTATCTTCTGATCCCAGTACGTTCTGAAGGAGTTTCTGGCTCTGTTGCTTTTTCTAGAAAACTCTGACTGAACTTTTACGTAGCTGCTGAAAAATCCATGTTCTGACTGAAGATCATGTGTTGAACCATGTTTATAATCTCTGACTGAGCTGTTGTAACTGCTGAAAGAGCCATGTTCTGACTGAATGTTATGTGTTGAGCCAAGTTTGCAGTCTCTGACCGTTTCTGCCTGGAGGTTGGTTCAGAAGCTCTGAAGTGCCATTTTCCTCTTAAACACCCCCTTCTTTTAGAGAAAAATTCCCAATGTTTAGAATTTAATTTTTCCAAGGTAAAAGCTTTGCCTTTAGAGCTTGCAAATGACCATTTTGCTCTTGTAAATTGTTTTCTTGGAAAGGAACGATAATGAAGGGCTTGGCTTTGTTTAAGAGAAAAACCTGAGAGTTCAGGATGAATTCCTGAAGGATGGGAGGGCAAATTTTTGGGTACAACACCTATCACAACCTAGAGGATCGGAAATTGAAGAGTTTGTGTGTTTATCATGATCTAGAGGATAAACGACACGAGAATAGGCTTAAGTATTCATCACGACCTAGAGGATAAATAATGTAGTCCAGATATTTATCATACCTACCATAACCTAGAGGATCGATAATACGAGGAAAAATGTGTGCATTTATCACGACCTAGATTATAAACGACACGAGGTTAGATTTATGTACTCATCACGACCTAGAGGATGAATAACATAAACCAGATAAATTGCATAGCTACCACAACCTAGAGGATAGATAATACGAGGATGAGTTTGTGCATTTAGCATGACCTAGAGGATAAATGACAAGAGGGTAGTCTTACGTATTTATCTTGACCTAGAGGATAAATGACGTAATCCAGATGATTCTCCTATCTATCACAACCTAGAGGATAGATATTTGAACAGTGTTTTGATAATCAGATCTTTAGATAACTAATCCAAAGATAAGATCGAAGTTTACCGGTTGTGTCTGTTTGATGTTGAGTAAAATCAGATGAGAGTATTGTGTTATCGTATCTGCGGGGATTGGAGTGATATCAAAATCGTTCAATGATTTCTATATTTCTAAGCATAAGTTTCAAGTTTTGTTTGATAATTTTACGAAAAGTAAATTGCGTAAATAACGAAAGATAAATATCATAGGAATAGACTTATTGGGGATTAGTTTTCATTCACCAATTTGATATGCAAAACTCATATCACTTATATACCGTCTATGCTTGTTTCATTATCCTCACATATTGCATACAAATAAATCTCATGTCTAAACTTTGATGTGATTTCTACCTTATGGTTTAATCGGCGATTTCTCAGCCTATTAAACAATACAGTAGCATTACAATTCAATACTTTAGTGAATATTAAACATAAATTTATGTCTAGCATTTAGAGTTTAATAGTTGTTATCTCGGATCGAGATTAGAACCGTATTTGTCAATATCAATTATATCCATGAAATAAACGGTAAAACAAAGATAACATCAATAATGATTCAAACATAAATTGCATATAACGCCATGATCAAAGTAAATACATAATGTTTCGGTGAACTACAACTAATCCCAACAAGAGAGGGATTTAGCTACTCATGGTAACTTGAAGCACAAATGTAGAATTGAGTTGAAACGACATCAACGACGATTTCTAGAATCTTGATGCGTATCCATCCCTTCTACCCAAAACCTCCTCTACACCTATTCTACTGATACTTCTAAGTTTATTACAATTGATAAAACTGGAATCCCTGATGAACTGAGTTATTGTCTTATTTATAGTTGTCCTGGCCGCCTGAGTTTTCTAAGCGAACTATACTTATCTAAGAGATATGTTTGTTACTTCTCCTTTAAGTTTTAAATCAAACCACCCTTCAGATGCGGCCAAAGTTTACTAATCAAGGTGAGGCTCTCTTAGCGAAGTTGCCTTCTTCATCCTGACGTCTTTTCAAAACATATTTCTTTGACCGCCCTGTTTCACTAAGCAAAGTGATACTCGCTTAGTAAAGTTGCTTTCTTCAGCTTGAAGTCTTTTTTACCACCCTATTTCGCTAGGCGAGGGCCCGATTCGCTAAGCGAACTGCTTCATTTTTCCCCCCTGCTGGTGAAACTTGTTGATTTGGTTTTGTCTTGTGTTCGCTACACGAACTATTCCTTGCTAAGAAAATTGGTCTTTTTGCTACATCTTACTTAGCGAAGTGTCTGATAGATGGATTTTGCTTTAGGGACCAAACCTTGCATAAAACACACCAAACCAAGTAAAATTGCATAGTAACACTTTTATTCAATAATTGAAGTTTTTTATGTTATAATTTTGTTAATTAAGTAAGATAAACGCTATGTAATAATGTGAAAATTTCCATGAATCAAGCATTCATCAAAGTCTCTCCAACTTGAATCTTTGTTTGTCCTTAATCAAAGCAAATCAAAAGCAAGAGTTTATCTACCATTCTTCACATGATCAATCAAAATTTGCAATGAAGTAATCAAGTACATGGTTTAATGTTGAATTTCCACATCTAGGTATGTCATGTTTATCATTCTCCTTGCATTTAGACATACCTATGAAAAGAGTCCTCCACATAAAATTCATGTCAAGCAATCCAAATTAATAGAAATGTCTTTTGGTAAGTCACACTTATCACATTTTTGTGCAATTGAAAAATAATGAGGTATTTTTATCTCTCATATGATAAATTTGCTAACATCTTGATTAATTCATGCATTCATCTAAGAAAAATATGTTGACATGTAAAGACAAAGATCACTAAGGTCTTTTTATGGTTGTAATGTGGCCAAGGTACCAAAGAAGTGTCATTTACTATGGCTAATGCAAACAAATTGTTTGTTTAGTTTTTCTTTGAAGTGCATTCATAAACTTTGATTCATGTGAATCACATTATTTATCAAAACCTTTCATTGGTTCTTTCTTTTTTCACACATTCATCTTTTCATTTCCTTGTTCTTTTTATTTTCTCACTTTTATTTTTCTTTCATTTTTCTTTTGATTCCTACCACTTTCCATTTTCCATTCTTTTGAACAAGTACTTTTAGTTTTTTTTCTCTCCCTAATTTTAAACAAAACCTTTTTTTTCTTTGAACGCTCTTTTAGATTTGGCAAAAGATATGAATGGTTTCAAGGTTCATTTTCAAGAAAAATAGAATCTATCATAGATGAACTTCTTATGATTTTCAATGATATAGAACAATGCTTTAGAAAGTGTTTTTCTTAATACATTGTTCAGTTCATGGATGATGGATTCATGTCATAAGACTAAAAAAGGGGTTGCAAATGATCACTCACTCTCAAGGAACAATGAGGCTACATTTGGTCTACTAGTTATGCTCAAATTTAAAGAATTAGTGTGATCCCTTATATGTTTATACAATGATCATCATATGTGCAAGATTAAGCATGAAATAAACGAGTTAAAAAAAGAATTTATTAGTCTCCTAAGCATATGGTGAACCATGGAAGGATGCCTCACTTTTTCTGGTTTTAGAACTAAGTGGTTCATAATGAAAACATGTTATTTCTTAGGATGAATGAGCTGATTTTATGCAGATTACTCATGTCATATTCATGCTAAACCCTAAGAAAGAAATAAACACATACCTTGGTTTGTGAAATTCTTTCAAAATTGGATCGATACCATTGCACCTTTGTTGATTCACGTGACTTTGGTCTTCCACTCCTTGCCTATTGCATTTAAATTATAGAGGACAAATGTTCAAGAAAGATATCATGGATTGACCATAAGACACCTATAACTTCAAGATAAACAAAGCACTGATGTGAAGAAAGTAGCATGAATGACATTTTGGATGATTCTGCTATTTTCGCTTAGCGAAACAGAGCTCGCTTAGCGAATTTTGCAAAATTCAGTTTTATGAAAAAATTTATTTTTGGCTTATTCATGCTATTTTTATTCCTATTCAAAACTAATTATGCAAGGAAATAAATATGTAAAGGGTTGGGTTACCTCCCAACAAGTTCTTATTTAACGTCATTAGCTCGATGCCTGTTTTCATGAAAATACAAGGTGGTTTGTATGAATTCTTCAAAGTGTTCTTGCCATCATTTTTTTGCCTTTCTTTGTCATTCATTCTTTTCAATACCAGGCCTATGTCCATATTACACCACTGTAACTCCATTTCCATCTTCCTCCATAGCCAAAAACATAGCACTACACATTGAATTCTCCAAGCCATTTCAGCCACTCTCAACTCAAGCTAACTATTGCATTAACTTCCTGGGAACTTGAGGAAGCTAACCTGATCATTGCAGCACCTTGAATTAAGCTCATTTGCATTTCACGATATCCAGTTTTGAGGTATTTTTCTCGAACTTCTATCTCATTACTTAGGCATTGTTAGGCTTGCATTTATGAAGATAAAATGTAGACATCATTGCCCTGAATCTGTACATGTTCATAGATTTTATTTATATTGATTGAGCTAGGAGAATTTTAGGCTTGAACCTCTGAAAACAATTAGGTCAGAATTTGGTACTTTCAAAAATTCTCATTCATTTTTTATTTATAGCTTATGATATATATATGGTTGGATTCATAAGGAAAAATGGAGCAACTTTAATGTTTGCATTTTCCATTTTTATTGAGAAATGAATGAGATACAGTTGGTCTGGCTGGAGGTTGAAGATGAAGTGTATGTTAGAACAAAGTTTGAATCTACTACCCTAAGTTTAAGTTTTGATGATAACAAAATGAAAAGACATATAAATTGTATGATTCATGTAAGACATATATGCTACCTAAAAATTACATTCTGTTTTACAGAAACTCTGATGGACATCAGCAAGAGAATATCATCATCAGCATCAGAAGATGAAATATCAACATCAGCATCAGAGGATGTTATATCAGATGCCAGAATCAGAAGATCAACATGTGCTTACGCTGAAGCTTGATGAACATATCTGCGCGTAACAATCTGAACTTTGATCAAGAAAACAACAACTCACTAGCACCTAGCAGCGTCAGAATAAGCCAAAGCCAGAACACGCTTAAGTGGCAACGGTACTTTGCATTCAAGATACTTTATTATCAACGGCATTATTCCAGACAAAGATCTTCTTAATTTGGAAAGAATGTTATTGGCATTGAAACGAAATTAACTGACTCCAACGTACCATTTTCCAATGCTATATAAACAAGTCAGTGAAGATTGAATTGGCTAATGCTCTACAACTCTCTACACGATTAAATCTATTCATCATCTTCCTCACTCTCAGTTTGCTAAAGCTCTCAAATTCTTTACTCAATTATTTTAGCACTCTAGTTCTCATAAGCTTAACGTGTGTAGTATCACAGTTGTGATAAACAGTTTTTGTAGAAAACGTTCAACACACTTAGATTTCATTTATCTGTAAGAAAGTATTTCCTTGAGAAACCGGTTTGTGGTTTGACTCAAGAAGGCTTTAGCAGTTGTTAAAGCAGTTGTAATATTCAGTTGAATATAGTGGATTAAGACCTCGTTGGAGAGAGGCGAAATCACCTTGACGGGTGGACTGGAGTAGTTTGAGATCAAACAAACCAGGATAAAAATACCATGTTGACTGCAATTGATTTCAAGTTTTTACAATTCAACCCCCCTTCTTGTGTTTTTCACTATTTCAATTGGCATCAAAGCGCCTGGTTCTGAGCTAAAACACTTAACCATGTCAGTACAAGATCCAGCGTCAGAAAAACACAATGGCAGGAACATATCAACACACCAGCAATGACAACAATGAAGACAGAGACAGATTCAGCGGCAAACCTCCAGTCTTTGATGGAGAAAATTTTGATTACTGGAAAGACAGAATTGAAAGCTTCTTTTTGGCACATGATATTGATCTGTGGGACATGATGACAGATGGATACAAGCACCCAGTGAATGCAAGCGGTCAGAAGATTCACAGAAAAGCAATGTCTGATCAACAAAAGCGTGACTTCAAAAATCACCACAAGGCCAGAACCATTCTTCTCAGCGCCATCTCTTACGCTGAATATGAAAAGATCTCTAACAGAGACACAACAAAGAACATGTTTGACTCACTCAGAATGACGCATGAAGGCAACATTCAGGTCAAAGAAACTAAAGCTCTTGCGCTCATTCAGAAGTATGAGGCATTCAAAATGGAAGAAAGTGAATCCATTGAAACAATGTTCTCAAGATTCCAAATTCTGGTGGCTGGTCTCAAGGTTCTGGACAAAGGATACTCTACTGTTGATCATGTCAAGAAGATCATCAGAAGCTTGCCAAAACAGTGGAGGCCAATGGTTACAGCGCTAAAGCTAGCTAAAGATCTCAACAAAATTTCTCTGGAGGAACTTATCAGCTCCCTCAGAAGTCACGAGATAGAGCTGGAAGCTGATGAACCTCAGAAGCAAGGTAAGCCTTTAGCATTAAAATCTAACAAAAAATCTGAGTCTAAAGTTTTGCAGGCAGTTGAAGAAACATTTGATGGATCCTCATCAGAAGAAGACGAACTTTCCCTCCTCTCCAGAAGAGTGTACCAACTATGGAAGCAGAGGCAAAGGAAGTTCAGGAATCCCAGAAGATCTGATCAGAATGAGTCCTCTTCCAGATACAGAAGGTCAGATTCTTCCTCTGGATACAGAAGATCTGAAGGCTCCTCAGGAAGCAGAAAGCCAAACACCAAGGACATCATCTGCTATGAATGCAATGAGCAAGGACACTACAAGAGTGACTGCCCAAAGCTTCAGAGGGAAAAGCCCAAAAAGAAGTTTGGAAGAGAAAAGAAGAAAAGTCTCATGGCTACATGGGATGACTCTGACTCATCTGAAGCTGACTCAGAATCAGATGATGAGAGAGCAAACATAGCTCTCATGGCCAACATTTTAGAAGACAGTGAAGCTTCTGAATCAAACTCAGAATCAGACACCGAAGAGGTATTTCCTGACTTTGCAATTAATTTCACTAAGGCTGAACTTGCTGAAAGCCTTAACGAAATTCTGGAAAGGTACCAGCAGATTAGAGTTAAATTCAGAAACCTGAAAAGGAATCTTGAATCTGACTCTGATAAAACTGAGAGTCTTAAATTGGAAAATTCTGAGCTAAAAAATAAAATTTCAAAGTTAGAAAATGTTTTACAAAACTCTCAGAAGGAAACAATTTCTGAAACTCCCAGCAGCGCTGATGAGATCATCAAGGAGTATGATCACAGTTTTCAGAAGTTCCTTGCTAAAAGAATAGATAGAAGCAAAATGGCTTCAATGATCTATGGAGTTAGCAGAAACGGCAGAAAGGGAATAGGATACCAAGGTAAGGTACCTACACCAAAGAATGCCATGGATTTAACTATTAAACACACTCCTCTAAACTCACATTTTGTGTATCGTCACACACATGATATTAAATATACTAGCAGTAAGTATTCTGTGAAACCAAAATTCAACCAGAGTTTTGGTAAATCTAACAAATCAGGACCCAAGAAAATCTGGGTACCTAAGGATAAAATAATACGTGTTGCAGATATCTTTAGCAGCAAATCAGAAACACCAGTCATGGTACCTGAACTCTGGCTGCTCGCGACACATGACGGGAAGAAGGCATATGTTCCAAAGCCTAGAACTTAAGCCTGGAGGCCACGTTGGCTTTGGAGGCAACCAGAGGGGAAAGATCATTGGCTCTGGAACTATAGGTAATGGAAATCTTCCCTCTATAAATAATGTTCTGCTAGTAGATGGATTAATGCATAATCTGTTATCCATAAGTCAATTAAGTGATAACGGTTATGATATAATCTTTAATCAAAAATCATGTAAAGCTGTTAGTCAGAAAGATGGGACTATCTTGTTTAATGGAAAGAGGAAAAACAACATTTATAAAATCAAACTTTCTGAACTGAAAAGTCAGAATGTAAAGTGTCTTCTGTCTGTTAACAACGAGCAATGGATCTGGCACAGAAGATTGGGGCATGTTAGTATGATAAGAATATCTCAGATTAACAAACTCAATCTGGTCAGAGGACTTCCTAATCTGAAGTTCAATTCAGATGCTCTGTGTGAAGCATGTCAGAAAGGCAAGTTTGCAAAACCTTCTTTCAAATCTAAAAATGTTGTTTCTACCTCTAAGCCATTAGAACTTCTGCACATTGACTTATTTGGACCAGTCAAAACTGCTTCAGTCAGTGGCAAGAAGTATGGGTTAGTAATCGTACATGACTATAGCAGATGGACATGGGTAAAGTTCTTAAGACACAAGGACGAGTCACACTATGTGTTTGTCACCTTCTGTAACCAAGTTCAGAATGAAAAGGATCTTAGAATCGTTAAAGTCAGAAGTGATCATGGTGGAGAGTTTGAAAACAAATATTTTGAGTCATTCTTTAATGACAAAGGCATTCTGCATGATTTCTCTTGTCCTAGAACTCCCCAACAAAATGGAGTTGTAGAACGAAAGAACAGAACATTGCAAGAAATGGCCAGAACCATGACCAATGAGACAAACGTTGCTAAGATCTTCTGGGCAGAGGCAATAAACACAGCGTGCTACATTCAAAATAGAATCTCAATAAGACCTATTCTGGAAAAGACTCCACATGAATTGTGGAAGAACAGAAAGCCCAACATTTCATATTTTCATCCATTTGGATGTACTTGTTTTATGTTAAATACAAAAAATTATTTGAACAAGTTTGACTCTAAAGCACAAAAGTGTATTATGTTAGGATACTCTGAACGCTCAAGAGGGTACAGAGTATACAATACAGAAACACAGATTGTGGAAGAATCAATCAGTGTTCGTTTTGATGATAAGCTTGACTCTGAAAAGTCAAAGCAGAATGAAGTTTTTGCAGGTATGGAAGTTGAATTTACAGGTTTTGAAGACAAGTCATCAGAAGCTCTCAACAAAGACATTCCTTAAACATCTGAAAGGAGCACTGCAAGCAATCCAGCAACAGCTGCTGATCAACCTCATAAAAGATTACCCAGAAGCATCTTGGATCACCCAGAAGAAAATATCTTAGGAAGAAAGGAAGATCCAATCAGAACAAGAGCCAACTTCAGAAACTCTGAAGAATCCCTCATGGGACTTGTGTCTCTGATTGAACCTTCTTCTATTGATGAAGCACTTCTGGACAACGACTGGATTCTAGCAATGCAAGAAGAGCTGAATCAATTCACCAGAAATGACGTATGGGATCTCGTTCCCAGACCAAAAGGATTCAACGTCATTGGAACAAGATGGGTGTTCAGAAATAAGCTGAACGAACAAGGTGAAGTTATCAGAAATAAAGCACGACTGGTAGCACAAGTTTATAGTCAGCAAGAGGGGATAGACTATACAGAAACCTTTTCTCCAGTCGCCAGGTTAGAATCTATCAGACTTTTAATTTCGTTTGCTGTTAATAAAGGCATCACTCTGTATCAGATGGATGTCAAGAGTGCATTCTTAAATGGCTATATAGAAGAAGAGGTTTATGTGCACCAACCCCCTGGTTTTGAAAGTACAAAAAATCCAGAATATGTTTTCAAACTAAAGAAGTCACTATATGGTCTGAAAAAAGCTCCCAGAGCTTGGTATGAAAGACTAAGTAACTTTCTGTTAGAAAAAGAATTCACCAGAGGGAAGGTGGACACTACCTTATTTTGTAAGTCAGTTAAGAATGACATCTTGGTTTGCCAAATTTACGTTGATGATATTATTTTTGGATCTACTAATCCTTCTCTTGGAAGAAAATTTGCTAAGTGTATGCAGGCAGAATTTGAGATGAGCCTCATGGGAGAACTGAAATTCTTTCTGGGAATTCAGATCAATCAAAATCCAGAGGGAACTTACATTCATCAGAGAAAATATGTCAGAGAACTTCTGAAGAAATTTGACCTCTCAGAATGTAAGTCATAAAAGATTCCAATGCATCCCACGTGCATTCTGGAAAGAGAAGAGGTAAGCAAAAAGGTAGAACAGAAGGTCTACAGAGGTATGATTGGTTCTCTCCTTTATCTGACGGCTTCAAGGCCTGATATCTTATTCAGCGTATGTATTTGTGCAAGATTCCAATCAGATCCTAGAGAATTTCACTTAACAGCTGTTAAGCGAATTTTCAAGTATCTGAAAGGTACTACTAATCTGGGTTTATTTTATAGAAAATCTAGTGATTACAGCTTAGTAGGCTACTGCGATGCTGACTTTGCTGGAGACAGAGTAGAGCGTAAAAGTACTTCTGGAAGCTGCCAGTTTCTGGGAGAAAATCTGATCTCTTGGTCCAGCAAAAGGCAATCCACAATTGCGCTATCAACATCAGAAGCTGAGTACATAGCAGTAGCTGGATGCAGCACACAAATGCTCTGGATGAAAAGTCAGCTTGAAGACTTCCAGATTTTTGAGAGTAACATCCCTATACTCTGTGACAATACTTCTGCCATTTGCTTAAGCAAAAATCCTATTTTGCATTCTAGGGCTAAGCATATAGAAATAAAACATAACTTCATTAGGGACTATATTCAGAAAGGAATTTTGAACTTAATATTTATTGATACAGACCATCAATGGGCTGATATCTTCACTAAACCACTTTCTGAAGATAGGTTCAACTTCATTCTGAAACATCTCAGCATGAAGCTCTGCCCAGAGTGAAAATGTTTTAATTTTATATACTAACTTTCAGAATGTGTCTTATTTTTTTCTGTGAACTTCTGATCAATCTTCTTTCAGAAAGTTAGACATGCAAATTGTATCAGATTCTATTCCTGAAGATCTGAGCGTTTCAGTTCAAGGATAGGCGTGTTGTTCACTAAATCAAACAAGTGTCATCCAATCATCAACAAATCTATGAAGCAGAACACGCGTGCACGCTTCTGAGAAGGCTAAACGCTGATTGGATGCATTGAGACACATGTCTGGTAACAGTTCCAAGTATCTTTCTCAAATCCCCCAAAATCAGCAAGCATTAAATGCGTGTAATCATGAGTTAAACTGTAATCATGAATTAATTCTCTCTCTTAAAACCATTTACGTTTTCAAAACACATTTTGAAATCTATTTAAGCACATTAACATCATTCATTAAATTTTTACCATCTCTTACAATCATCCAAATATTTTCTGCATTCTCACTTGTGTGTTCATCCTTTTTCAAAAGAAACCCTTTTTCAAGCTTTTCTCAAAGAAACCCTAAGTGTGAACATGGTGTTGTACCCCAAAATTTGCCATCCCATTTCATCAACATTTTCTCACCACAAGACCCTTGGAGCTCAAGAACAAGTTAGGATTTGCTCTGCTCAAGACTCATCCTCGCATTGTTGACCCAAATTAGGGTTTGAGTTTGCACAAAGATGTTTTGACCTAAAATACCCAAAATTACTTTCATGCTTAATGGTGGACCCATAATTTTATCCATACCAAGTTTCAAGCCTTGATTCCAATCTTTGCCCAGTCAATTGGGCAGTTGACCTAGAAATCAGCTGTATTGGGGAAAAAGTCAACTGTGGTCAATTGACAGTCAAACCTCATGAAATTTGACCCTCATCAACATTATGGACTCATATGAACCATTTGGTCAAGTTTGGATCACAATTCCACAAGAAATTTGATCAGATCACCAAAAGGGCAAAATGGTCATTTTTAGGGTTTTGACTGCACAAAGGCAATTTTTGACTGTTTGACCTAACCAATGGCAAACCAAGCTCACATATGGACTCAAGGATTCAATGGCATGGTCTTGACACATTCAACAAGTTCAAAAGATCACAAATGCACAAGATTGACAGATGAATTTTCCAGTCAATTGATCAAAATTTGACTGTATACTGAAAAGTCAAACTTTGACTTTTTGGTCAAAATCAAGTGCCAAGATCCATTTTTCATCAAGACATGTCAAACTATGAAACTTGTTCATCAAGAAATCAAAAATTACAAATTAGGGTTTGAAATGAAGAAATTTCATAACTTAGAAATTTTCTAAGTTATGAAATTTCCTAATTTTTTCCTAACTTTGTCCCATCTTTTCATCAAGATATATTTGGATTCAAGCAAAACTCAAAACATGAAAGTTATAGTCCATTGCAAAATACACAACTTTGATTCACAAAGTTTCCTCAAAAGAAGCTTGTAGCTCAAGTTATGATTTTTAGAATAGGGGTGCAAAACATTCTTAACTTAGAAATTTTTTGACCTATTTTAGGCAGGATTTTTGCCCAACTTCATGGCCACTTTTCACATGCTTCCACTTGGAATCTCAACTTGCATTACAAATATGGATTGTAGTACACATTCCAAGATTTCCAAATTGTCCCAGAACTTCTCAAACACCCTTGTGGTTAGGGAGAATCGAATTGGCAAAGTTGGGCAAAAGTCACTTTTGTTCATGACCAAATGCATGTTCATAACACGAGCATTTTTGAAATCAGCTTGTACAAGCTAGATTATAGGCCTCTAATCCCTTTCTTACTCAATAATTTAATGCCAATCCATTGTGTCCTAGCATTATCTTTTTCATTAAGTCATTACACAAAGGATTAGTCTTTAAATGGAAAAAGCAATTTTGCCTTTCTTGTAAAGATACACTTTATGTCAAAACACAAATCAAGGAGGTACAGGCCAAATCTTTTAGGCACAAGTTCATGAACAAATTCCACTGATCTAGGAGAGAAAGGGCAGCATGTTTGAGGGGCCTGTAAGAGCCTAGAATCCAACTTGACACTCTTCCTTGCTTACATTTGAAGAAACTTGCATTTTGAACAACAACTAACATTCTTGCAAGAACCAACTCAAGCAAACTTTGTAAACACTTTTCACTTGATCCAACTGACCTGAAACACGAGCCTACCATATTCCAAACCTCATCATTCATCAAAACACCATTTTTCTGCACAAAACAGGGCATCCCTGCAGATTGAGTTGCACAACTCAGTTTGCTCATGCGTTTTGGCCAAAGCTTGTTCAAACACACTCCCTACCATCCACTAAAGTTATCCCAAGCCTTAGATACAGACTGTAACACCCCTAACCAAGTTTTCCATTTTCACTTTTCTGTTTTGCAGGTTGACTTCTATAGCTCAATTCAGCTAGTTTCAAAGCAAGATAGAGGTTGGAGAAGCATCCCTGAACTTCAAGCAAGCTGTACACGTCCTCAAACTCCATTGAAAGTACCTCCATTGTTGTACACGTCTCAAGCTGAAACAGGTAAAAACATTGACTTCTATCTCTTAATCTAGGAAGAGTTAGGCTTAGGTTTATGAATGAAACATGCTCTACTCATGGCCCTGAAGCTACCCATATAATTACTTTTCATTTATGTTGTGTGTACTGAGAGAATTTTGAACCTGAACATTGAAAAAAACTTAGGTCAGAAATTGGGGATGAAGAAATTCTCCCTCGTTTCTTAGAGTTAAGTCAAGTTTTTTATATGTCTGGATTCGTCTCTTGATGCTCTACATTTTTGGTGTTATGAGTTTTGCTTGAAAGTCCAGGAATCAGGAGTTGGGAAACGCGCGTTTTTGTTTGTTCAAACAAATCTGGAGGTTGAAGATGACTGGCTTGGGCTGGGCCTGAGTCAGTCCTACTTTTTGCACCCCTTTTTTCAATTTGCACCCCCCCTGGCCCATTATGTGATATATTTGTCATTTTTGATTTTTTATTTTTTGATTCTGATTTTATATTTTTATTCAAGCATGAAAAAACACTAAAAATATTTTTCTCACATTTTTTGCATTTTATTTGATATTTATTTGTTTCATTTAGTTACATATATAAATAAATATAATACTATTTGTTTAAAACATTAAAAATAATAATACAAAATATATTTTTAGTTATTATTTTTTTATTTACATTTTGGAAACATTTTCCAAAAAATATACTTTTTTTGTAAATAATTAACATTTTTTATTTTTGTACATATTTAAAATATTTAGTAAATAATATAAATACTTATTTATCTTTTATTAAATATTTAGGATAAATATAAAAATAATACATTTTTATTTTTATTAATATTTGACCTCAAAAATTACTTTTTTACAAATATGCTTCTCTTTTATTTATTTTTGTATATAATTAATAAATATTGTATATAATACATAATAAATACTTTTTTATTTACAAAATTAGGGTTTTGCCCTAAACCATGAAAATACCCAAAAATTAACCTTTTTTATTTTTGTTTATTTGTCACATGAAAAATACTTTTTACATACATATAAAACCATTTTTGTGCATTTTGCATATTTATTGTATTTATTCAATTATTGTACAATTAAAATGTATATTCAATTTGGATTGTAATAGTTTAGATTTAAATTTCTTGCTAAATATCCCCCATTTGAACATTTGTACCCCCCATCCCATAATTATGTTGTAATAATTTAGGATTTTATTTTCCGCACTTTAAAGCTTTCTAAAAATGCCATGATAGACTTAGGGTTTGTATGCAAAAATCAAATAATAAATAGCTTGACTAAACAAAAGACAAAAAAGCATGAAAATGAACAACACCAATCACACTTGCACCCCTAGGATTACTCCACTTGTTGCCTTCAATAATGGGCCATGTTGCATGTTGGGTGTTTTTGGCAAAACAAAACAAATCAAATGATCATAGTCCCTCGATGACGCTTTCGAAAGTTGCCTAAAATGATCAAGTCCCTTAAAGGAAAAATTGCCAAAGACACTTGACACCATTGCATTCATGGTCCATACGATGACCCGCGCCCGTCCCGTTAACATCCTAACACAATATTGTCCACCAAATACAATGGTGGAACAAAATTTTTAAAAGGGTTAAAAACATAGGAAAGATCTTTGAGAAATTTAGGGTAGATAGCTCTTGGTTACTTGACCAATCTTGCAAAACAATCCTTGCCATTTTTCAAAACCACACTCCACAACACTTTCAAAACAAATTTCAAAAACATTGAAAACTTTTCAAAAGACAAATACACCTTTGTATACATTCAAACATGGATCATTACAAAGGTTGCCACAACAATGGCCTCTTTTTAAAACATTTTCAAACCCACACACAAAGCACCATTTCAAACAATTGAAAGCACCATTTCAAACAATTGAAAATGCAAAGCAAGTGATCTAAGCAAGTAACTAAGAGCCCATGGATAACCATGGATAGAAAGGATGCTAATACCTTCCCTTTATATAATCTACTCCCTGAACCCAAGAAAACATCTCAAAGGTTTTTGCTGTGCTTTTTAACCTTTCCTTAGGATAAAATAAAAAGTCGGTGGCGACTCCTGCTCAACCGAAACATTTGCGAAAACAAACTCAAAACCTCAAGTCAGTTCTCCCACCGTATCACACATGGCAACCTCTAGCAATGTTTCTGCAGGTTCCCAGCAAGA
This sequence comes from Vicia faba, assembly GCA_948472305.1. Classification (NCBI taxonomy): domain Eukaryota; kingdom Viridiplantae; phylum Streptophyta; class Magnoliopsida; order Fabales; family Fabaceae; genus Vicia; species Vicia faba. The sequence continues at coordinate 1,140,399,931 of OX451735.1, read as the reverse complement.
CGCTTCATCTGAGCAATACCAGATTCCCTTCAGAACTCTACTGACTCCGGTGAAGAACTTAGAGGTCCTGTCTAAACTGATCGTTGATTTCACCAGTTTGAAAGATAATGGCTTCGATTTGACTGAAGAAATTGGGGCACAAGGATGGGAGAAATATTTTGATAGGTTGGTGGGGCCAACATTCCCCATTCTGGTTAAGGAGTTCTGGATTCATGCATCTGCTTCAATGCATCAGGTTACATCATACATCATGGGAAAGAAGATAGTGGTCACTGAGGATCACATTGCTAGACTGATTGGATACAACGGTGGTGGCATCCGCTGTATTGACATGGCAGAAAGATCTGGAAACACTGGTTTAGTTGCTAGACAGATTTTCACTCATGGAGTTCCCAGCAGCAAAATCAGAGATTTAAAGGATCAGCACATAATCTGGGCAAAGATCATCTTGGGTTGTTTCAACCACAGGAAGCCCACAAGCTCTCCTGACTACATCAACATAAATCAACAATATCTGCTCTATTTCATTGCTAAGAAGACCAAGATCAACCTTTCCCATCTTCTGTTCAATCACTTGAAGACCAGCGTCAAGGAGACAAGAGAAGAAGAAAGGACAAAAAGGGATTGGATACCCTTTGGAAGATTAATATCAGATATTCTGACTGAGAATAGGCTGATAGAATACCTTACAGAAGCTCAAGAAATAAGTTCTCTGGAACCAGCGGTTGGCAAGCAGCTGAACGCAAAGAATCTGAAAAAGATGAAACTGATAGAGAATATCAGAAAGGAGCCCAGCGTCACTCCTCTTGCTGACATCACCAGCAGAAGAGTCCCTCTGAGCGACTTTCCCATATTCTCTGAGATTGACTCTAAACCAGTCATCGTTCTCAGATACTTGGACACGTGCAAAGCTGATGGCACAGATCCTGATCTGAACATCAAAGATCTGCACCAGCAAACTCCAGAGGTTACTTTGAAGAAGAATAAGAAGAGAAAGGCTGCTTCAGAAGGACCATCCCAGCAGACCCCTTAGAAGAGAGGTAATTTATCTGCTGTTAATGTTTTAAATTCTTCTGCTATTCAAACATCAATCCCAACCCCAGCTTCATATGAACTCCCAATCCCCATACCAACCATTGATGATACTGAACCAGAATTTGACCCTTCTGAGTCACTAACTCTCAGGAGATCCCGCACCAAACCCCTAAATCCAAAACCCACAACTTCAACAGAATCAGAACATGATAAAGCTCTTTCTGGAATTGATCAACGTTCTTCTGCTCCCCTCTCAAAAAATCCAAACACTCAACCAGAAACTGCCCACTCACCTCAACCAGAACATACACTCTCACCCATACCAGAAACTCCAACTCCCTCTCCACAACCAGAACTTAATCCACCTTCACCTCAACCATCATCTCCACACTCTGAGTCTCAACACTCTGAGTCTCACCACTCTGAGGCTCAAACCCCTGAACCTCATTCACCTCAAACCCCTGAACCTCATTCTCCTCAATCCTCTAAACCAAAACCCTTGGCAATTCAGCTGCCTTGCGGTACAACTGTAACCATACCCCAACTGCCATCCTCACCAGAAACTACCCCTCCAAATACTCCAAACAGTCCAATAATCATTTCTGATTCTCCCACTCCATCTCCCAAACAAAATAAAGATGACCACAGCAAGACCTTCATTGACCTCACAGTCCTTGACCGCCTTGTTGATCTTAAAAACAAAATAGCCATTCCCAAACCCAAACAACTAGATGTTGGTTCTGGCATTTTGAAACAGGCTTGCAGAATTGGATTGCTTCTCTAAAGCAGGTTTTTCCTAGAATGATTGATCCTGCTGCCTCAGACCAACTCTGGACACAATTCAGAATGTGGGTACACGCTGAAGCCCTCAAGCTGCAAGACATAAACTATGAACAGGCTCAACAGAACTTCAGCAAACTGCTGAAAGAAGTTGAAGGTCTAGTCGTGAGTCAGCTGCTGAAGGACGAAGTGCTCTTTCTGGATAGTGAGCCATGGTCTGAAAAGCGTCCAGCTTCAAAAGTTCAGCCAGCAGAAGATCAGACAATTCAAGCTGAAGATGTTAGTCAAGCAGAAGATGTTGCAGAAAGCTCTCAAAAGCATCCTGTTTCTGACGTTTCTCAAGCTGCCTTGGACAGGCAGACTCTTGAAGAGCTGAAGCAGAATGATACTCGTCTGCAGCAAAGAATGGATGAGAATGATCAAAGGATGAAGGAAAGGATGGATGTGCAAGATGGCAAGATTGATATAGTTGTCAGCATGGTGCATCAGCAGAAGGAAACTGCTGATCAGATTAAGAACATGCTAGAAGCTCTGTTCACACGCTTTCCACCCCAACCTTAGATTTTCATTCTTGATGTTTTCATTGTTTTCTTTCCATGTTTTCTGTACTATCTTCTAAGCTTTGAATTAAATATAACAGTTTTTCTGCACTGATTGTTTTATCTTCAATTACTTGCACTTTTTGATTGCTGACAAAAAGGGGGAGAAAAAGAATGATATTTTTCAATAACGGATTACTGAGACAAAAAGTCTCAAACATTCTAACACTATGATATACTTGAATGTTTTTGTTTTGCATAAGCCTACAGGTACAAGAAGTTAATCATCTCTGATACACTGAAGCTCTGATGTTCTGATGTTCAAAGAAAGTCAATAAAGATCTGATCCTGAAGGACTCATGGAATTAAAAAGGGAAGTAATAAACTCAGGGGGAGTATTTCCGATCTAAACTCTGATATCTCTTTATCCCTTATCCTCTTACCTTTGATAACTTCCTATTTAATTCTGATACAATTTATTTGGTTATCTCTGATACTTTTCACGTTAATTTTCAATTGAAAAAATCTAGTTTTTGTCATCATCAAAAAGGGGGAGATTGTTAGAACAAAGTTTGAATCTACTACCCTAAGTTTAAGTTTTAATGATAACAAAATGCAAAGACATATAAATTGTATGATTCATGTAAGACATATATGCTACCTAAAAATTACATTCTGTTTTACAGAAACTCTGATGGACATCAGTAAGAGAATATCATCATCAGTATCAGAAGATGAAATATCAACATCAGCATCAGAGGATGTTATATCAGATGCCAGAATCAGAAGATCAACATGTGCTTACACTGAAGCTTGATGAACAGATCTGCGCGTAACAATCTGAACTCTGATCAAGAAAATAACAACTCATCAGCACCTAGCAGCGTCAGAATAAGCCAAAGCCAGAACACGCTTAAGTGGAAACGGTATTGTGCATTCAAGATACTTTATTATCAACGGCATTATTCCAGACAAAGATCTTCTCAATTTGTAAAGAATGTTATTGGCATTGAAACGGAATTAACTGACTCCAACGTACCATTTTCTAATGCTATTTAAACAAGTCAGTGAAGATTGAATTGGCTAATGCTCTACAACTCTCTACACGCCTAAAGCTATTCATCATCTTCCTCACTCTCAGTTTGATAAAGCTCTCAAATTCTTTACTCAATTATTTTAGCACTCTAGTTCTCATAAGCTTAACGTGTGTAGTATCACAGTTGTGATAAACAGTTTTTGTAGAAAACATTCAACACACTTAGATTTCATTTATCTGTAAGAAAGTATTTCCTTGAGAAACCGGTTTGTGGTTTGACTCAAGAAGGCTTTAGCAGTTGTTAAAGCAGTTGTAATATTCAGTTGAATATAAAGGATTAAGACCTCGTTGGAGAGAGGCGAAATCACCTTGACGGGTGGACTAGAGTAGTTTGAGATCAAACGAACCAGGATAAAAATACCGTGTTGACTGCAATTGATTTCAAGTTTTTACAATTCAACCCCCCTTCTTGTGTTTTTCACTTTTTCAGTGTATTCATGACTCATTTTGTATTATATATTTATCATTTCAATTAAGTTAACGGATATATGGCCACTCCAGTGGTAAGGCAGCATGCTGGTAACCAAGAGGGTGTGGGTTCAACACCCAGCGTGCTGCCTTTTGCATTTTTTTCCACTTTTTTTTGTCATTTTTCCTTCCAGCGCGTTTGGGCTCTCTCCCTTGGGCCTGCTCCATTTTTCTCACTAATACCCCTCTATTTGCTCATATCATGCAGCCCACATACCTTTTTTATTTATTTATTCTGGTTATACAAAAAAATGGCCTTGGGCCTAATTTCTCAAAAGAATTACTTTCTAACCTCTCTTCTAATTTTCAAACCCCTGACTTTCTTTACATTTTATTTTTATTTTATTTTCTTTATTATTTGTGTTATTATTATTTTTATTATTATTATTTTTATTATTAATATTATTTTTATCAACAAAAATCCAAAAAATATTTATATTTATATTATTTATTTTTATTTAGTTTATTTTTCTTCATAAAACTAAAAGAACAAAAAAATTTCCTTTAATAAATTAATTTACCTTTTTTAAATACTTAGATAATTAGTCTTAATTATTATTATATTATTTTCTTGTAAATTAAAATCAATTTAGAGCTTAGAACTTTTATTTGATTAATCTTATTTATTAATTTAAATTCACAAAACAAAACCTAAAAAAATACTTTTCTAACTTAATCTTAATTTTCTTATATTTAGTTAATTATTTTTATTTTAGTTAACTAGGTAAAAAAAACCTTTTCATGAAAATCAAACAAAAATCACATTTCTTTTTACATTTACATTCTTGCATTTTTACTTATTCAATTTTGTACATTTATTCAAATTCAATATGGTTGTAATAGATAATTAGGGTTTTAATTTCTTGCAATTCCCCATTTGTAAATTTGTATACCCCCTCCCCTAAATGATGTAATAGCTTAGTATTTTTATTTTCCGCAATTTAAATACTTTATGTACAAATGCTAGTAATTAGGATTTGTATGGTAAGAATAAAATCAACAAGTAGCAAACCCTAATCAAGACAAATCAAGCATATAAACTAATACACTTGCACACTTACACCCTTAGGGTAAATCCACTTTGTCGCCTTACAAAAATGACCATATTATGCATGTGAGGTATCTTAGCAAAAACAATAAAAAAAATACAAGATCATGGTCCCTCGATGACACTATCCATGTTTCCTTTCAAAATGATCTTAGTCCCTTAAAGAAAATGCTAAGATATATTACAATATTGCTAATCATGGCTATACGATGACCCTTGTCTGTCCCTTTTACATCCAAAGATAGGGTTACTTACCAAATCAATGGTAAGATAACAATGTCAAAGGAAAGAGGAAATAAACATGAAATACTTTTGAGTAGATAGATCGTTCCTAGTTGCTTGCTCAATTTCAAAACCAAAAACATCCTTGTTATTTTTCAAAACAAACACTAACACTTCCAAAAACATCTTTCAAACTTGCAAACATTTTCAAAAGATCAACACTTTGTATACATTCTTACGAACGAGAATCATTACAAAGTTTGCCTAAACGATGGCGCCTTTTCAAAATACTTTCAAAAACCACACAAAGCACATTTTCAAACAAAAGTAAGTGATCTAGCAAGTAACTAAGAGCCCATGGAAAACCATGGATAAAAAGGGTGTTAATACCTTCCCTTTTTATAATCTACCCCCCGAAGTCAAGAAAACATATCAAAGGTATTTCCTATTCTTTTCATCCTTTCCTTTTGGATAAAAGAAAAGTCAGTGGCGACTCTTGCTAAACTGCAACATTTGCAATAAAATGCAAAACAACCAAGTCAGTTCTCCCTCCGCGTTACAGAACTGGCGACTCTGCTGGGGAAATCATTTTAAAAGGGGGGGGGGGGGGGGTACCTTAGGGCTAGATCATATTTACTTGCTTTCATTGTTTGACTTGCATGCTTTACATTATGGTTCCTTGTTTGGGTTTGCTTTAATCCTACACTAGGATTTGGGGCACCTTTCTAAGGTAAGTAGCAATAAACTGTGAGGGAACTGTGTGGGGTATACCTATACAGTTTAAATAGTAACTACATTGATGTGATACTTTGGTGTGTACCGGTAGCCCTTGATTAATCAAGGAGAATACGAGGCCGCCGCGTGGTGTCATAAAGCGTCAACTGACTTTAGCACCTTAATTGACCAACTTGGCTTTTAGGATGTAGTGAGATAGTCGTCTTTGGTGTAAACCCAAAGTCGGTTGATACTCGATACTACACTCATTGAGGTTTGACCCTTGAATTTTGTTTGGTGGCAAGTCAATTTTCTATCGGAAGGAGAGTTAGGGGAAAGACCGGTGATATTGAGATCCCTTAGAACCTGGCTACTATATTTAGGACAGGTTGAACCAATCCAACTTCAAGAAGGTATCACCTTAAAATACATGCAAGCCTTAAACCTAAGGTCTCTGTGTGATTTGCTTGTACTTCCTATATCTGCTATATCTGAGCATAATCATGACATCATAACATAGCATGTCATACTAACCATTTCAAGGATTCTTAGGGTTTATTTTTGTCTTATTTTGTAGGACATGGCTCTCGCCCGTAGATTCACTATCCAAGTCAGTCTGGTAAAAGAACCTCCTCAGCTTAAGGATTTGGCATCAAGGGTTCCCGAAAGCTCTCCATTCACAGAAAGACATGGTAGGCTTCTCAGCTTGGTCACTTCAAACACTGATGAAGAAATGTTGAAAGTGTTCTTTCAGTTCTTTGACCCTCTACATCACTGCATCACTTTTCAAGATTACCAGTTAGTGCCTACTATGGAGGAGTTTTATCTGTTGTTGGGGGTGCCTATCCTTAATGAGTTACCTTTCAATGGTATGGAAAGAGACCCTAAACCTGAAGATATTGCCAATGCTTTGTCCTTACAACAGTATGACATAGTAGCAAATTGGGAAACCAGGAGAAGTGTCAAATGTTTTTTAGCTAAGTTCTTGTTCAAAAAAGCTCATCATTTCTAGGATACCTTGGACTTACAAGCTTTTTAAGAGGTGTTAGCCCTTCTCATCTATGGTTTGGTATTGTTTCCTAATCTGGACCAGCTCATAGACGTGAACATGGTTAAGATTTTCCTGTCACGTAATCCAGTACCTACTCTGCTTGGAGATATCCTACATTCGTTGCATACTCGCATTGTCAAGAGGAGAGGAACCCTTCTATGTTGCACACCTCTTTTGGCTAGGTGGTTTATTTCGCTCCTACCTTGATCCATCTTGAAGAATGAGCAAGGTTTGAGATGGTCTCAAATGCTGATGACTCGTACACATTCAGGCATTCATTGGTGTCCCCGATCCTCGGAGAATGTTACCATCATTGATCGATGCGGAGAATTCCCTAGTGTCCCTCTCTTAGGAATTAGGGGAGGAATCACTTACAATCCTTGTTTGGCACTACGACAGTTTGGATATGCAAGAAGGGATGGTCCTCATGATGCATTTATTCAAGGAATCGTCTTCGACTACGAGCATGATGCTCAGGATTATAGTAAAAGGTCCATGAGAGCTTAGGGCATGGTACATAGAGTTAATAGCAAGACATTGGGGCACAAGAATTCCATCCCACTTGAGCCTTATCTCAAATGGGTACAAACTCATGCTCAAAGTCTTATGATGCCTTACCTCTCTATTCTCCCAGTTATCATAGAGTCTGTTGTGGAAGGAGATGTCCTATAAAATATCCTTCATCCTAACATGCCCACCTCTCTCGAAGACTTGCAAAGGGATTAGATACAGCTTAAGGGGGAGCGAGACACTTTTGAGGCCCAATTCTACGCCAGCGAGAAGAAGGTTTTGGAACTCACCAAGCAGCTTTATGAGGAACGGAGTCTGAACGCCTACATCGCACCAAAGAGGATGCGCTCAACTTTTTTGTCTTAGATTTTTTATTTTCATTTCTTTCATTGTAAGCCCAAAGAGGCATGATGTACTCAAACTTTGATTTATTAATATGACGTGTGTTCTTTTTTGTCTAAAGAAAATTTAAATCTCTAAATTCCTTGAAATCATTGCATATGCATCTTCATTCATCATAATATAAATAAGTTTCTTACTAACAGGTCTCCTTATCTTTCTATTTTTTATTTCAGTAAGATGGATCTTGAGCAGACAGTAAAAGATCTTCAGGCGCAGAATGCTCAGTTTCAACAAATGTTCTTGACTTTGGCCAAAGGACAAGAGGATTTGAAAACTTTGTTGATCGAAGAAAAGAAGAAGAAAGCAAAGAAAGAAACCAGTGTTCTGAATCTAGGAAGAAGGTTCCCAGGGCCAGCCAGACGGACCCTAGACTTCGCAACATCATCTGGTGAAAATGATAATCAAGAAGGGAAAGCCAAGGAAGTGACTACCCATCCAGAATCTGAAGAGGGAGAAGAAGAAGATTACTCTGAAGAGCAGTATCCTCCGGCTGACGACAAATACAAACATCTGGAAGAGCGTCTAAGTACAATGGAGATTCAGAAAGTGCCCGGGTTGGACTTTGAAGAGCTGGGTTTGGTGTTTGGGATTGTTATTCCACCAAAGTTTAAGGCGCCAGTATTTGCTAAGTACGACGGGGTTTCGTGTCCCAAGATGCATCTCTGATCTTATGTGAGAAAGATACAGCCTCACACTGCTGACAGAGATTTGTGGGTCCACTTATTTCAAGACAGTCTATCTGGGACTCATCTAGATTGGTTCTATCAATTGGAAAGGGCCAATATCCATAATTTGGAAGACCTTGCCACCGCTTTTTATAAACAGTATCAGTACAATATAGACCTTGCTCCCACTCGTACTCAACTCCAGAGTATGGTTATGGTTTCAAGCGAGGGCTGCCACCTGACTGTCAAGAGGAACCTGTTAAAGGCCTGTTTATTTCCGGGTTGTGACGAAGGCTGCCACCTCTGTTTATCCCTACCAACTGGTTGTCATTTATTGAAAGCAGGTGTCCAGCGCCTAATGGATGACAAAGAGATTTTGTTTGAAAAGACTCCTGTTCCAACCATTGCTTACAAAGATGTTTCGATAGTAACCATTTCCGCCAATCCTTCCAGGGTCTCCACCAAAAGACCCGTTAGGTTTACATCTGTTCCTAAAGTGGCTCCATTGATAATTACTATGCCAGGGCCGATCCCGTGCTCATCATATAAAATTATCCCTTGGAATTATGGGGGCGAAGTCTAATACCACGGCGTCAACATTGTAGGAACCAGCAAAATAACCCAGAGTGGAAGGATATTCTCCCCCGAGATTTCTCCTCCAAAAATTGTTACCGGTCCTGTGATCATCCCTGCTTCTGTTCCGTTGATACTACTACTACAGTTCCTATGGATACCCCTACTAACACGCCTATCACCAAGTCGGTCGAGACTCAGGGCAAAGGAATTATGGTTGAGCCTGTCCAGATGAAGGCGCGATCAGTATCTATCCCTGAGGCCTCCAAGAAATAGATGGAAGAAATTTTGAAAATTATAAAGAGAAGTGACTACAACGTAGTCGAACAGCTAGGGCAGACTCCGTTAAAGATTTCTATGCTAGCTTTACTGTTGTGTTTCGAGGCTCATGCGAAGGCCTTGGTGAAATTTCTTAAAACTTCCCATGTGCCACAGGAAACCTCTGCTGACCAATTCCAAGATTGTGTGGTCAGTTTAACAGTTGGCAACGGTTTAGGCTTTTCTGATGTTGACTTGACACCTAGAGGGAGGAAACACAACGAGGCATTACATGTCTCTATCGAATGCAGGGGAACAACTTTGGCCCATGTCTTGGTTGATACTGGTTCATCCTTTAATGTGCTACCTAAGAAAGATTTGGATAAACTCGACTGTAAAGGTTTGACCTTAAAACCTAACAACATAGTGGTAAGGCCCTTCGATGGTTCAAAGAGAATGATGCATGGGGAGGTTAACATCCCCATAAAAGTTGGAACTCAAACCTTTGATCCAACTTTTTATGTAATGGACATTCGCCCTTCCTATTCCTGCTTATTGGGCCGACCTTGGATTCATGACGCTGGTGTCGTCACCTCAACATTACATCAGATGCTGAAATACCCAACCAAAGGAAAAATCATTACTGTACATGGAGAGGAGGAATATATGGTCAGTCACTTGAACTCCTTCATATACATGGAAATGGATGGTGAATTCATCAAAACTCCGTTTCAACATTTCAAGGAAGTCCTACAAACAGTGGCAGCAACCAAGACTGTTTCCCAAGTCCCGAAGATCACAAGACCTCCACTAACGATGTCTTCACTAAAAGATGCCAAGGCAGTGGTCGAAGAAGGTGGGTGTACTATTTGGGGCCAACTCTCGGATATCCCTTACAAATCTGAAAAATTTTGTTTGGGTTTCACTTCAGGAGCCCAGAAAGTTATTCGTCGCACTCGTGTAGGGGGGACCACCTTTGAGGATCAGCAACCATAGAGTCAACACAGTGGAGGATAGTGATGACAACTGTGACCTGGAAGAATGGAGTTTCCCAAATATCAACGGAGGACTCACCTACTGGGAAGCTAAAGATTTTGTCCCAATTACTTTTATCCAACAGTAATTGTCTTTAAATTTCTATTGGACTTGTAATAATTAAACAATTCAGACTTTTAAAACCTTGTGTCTTACCTGAGGCACAACGGTCCATTTGTAAGGGTTGTTACTTCATTTTCATATGTCATCAATGAATCATGGATGTTTTTGCATGAAAACTTTGTGCTCTTTGCCTTTCTTTTTCTACATCTTTATGTTTTTCAAAAACAGCTATACTCTTACACACACTCACATTTAAAATGTAGATCTACATCCACTCAGGATCCCATGGGTAACGATTTTGCTATGGCCTGTTGTGACTCTGAAAATCTAATCTACCAAGCCAAATACGAAGGTGAGGAAGATTGTGAAGTTCCAGGGGAACTAACCAGGTTACTACAACAGGAAGAGAAGACCATACAGCCCCATGAAGAACCACTGGACACGGTTAACTTAGGTATCGAAGAGGACAAGAAAGAAGTCAAGGTAGGAGCCAACCTGGAACCCAGTGTCAAGAAGCGCTTAACTCAGTTACTACATGACTATGTTGAGGTCTTTTCCTGGTCATACGAAGACATGCCAGGACTTGATGATGATATTATGGTCCATCGTCTACCGACAAAAGAAGATTGCCCTCCGGTAAAATAGAAAGCCCGTCGCATGCGGCTAGACATGTCAGAGAAGATCAAGACTGAAGTCATGAAGCAGTTCAATGCTGGATTCTTAGTCGTCACCTCATATCCATAATGGGTCGCCAATGTTGTTCAAGTGCCTAAAAAGGATGCTAAGGTACGTATGTGTGTGGACTACAGAGACTTGAATAGGGAAAGCCCCAAGGATGACTTCCCGCTGCCCCATATCGATATTTTGGTTGACAATACCGCATAGCATAAAGTATTTTCCTTCATGGATGGTTTCTCAGGCTACAACCAGATCAAAATGGCACCTAAGGACATGGAGAAAACGACCTTCGTCATATAGTGGGGGGACATTCTGTTACAAGGTTATGCCATTCGGGTTGAAGAACGCTGGGGCAACTTATCAACGTGCCATGGTGGCTCTATTTCACAATATGATCCATCATGAAATAGAGGTCTATATGGACGACATGATAGCCAGATCTCAAACTGAAGAGGAACATCTTGACCATTTACGGAAACTGTTTGAAAGACTGAAGAAATACAAGATAAGGTTGAATCCAAATAAATTCACATTTGGGGTGAGGTCCGGTAAACTCCCAGGCTTCCTCGTCAACGGTAAAGGTATCGAGGTGGACCCTTCCAAGGTAAAAGCAATACAATAAATTTCTGCTCTTCGCACCGAGAAGGAAGTTAGAGGATTCATAGGACGGCTTAACTACATCGCCAGATTCATTTCTCACCTAACTGCTACTTGTGAACCAATCTTCAAATTACTGAAGAAATATCAAGTGGTCAAATGGAATGATGAATGCCAGGCTTCCTTTGACAAGATTAAAGAGTACCTTCAAGAGCCTCCTGTTTTGATGCCACCAGTAGAGGGAAGACCTCTGATCATGTATCTAACTATCTTGGAAAATTCAATGGGGTGTGTATCGGGGCAGCATGACGAGTCTGGCCAAAAAGAGTATGCTATTTACTACATGAGCAAAAAGTTTACCGACTGTGAAACCAGATATTCACTGCTCGAGAAAACTTGTTGCGCTCTGGCATGGGCTGCTCGCCGGCTAAGATAGTATATGTTGACCCATACTACCTTATTGATATCCAAGATGGATCCAATAAAATACATATTCGAGAAGCCTGCCCTCTCTGGGAGAATAGCAAGATGGCAGATGATCCTGACAGATTATGATATTTAGTACACTACCCAAAAACCAATAAAGGGAAGTGTGCTCGTTGATCACCTTTCTCATCAGGTTATGTATGACTATCATTCCCTGAAATTCGAGTTCCCAGATGAAGACATCATGATGGTAAAAAACTGTGAAGAACTCAGACTATATGACGGACCTGAACAAGGATCCCAGTGAACTTTGTTGTTTGACGGAACCTCTAACGCACTCGGCAATGGCATATGTGCTATAATCATATCCCCGGAAGGATGTCATACTCCCTTCACCGCAAGACTTTGTTTCAACTGTACCAATGACATGGCAGAATACGAAGCGTATATTTTTGGTCTCAAAGCTGCCATAGATTTGGGAATCAAGTCTTTAAGTGTATTTGGAGATTCATCATTGGTCATCAGTCAGATCAAAGGAGAATGGGACACGAAGCACCCTAACCTCATCCCCTACAAAGAACATGTGTTGATATTAATCCCACATTTTGAGGAGATTACCTTCGAGCATTTCCCGCGAGAAGAAAATCAACTAGCGGACGCGCTAGCCACCATGTCATCCATGTTTAAACTCAAGTTGGGTAACGAGGCTCCCCAGATCACCATTGGACGGATGGATGAACCAACTTACTGTCATGAGATCAACACTAAAGAGGTAGTGGGCCAGCCTTGGTTCCATGAAATTAAAAGGTATCTCGAGGCTTAAGAGTATCCGGAAGGAGCTTCAGTCAATGATAATAAGTTCTTGAGAAGATTCTCTGCTAATTTCTTCATCAGTAATGGCATTCTCTACAAGCGCAACCATGACTCTATTTTTCTTCGTTGCATAGACAAGGCTAAGGCAGAAAAGATCATGGTTGATCTGCATGAAGGAACTTTTGGCACCCATTCCAATGGGCATACGATGGCTAAAAAGATCCTACGGGCAGGGTACTACTGGTCTACCATGGAAGCAGATTGCTATCAACATTCACGAACCTGTCACAAGTGTCAAATCTAACAAAATGCATGTGCCACCAGTTCCTTTAAACATCCTGACTGCTCCCAGGCCATTCGGGATGTGGGGCATCGATATGATTGGAGAAATCAAACCTACAGCTTCTAATGGACACTGTTTCATCTTGGTGGCCATTGACTATTTCACGAAGTGGGTTGAGGCAGCTTCTTTCGCTTCTGTTACCAACAATGTTGTGGCCCAATTCATCAAACAGAATCTCATCTGTCGGTACAGTATCCCAGAGAGAATCATCACAGACAATGGTACGAACCTCAACAATACTATGATCACCGCACTATACGCGCAATTCAAGATCCAGCATCATAATTCTTCTCCTTACCGGCCAAAGATGAACGGTGTTGTCGAAGCCGCAAATAAGAACATCAAGAAGATCATACAAAAATGACAGTAACCTACAAGGACTGGCATGAGATGATACCATTCGCTCTCCACGGTTACCGTACCACGACGCGTACATCAACAGGGGCAACTCCTTTCTCCTTGGTATACGGCATGGAAGTTGTTCTACCAATTGAGGTCCAGATACCTTCTCTGAGAATCATAAAGGATGCATGGCTGAATGAAGATGATTGGATCCAAACTCGGCTTGACCAGTTGAACTTAATCGATGAGAAGAGGCTTACGGCTGTCTGTCATGGCCAGATGTACCAAAAACGTATGATCAAAGCTTTTAACAAAAAGGTCAGACGTCAGGTATATCAGGTTGGTGATCTAATAATCAAGCGTATCATATTGCCACAAGGTGATCCCAGGGGAAAATGAACTCCTACATACGAAGGACCATTTGTGATCAAAAGCATATTCTCTGGTAGAGCAATGATATTAACCACTATGGATGGCGATGACCTACCACACCCTATGAACACGGACATAGTCAAAAGATACTACACATAAGAGACCCGCTAGGTTGACACACCTAGGCAAAACAAGGGCATCCCGGCGAACCACAAAGGTTCGGGAAAAAATTAGGGATAAAACACACAAAAATCTGTACACTCGGCAAGTTGAAAACCTGAAAGGTCGGCTTGGGCAAAAAAGGGTATCCCGGTGGACTGAAAACCCGAAAGGGAGGTCCATGCAAAAGTTAGGGAATTAAAGCGTATGAATATGTCTCGTTAGATCACCTTACAGACAACCTTTAGTACCGACTGACAAACTCAACGGTCCTGATCGATCCAATCAGCTTTAGACAAGGCAGCAAGTAGACAAGACGCTCAGAGACACGAAGGCTATAGCAGAATGGGAACCCCATGGGATTATTTCACATAGATATCTTTTCTTTGTATCAAATTTTCATTTTTTTACGACGACACTCTCTTACTAAGATGTTCGTCTCGTTGTACAAAAATACTTATTCAAGTAAATACAAAGATATCCATTTGAAAGTGAAAAACTATCTGTTTTTATTTTTGTGTTTTGTTTACAAAAATGTCCAATGATTTATTTTTGAACATATGCATTTAAACGTGACTACTATCCACAAATGAACAAAAAATAGAAAGACAATCGCTAATGGCTTTAAGAAATAGGATAATATCTTTAGACTATTCAATAAAATCCCCCGCAGGTACCTTTTCCAACAAGAACGGAAATTCGAGACATCCCACTACAGGATCACTAACGTATCTCCAGTATGCAGCTTAATGTTATCAAGCTCTCTTAGAACAAAACCTCTAGTTACCGCTCCTAAGACTCCTCAGTGAAAATCGCCCAATTTCTTAGGATTCCCCAACAGGATTTCACGAGGTCTACAAGCAATACACGACGTTTCCCTTACACAACAAAATTTATTTCTCTAACAAATGGAAACTCATCAACACTTCAAAACATGAAGACATGCACTCCTTATACCCATTAGTGCTCAGCGATTTGTTTTCCCCAACTACAGTAATATTGTGGCATAACAATTAATGTGTCCATAAATTACATCCATACGTCATAGCATTGACCACACAGATACATACGATACAATCTCATTTATTTTAAGAACATCATCGTACCATGCATTTCATACATCATGACATTGCATACAACTAACCTTTCATATTTTCTGGAAAGATCAATCAACAGAAAATTATCGTCAAATTTTCAACAAGTCAAATACAGATCAACTCCCAAGAAAGGATTGGTCAACCATCTACATAACATATATTTCTTTCAGATCCCTGCCGGTTCAGTTTAAACCTCTCAATGGTTTATTCTGATTCTTTCCCGCAGACGTTTTCTCTGGTTCAGATAAATCTCTCAATGATTTGTCTTGATTCCTCTTCAGATCCCTGCCGATTCAGTTTAAATCCCCCAACGGTTTATTCTGATTCTTTCCCGCAGATGCTTTCTCTGGTTCGGATAAAACGCACAAAGGTTTACTCTGATTCTTTCCAGTTAAAGAATATTCAAGATCTCTTTTGATTCAGTTTAAACCCCTCAACGGTTTATCCTGATACTTTCCAAAGGAACACTCCCAGTTCAGTTTAAATCCCCTAATGGTTTATTCTGATTCTTTCCCACAGATGCTTTCTCTGGTTCAGATAAATCGCACAAAGATTTACTCTGATTCTTTCTAGTTAAAGAGCGTCCAAGATCTCTTTTGGTTCAGTTTAAACACCTCAAAGGATTATCTTGATACTTTCCAAAGGAACAATTAGGGTTCAAATAAATCTCTCAATGATTTATTCTGATTCTTTCCCGCAGACACTTTCTCTGGTTCAGATAAATCGCACAAAGATTTACCCTGATTCTTTCCAGTTAAAGAACATCCAAGATCTCTTTTGGCTCAGTTTAAACCCCTCAACGGTTTATCCTGATACTTTCCAAAGGAACACTTCGGGTACAGATAAATATCTCAACGGTTTATTCTGATTCTTCCCGATCAAACAACATACAAGACTTCTCCTATTTCAGATAAGTCACTCCAAAGATTTATTCTGATTCTTTTCCAGCTGAAATCAAGTTTGGACTTAGTCCATTCTCTGGAAAAAGTCACCCTTGGATGGCATCTACAAGCCCATCTCCGGAAAATCTCCATCATTCCTCCAAATGGCATCTATAAGCCCATCCCCATCGTCTTCAAGTGCAAATTTCTAGGCACTCTAGTGTCCAATCATCTTACACCTTCAAGTCACGAATGGCGGATCCGCCAATCTAACTCTTCAGGTTTAAGAAGATTGAACAGGGGAATCTGTTGTACCCCAAAAATTTTCCTCTCATTTATCAAATATTTTCTCACAAGATCTGCTTTGGTTCAAGATTGCACAAGGGTTGATCAGCTCAAGACATCTCCTTAAGCATTGATGACTGAAATTAGGGTTTGAGATTGCACAAGGATATTTGAACTTTTGATGCCTCATATTAATTTGATGGATCATTATGGACCCTCAAGAGTACTCATGTCAAGTTTCAAGTCTTGGATCACATTTTTGCTAAGTCAATTGACCAGTTGACCTAAAAATCAGCTATATTGGGGAAAAAGTCAATTGTGGCCAATTTACAGTCAAACTTTATAAATTTTGATCCATATCAACATTATAAACTCATATGTGTCATTTGATCAAGTTTGGACCACATTTCCTCAAGAAATTTGATCAGATCATCAAAAGGGCAAAATGGTCAAAATTAGGGTTTTGACTGGGAAAGGGCAATTTCTGATTTTTGGCCTAGAAAATGGTTAATTGGTTTGATACATGATCTTAAGAATTCAATTGCATCACTTTGACCTAATGGAATGACTCAAAACATTGCTCAAGATCAATTGATTGATAGTTGATTTACAGTCAACTGATCAAAAGTCAATTGTACACTAAAAAGTCAAACTTTGACTTTTTGGTCAAAATCAAGTGTCAAAAATCACAATTCATCAAAACATGTCAAAATATGAAACTTTTTCATCAAGAAATCAAAAAGTCAATATTTCATTTTGAAAAGTCAAAGTTTCCAAACTTAGAAATTTTTCTAAGTTTTGAAAACTTCATATTTTTTCACAACTTTGAGCCAATTTTTCACCATGATGCAAGATGATTCAAAAGAAACTTTCAACATGAGATCTAAAACATTTCTTTACACAACTTCTCCTATAAATGCTTGGATCTCAAGTTATTAATCCATGAAGTCATAGCCATGAATCTAAACACTTAGTGAAAATTTTGCCCTAGTTTAGGCAGGATTTTGACCTAACTTCATGGCAATTGTTCATATAGTCCCAAGGATAATTTTCAAAAGTGATCCAAAGAGGGGTTATAGAGCACATTACAAGCTTTCTAAAATGTCCAATAACTCATTGATATCATTCTTGAGCAAGGATAATCGAAGAGAGGAAGTTAGGGTTTCAAAATGGAATTATAGGTCATTTTTATGATGAACAAGAATTCAAATCCATAGACATGCTTCATAATATTCACTTTGCAGGCCTCAAACTTGTGTTTCACTATTTAGTTAATGGTTTACACATTTGTTTAAGCCCTTATCCAAGTGTTTAAAGCTTTGTCCAAGTTGGTTTTCCATTTATGGAACAAAGTTACCATTGCTATTTTGATAAAGCATTGCTTTTGCAAATGTCAACTCTCCTTGAGCTCCTAACTTGTTGTCTCTGTCCACACTCAAGATAGATGATCAGAAGCAAACATGTTTAAAGTGCCTAACCACTCTACATGCTTGTACTTTCTACCTGGAAACTACATTTCTCACTTTTCTTTAAAATCAAACAACCTAGCCATAACCCTATAACTCAGAAATCCCTTGTGCAAAACATCTCTAACCTTTTGCTTATAGATACACAAGTTGTTTGCAAGAAAAAAGACGCATACACAAGCCATAAAACACACAAGAACTCAGAACTGAATCAAAAATTACCATTGTTGCACATTCTAACCAAAACCTTGAAACTCACATCTCCCTCGTGTGTTTTCAAGCCTTTTGGTTCTTAAAGCTTCTAAACATCAAATACAACTCATCCTTATCCCTATTACACCACTGTAACTCCATTTCCATCTTCCTCCATAGCCAAAAACATAGCACTACACATTGACTTCTCCAAGCCATTTCAGCCACTCTTAACTCAGGCTAACCATTGCATTAGCTTCTTGGGAACTTGAGGAAGCTAACTTGATCATTGCAACACCTTGAATCAAGCTCATTTGCATTTCACGATTTCCAGTTTTGAGTTATTTTTCTTGAACTTCTATCTCATTAGTTAGGCATTATTAGGCTTGCATTTGTGAAGATAAAATGTAGACATCATTGCTCTGACTCTGTACATGTCCATAGATTTTATTTATATTGATTGAGCTAGGAGAATTTTAGGATTGAACATCTAAAAATAATTAGGTCAGAATTTGGTACTTTCAAAATTTCTCATTCATCTTTGATTTATAGCTTAATATATTTATATGGTTGGATTCATATGGAAAAATGGAGCAACTTTCATGTTTGCATTTTCCATTTTTGTTGAGAAATGAATGAGATACAGGTAGTCTGGCTGGAGGTTGAAGATGAAGTGTATTCATGACTCATTTTGTATTATATATTTATCATTTCAGTTAAGTTAACGGATGTATGGCCACCCCAGTGGTAAGGCATCGCGCTGGTAACCAACAGGGTGTGGGTTCAACATCCAGCGCGCTGCCTTTTGCATTTTTTCCACTTTTTTTTTTGTCATTTTTTCCTTCCACCGCGTTTGGCTTCTCTCCCTTGGGACTGTTTCATTTTTCTCACTAATACCCCCCTGTTTGCTCATATCATGCAGTCCACATACCTTTTTTATTTATTTATTCTGGTTATACAAAAAATGGCCTTGGGCCTAATTTCTCAAAAGAATTACTTTCTAACCTCTCTTCTAATTTTCAAACACCTGACTTTCTTTACATTTTATTTTTATTTTATTTTCTTTATTATTTTTATTATTATTTTTTTATTATTATTATTATTATTATTATTTTTATCAATAAAAATCCAAAAAATATTTATATTTTTATTATTTATTTTTTATTTAGTTTATTTTTCTTCATAAAACTAATAGAACAAAAACATTTCCTTTAATAAATTAATTTACCTTTTTTAAATACTTAGATAATTAGTCTTAATTATTATTATATTATTTTCTTGTAAATTAAAATCAATTTAGAGCTTAGGACTTTTATTTGATTAATCTTATTTATTAGTTTAAATTCACAAAAAAAAACCTAAAAAAATACTTTTCTAACTTAATCTTAATTTTCTTATTTTTAGTTAATTATTTTTATTTAGTTAACTAGGTAAAAAAAAACCTTTTCATGAAAATCAAACAAAAATTACATTTCTTTTTACATTTACATTCTTGAATTTTTACTTATTCAATTTTGTACATTTATTCAAATTCAATATGGTTGTAATAGATAATTAGGGTTTTAATTTCTTGCAATTCCCCATTTGTAAATTTGTATACCCCCTCCCCTAAATGATGTAATAGCTTAGCATTTTTATTTTCTGCAATTTAAATACTTTATATACAAATGCAAGTAATTAGGGTTTGCATGGCAAGAAAAAAATCAATAAGTAGCAAACCCTAATCAAGACAAATCAAGCATGTAAACCAATACACTTGCACACTTGCACTCTTAGGGTAAACCCACTTTGTTTCCTTACAAAAATGGTCATATTATGCATGTGAGGTATCTTAGCAAAAACAATCAAAAAATACAAGATCATAGTCCCTCGATGACGCTATCCATGTTGCCTTTCAAAATGATCTTAGTCCCTTAAAGAAAATGCTAAGATATCTTACAATATTCTTAACCATGTCTATACGATGACCCTTGCCCATCCCTTTTACATCCAAAGATAGGGTTACTTACCAAATCAATGGTAAGATAACAATGTCAAAGGAAAGAGGAAATAAACGTGAAATACTTTTGAGTAGGTAGATTGTTCCTAGTTGTTTGCTCAATTTCAAAATAAAAAACATCCTTGCTATTTTTCAAAACAAACACTAACACTTCCAAAAACATCTTTCAAACTTGAAAACATTTTCAAAATATCAACACTTTGTATACATTCTTAAGAACAAGAATCATTACAAAGTTTGCCTAAACGATGGCGCTTTTTCAAAATACTTTCAAAAACCACACAAAGCACATTTTCAAACAAAAGCAAGTGATCTAGCAAGTAACTAAGAGCCCATGGAAAACCATGGATAAAAGGGTGCTAATACCTTCCCTTTTTATAATCTACCCCCTGAACTCAAGAAAACATCTCAAAGGTATTTCCTGTTCTTTTCATCCTTTCCTTTTGGATAAAAGAAAAGTCGGTGGCGACTCTTGCTAAACCGCAACATTTGCGATAAAACGCAAAACAACCAAGTCTGTTCTCTCACCGTGTTACACCATGATTTAAACATTTGCACAACATAAACTTATAACATTCCCAAGCTTCATAAAGAGATTTCGTTGCACTCTACGTGAATGCGGCTATTGTTGTTTTTGCATCCATGAACCGATTGTGCGAAAAGAACCTGTTAAGAAAATTTTCCTTCATTACATTCCAAATTGTCATGATTTCAGTAGGTTGGTCAAGGTACCAATACTTTTCTTTTCCATTCAAGGAATGCAGGGACAATCTCATGAAGATAACCTCTTTTTCATCTGCGGGTGTCCCAAACGTACCGACCAGCTCATAAAATTTTGTGAGGTTAGTGTATGGATCCTCATGATCCATACCTGAAAAAGTGTTAGTGTAAAGAATCTGTAGAAAACTTGTTTTCATTTTAGCTCGTCTTGCAGTTGGATTGTTGTTGAGATGAGCCAGTATCCTTAGACTTCTTGTGCACAGACCGTTGACAACTCCAACTATTGTTTCGTTTGTTGGATTTGATGAGGAATTTGATGTAGATGTTCCTCTTTGATTTTTCTTCTTAGATAGTTGTTTTTGCTTCTTTTTCTGCCTTTTGTTCTTTCGTATTGTTCTTTTGATCTCGGGATCAAAGAGAAGTTATCCTTCCAAACTTTTGCCTCGAAGCATAAATTTTTTTTTCTCCTATCCAAACACTTGAACAAACTGGTTGTGAAAAAAACAAATATATACAATATATAACAAATTCACAATACTTAGAAGTATAGAAACAATTGTGATGTTTTAATACCTTAAGCGCCAATCCCCGGCAACGGAGCCAGTTTGATGTTGAGTAAAATCAAATGAAAGTATTGTGTTATCGTATCCGCAGGGATTGGAGAAATATCAAAACTATTCATTGATTTCTATATTTCTAAGCATAAGTTTCAAGATTTCATTGATAAGTTTACGAAAAGTAAATTGCATAAATAAAGAAATATAAGTTTCAGAGGAATAGACTTATTGGGAATTAGTTTTCTTCACCGATTCGATATGCAAAACTCAGATCAGTTATATACCATCTATGCTTATTTCATTATCATCACGTATCGCATACAAACAAATCTCATGTCTAAACTTTGATGTGATTTCTACCTTATGGTTTAATCGGAGATTTCTAATCCTATTAAACAATACGGTAGCATTAAGATTTGATACTTTAGTGAATATTAAACTTAAATCTATGTCTAGAATTTAGAGTTTAATAGTTGTTATCTCAGGTCGAGATTAGAACTGTATTTGTCAATATCAATTCTATCAATGAAATGAACGGTAAAACAAAGATAACAACAATAATGATTCATACATAAATTGCATATAACACCATGATCAAAGTAAATACATACTGTTTTGATGAACTACGACTAATCCCAACAAGAGAGGAATGTATCTACTCATGGTAGCTTGAAGCACAAATGGATAATTGAGTTGAAATGACATCAACGATGATTTCCAGACTCTTGATGCGTATCCATCCCTTCTACCTAAAACCTCCTCTACACATATTCTACTGATATAACTAAGTGTATTACAAGTGATAAAACTGGAATCCCTGTTGAATTGAGTTACTGTCCTATTTATAGCATTTTTGGTCGTCTGAGTTTGCTAAGCGAACTATACTTCGCTAAGAGAAGTGTCTGTTAATTCTCCTTTAAGTTTCAAATCAAACTACCCTTCAGATGCCGCCAAACTTCGCTAAGCAAGGTGAGGCTCTCTTAGCGAAGTTACTTTCTTCAGCCTGAAGTCTTTTCAAAATATCTTTCTTTGACCGCCTGGTTTCACTAAGCAAAGTGATATTCGCTTAGCGAAGTTGCTTTCTTCATCCTTAAGTCTTTTTGACCGCCCTGTTTCGCTAGCCGAAGGCCCGATTCGCTAAGCGAATTGCTTCACTTCTCCTCGCTGCTGGAGAAACTTACTGATTTGCTTTTGTCTTGTGTTCACTATGCAAATTATTCCTTGCTAAACGAATTGGTCTTTTTGCTACAGTTCGCTTAGCGAAGTGTCTGATAGCTGGTTTTTGCTTTAGGGACCAAATCATGCACAAAACACACCAAACCAAGTAAAATTACACAATAACACTTTTATTCAATAATTGAGGTTTTTTATGTTTGAATATTATTAATTAAGTAAGATAAATGCTATGTAATGATGTGAAAATTTCCATGAATCAAACATTCATCACCGTTCTCCACCAAGGTGTTTGTTTGTTTTGTGGATAAGATAGTTCAACAATGAGCCCCAAGAAAAGTCTGTAGTTTAACCAAAAATGGATTTGAAAAATTCCATGCATGATGTATATGCATAATGCCTTAGATTGATATGGAACCCAAAATGTATATGCTCTGAGTTTTTCTATATATACCCCAAGTGTCTGTATATGCACCACATGTTTGTACATGCCCCTAAATGTTTGTATATGCCCTAAGTGTTCGTTGTAAATGTTCTTGAAATTCTTTCCTTTTAAACTATTGGTTTTTTTCCTTTTGTGTCATCGACTCCCCAACATTGTATGTTGCTTTGTCTTGGTATCTCCAAGTTGATTTGAACAAGGTGAATAATGTCATCAAGATTTTGATATTTGTATCGCAGGTGCACGCGTAGGCGTGGGCGTAGTTATGGATGCAAGCGTGGACATGGGTGAAAATTTTCTTTCAATTTTTTTCTAACCAAAATGCTCTTTGATGTTTTATCAAATGCTTTTATTTGTTTGTTAAATATCCAAAATGATTTCAATGCAGTATTCATAAGAAATAATCGTAGTATTTTGCAAACAAGTTGAAAAAGAAAAAACACAATTGAAAGATTAAATGTTTTATTGATAAACATTCCTTTGAATAGGTGTGAGTACAAGATGCAATTACTAGAAAGAGGTAATTACAGAAAGTTTTAATAAAACTAAAAATGACAATGAAAATGATAATTGTTATTGTCGTTTATCCAATGTCCTTTT
The DNA here is from genome assembly GCA_948472305.1 of Vicia faba. Lineage (NCBI taxonomy): Eukaryota > Viridiplantae > Streptophyta > Magnoliopsida > Fabales > Fabaceae > Vicia > Vicia faba. The sequence continues at coordinate 1,140,376,330 of OX451735.1, read as the reverse complement.
GACAGCTCCAATCCCCTTTTCTTCTGAGTCAATGATTTGGATTAATACCTATCCTTCATAGTCGTGGTCGTGGTTCTTAGATCTCAGTCTTTTTGTTCTTTATTTTGAAAAAGATCCCTAACTTTTACCTGGACCGTCCTTTCGGGATTTCAATCCACCGGGATCATTTTTGTTTATGTCCCTAATTTTTTTCCTGGATCACCCTGTAGGGTTTTCAATCCACATGGATGCTCTTTTTTGCCTAAGTCACTCCTTTAGGATTCGAACTTCGCGATCTTTTTATACATAGTATTTTTTACTGCGTCGGAGTTTGTCCAATGTGGTAGTTCCTTCCCATCCATTGTTGTGAGGATAAGGCCACCACCCGAAAATATTGTTTTTACCATATACGGACCTTCGTAGTTAGGTATCCATTTACCACATGAATCAAGGTGAGGTAGTATAATCTTCTTGAGCACCAAATCTCCTTCTTTGAACACTCAAGGACGAACCTTCTTGTCAAATTCCTTCTTTATCCGTTTTTGGTATAAGTGACTGTGGCACAGAGTTGTTAAGCATTTTTTTCAATGAAGTTAAGCTGATCAGAACTCGTAGTGACGGGATCTCTACTTCAATAGGGAGTACTGCCTCCATGCCATATATTAGAGAGAAAGGAGTTGCTCCTGTTAACGTACGTACAGAAGTGTGGTAGCCATGTAGAGTTTTTAGGAGCATATCGTGCCAATCATTGTATGTCTTTACCATTTTCTGAATAATTTTCTTGATATTCCTATTGGCAGCTTCAACGGTCCCGTTCGTCTTGGGTCTATATGGTGAGGAGTTTTGATGCTCGATCTTGAAGTCATCGCATAACTCCTTCATCATTTTGTTGTTCAAATTGGACTCGTTGTCTGTAATGATTCTGCTAGGAACCCCATATATGCATATAAGGTTCTTCTTGATGAACTGGGTTACCACTTGTCTTGTCACATTTGCGTAGGATGCAGCTTCCACCTAATTGTTGAAGTAATTGATGGAAACTAGTATGAACCGGTGTCCGTTAGAGGCTTTTGGTTTGATCATTCCTATCATATAAATTCCCCACATCGAAAATGTCCAAGGAGAACTTAGGATATTCAAAGGAGTCGGTGGCACATGCATTTTGTCGGTGTAATTTTGGCATTTGTAACATGTATTTATATAATAGTAGAAATCGGCTTTTATCGTTAACCAATAGTAACCTGCTCGTAAGATCTTTCTATCCATTGCATGTCCATTTGTATGAGTTCTAAAAGTACCTTAATGGATTTCTCTCATAAGTATATCTGCTTCATGTTTCTCCATGCACCTGAGTAACACCATACATAGTTTCTTTTGTACAACACAACTCCATTTAGAAAAAACTTTGAAGCTAGCTTCTGCAGAGTTCGCTTGTCAATCATAGAGGAATTTTCTGGGTATTCTTACTTCTTGAGATACCTCTTGATGTCATGGAACCAAGGCTTGTTATCTGGACCTTCTTCAATAGCAAGGCAATGTGCAGGTTCTTCAAAATATCTAATTATAATGCATGGTTTGTGATTTGGCCGGGTTACTTTGAACGTGGCTGATAAAGTTACCAAGGCGTCTTCCATCTGATTTTCTTCTCGTGGAATATGACTGAATGTAATCTCAGTAAATTCCATAGATAGCTTCAAAACATGATCCCAATATGGAATCTGTTTGGGATGTTTAGTGTCTCATTCGCCATTCGACTTGGTATATGACTAATGTTGAGTCTCGATATACTTCCAGGTATTTAATTCTTAGATCAATAGCAGCTTCTAGTCTCAAGATACAAGCTTTGTATTCAGCGATATTGTCGGTGCAGTCAAAACATAACCTTGCAGTATAAGGTTTGTAAAAATTCTTCGGAGAAGTTAACACTTCCTCGATACCATGCCCTAGTGTGTTTGAAGCACCATCAAACATGAGTGTCCAACATGCCCCTGGTTCAGGTCCTTTATTGGGTCTAGGTATTTCGTAGTCACCTATAACCATGACATCTTTGTTTGTAAAGTCAAACTTCATTGGTTGATATTCTGGAAATGGCTGATGAGCCAGGTGATCAGCTAGTACACTATCTTTGATGGCCTTTTGTGTAACATATTAGATGTCGTACTTGGATAGTAACATTTTCCATCGAGCAATTCTTCCTATAAGAGTTGGTTTTTCTAACACATACTTCAAAGGATCCATTCTTGCTATTAACCATGTGGTGTGAGTTAACATATACTGCCTTAATCGTTTAGTAGCCCAAGAAAAGCACAACAAGTATTCTCGAGAAGTGAGTACCTGGTTTCATAGTCAGTGAATTTCTTGCTAAGGTATTAAGTTGCATGCTCTTTTTTACCTGTTATGTCGTGTTGCCTCAATACGCATCCCATTGGCCCTTCAAGCATTGTCAAGTACATGATGAGTGGTCTTCTAGGAACTGGTGGTATCAATATTGGCGGCTCTTGTAAATATTGCTTTATTGTCTCGAAGGCTATTTGACAATCACCATTCCACACCATTGTCTGATCTTTTTGATATAATTTGAATATAGGCTCGCATGTAGCAATTAGGTGCAATATGAACCTCGAAATGTAGTTCAATCGTCCTAAGAAACCACAAACCTCTTTTTCTATTCTTAGAGATGGCATTTCTTGTATGGCCTTTACCTTGTCGGAATCCACCTCAATAATGTGTTGACTTACAATAAAACCCAATAACTTGCCTGACCTAACACAAAATGTACATTTGTTCGGAATCAATCTTAGTTTGAACTTTCGCAGGCACTCGAATAATTTTTGAAAATGTATGATGTGGTCTTCCTTTGTATGAGATTTGGAAATCATATCATATATGTATACCTTAACTTCTTTGTGGATCATATCGTGAAATAGTGTGTTCATAGCTCGTTGATAGGTTGCCACTGTGTTCTTTAGACTGAAAGGCATCACCTTGTAACACAAAGTGCCCCAAAGAGTCATAAAAGTAGTCTTTTCCATATCCCTGAGTGCCATTTTGATTTGATTATAACCTGAGAAACCATCCATAAATGAAAATACAGAGGCTTGAGTTGTATTATGCACCAAAACATCTATGTGAGGTAACGAGAAATCGTCTTTGGGACTTGCTTTGTTCATATCCTGATAATTTACACACATGCGTACTTTGTCGTCCTTCTTGGGCACTGGCACGACGTTAGCTATCAAAGGTGGATAATCTACCACTGCTAAGAACCCTACATTAAATAGTTTAAGGACTTCTTCTCGAATCTTGCTAGACATGTCTGGATGAGTCCTTCTAAGATTTTGTCGAACTAGAGAACAACCTTTTTTGAGAGCTAGTCTATGTACCACAATATTCGTATCTAATCCTGGCATATTTATGTAAGACCGGGCAAATATATCCACATATTCATGTAAAATCTTGATTAGTCTTTCTTTGATGCTTTCCTCCAATGTTGCCCCTAGCTTGATCTCTTTCGGATCCTCCTCTGTTCCAAGGTTGATGGTCTAAATAGATTCTTGGTATGGTTGTATATTGTCATCTTTTTGCTCTAATTCCTTTGCCAGTTCTACAGAGAGTTCAATATCTTCATCATCTTCCTCTTCCGCTTGGTTAATGGGTGCATCAAAATTATATCGGATAGCAGCAGTAAGATTATCGATGATTTTAGGCATGGATTTGCATATTTATCATGTTTTGGTGCAATTTTAGTATGTGACTTTGAAAATTCATATGAAGAAAAAGTATTGTCATTTTAAAACATATGAGATAAATGCACAATAAAGACAGGGATCTCAATTGAATGCGAAATATAACTCTTATTAATTGAAAATATTGTTTGAAACAAATTAGGGGACCCTTACAAGCTACCCCTATGCCTCGGGCTTGACATAGGTTCTTTCAAAAACAAAAAATAACAAAAAATTACTTTGGAAAGAAAAAGATCTATAGAATCTCCACGGATGTCCAATTCTTAAGTTCTTCTCCTGGAGCATATTCACTGATGAAGTCAAATGCTCTCTTGGTGCTGCTCTTGTTAGATATCACTGCTACTTGTCCACCATGCTCTACTCCTTTGTTGATAAAGGTTTATTGACTGAGAGGAAATTGCGCCTTGCCTTTCAGAACAACCTTTGATGATTTATAGCCCAAACCAAAGCGATTTTTCTTCTCTGGTATTTCCACCAGTTTACCCCAACCTTTTGAGGTGTCATCTTCCGTAGCTGCTTGTAAATCTCTCCATGAAGTCATAGTAGGTTTCTTGATTTTCTCCACCGGTAGGGTTACCATTGAAGAAACCTCTAAGACTTGAAATGGTGTTGCTATGTAGTCTTCATCTGCACTGTTATATTTATATGACTCTATGTGACTTATAAAGATGTCCTCTTAGCCATCGATTATAATCAATCTTCCTTCAACGAGAAACTTTAATTTATGTTGTAGAGTTCAAGTAACAGCACCCACTGCATGAGCCCAAGGCCGTTGGAGCAAACATGTATATGCTGGTTCTATATCCATTACTTGAAAAGTAATATAAAACATATGCAGACTGATCTTGACAGGAAGATCCTCTTCTCCAAACAATGTACTTTTAGAACCATAAAACATTTTGACTATCATAGAACTTGGCCTTATAACAACACTGTCTAATGTTAACTTCATCAAGTTGGATTTTGGTAGCACGTTGAGGGCAGAACCAGTATTAGTGAGTACCCTCGACAAATTATTTGTACCTATCTAAATTGAAATGTGCAACACCTTGTTGTGAGCTCTACCTTGTGGAGGCAACTCATTATTATTAAAGCCTAGATATGATCCAGATGTTAGATTTACTACTACATTGTCAAACTGATTCACTATAATCTCCTTTGCAACATGAGCAAAACTTAGAATCTTTATCAGAGAGTCTCGATGCGCTTCTGAATTGAGGAGTAACGAGAGTATTGAAATCTTGGTCGGGGTTTGGTGTAGCTAATCCACCACCCTATAATCACTTTTCTTGATTATTTTCAGGAATTCTTCCGCCTTTTGGTGAGTACATTTTTTTCTTGGAGGTTCTTGTTCTTGGCTTACCTCTATCACAACTTTCCCTTTTATCCTTAACAATAGCATCATTCCTTTTTTGTGGTTCGGGACCATTGATTCGACCACTGCGAGTCATGCCCTCTATTCCTGCTATATTTGTGATTTGCTGCCCTTGACTTATCGATGGCTCACATTCTTGCTTTATACCATTCACATAGACAGTAGAATTATAACTCCACGATACCGCTTTGTTACTTTCGTAAGGCGTGTTAGTTCTCTTGTTTTAGGATTGGATTAATTTTTTTTAAAACAAATAATAGCAACAATAAAGAATAGGATAAGAAGAACATGTACAAGAAGAAGTCCTTTTACAATGTTAGAACATGTTGTGTTGAACTTTTTCAACAACTGGAACAACATGTCAAAGAAGATGTCTTGACATCGCGCCTACTGATCTGGATTAATGAGATTCAGTTTGTTCTTAACATAAGCAGAATATTCAAGAGAATATTATTCATCCTATGTCGCACATATTTAAAGGTCTAGAAAATTCAATTAAAAATCAAGGAGAATGAATACTTTCCAAATAAGGAGATTATTTAGGAAAGAAACGATTGAAGACCTTTCTTGGGGAAGAAGTCTCTGCAGTTTGTTACAGCTGATTTGCTGTGATTGAAGGCCCAAAACCAGTTTCGTAACAGGTTATAAATAGAAGGGTTTGTAACCTAGTAAAGATACGGTTCAATATGTAGAAGTCTAGGGTTTGTCAAGGTAAACCTCATGGGTTGTGGGAAGGTTACCAAATTCACCTTAAAGCCTGTAGGTAAGAGGTGTATTATTCTTGGAGGAAGATTTGAAGCAACTCCAAGATGTGTTCTTAGTTAGGAGCAGAGATAACAAACATTGGAGTTTGGCTTGGAGACTTAGCTAGGTTGTCATGGAAGTGTGTCTTCCAAACTGTCTATGTGTGTGATCAGAATTTTGGTGAAGGGCTATCAATGCAGTAACTTAGGTTTTGACTGCTAGACATCATTGCGATGATTGGAAGTGGGATGGGGATATTCCATATCTAGGGAGGACCTAGGTAGAAGGGTCATTGGGTAGTGATTAAGTGCATAGATCGTCAACAGGTGTGTTGGTTGTAGGGTCTGCAAATTGATACTGCTAATAGTGGATTCCATTCCTGGCTTGGTAGCCCCCAGAGTAGGTGTTATTATACACTGAACTAGGTAAAAAAATTTGGTGTGTTCTTTATCTTTTCAGTACTATTTTATCTTGCATATGTGTTTATGTCAGATCAGATGTCTCGACATCCTTGTAGGACATCTGAGTCTACTGTTCCAGAATTTCAATTGGTATAAGAGCATGCATCATGTTCTGCTCTGGGTGAGATCCTGGAAAGGTACTTTCTGGTCATGGGCAAGGAAGAAAGTATACTAAAAAGAGGTATGAACTTGGACAATTCATACTATTGTATGGATGATCCCTTGGCAAGGATCATTGGTTATATGTGACATGGATTGTTTATGGCTGGTCTGCAGCTTAGTGGGAAGCTACTGTATGTAGGGATTATTTCTTCAATCCTAGATTGCCATTCTTGTACTTGGATAGTGGTTTAAGCATTGTGTATGAATATTGTTGAGGAGTTCGTTATATTCTGCTGCATGGTTTCTAATATAACCCTGAAAGTATGGGAAGGATACTAGGGTTATTACCCTCAACAGAATATATGCTGACATTTTCAACTGTATTAAAAGTGTCAAAGATACTTGAGATTTTCCTTAAGTCCACTCATAAAGACATTTATCAATAAGATTGTTTGATCAATGATGCTCACATACATCTTCATATATACCTTGAAGACAGTCAAGGATGGTGTGTTCCAAGAAGAAGGAACTGATGTTCTAAGGGATGTTAGAACATTATTTCAGCAGGCATGCAACTACCAGTTGAAGAAAAAATGCTTTGGGTGCTGAACAAAAATGTTATGAATACTTTTTAATTTAGAACCTACTCCTGATCTGGAAGAGGAGACATCTAGTTTGTGGAGGTTAATTAGGACACGATCAACAATCTAACTACTCCATGTGAGATTCATGCTCCTGAGAAGAACTCATAAAGGAATATCCACCAGACCCTTTATGTATATGAGATGAGCTCGTGTCTGGAAGATCCTTCTAATCAAAGGAACCAGATTCCTGGAATCCTGTTATGTTTGAAGAGGAGTATTGTGATCCAACCACAGTGTTTGATGCTCCTGAGTATTGTTTCGATTTCCCTTGAGGAAGAGAATTTGTAACTCTCTTTGTGTACCCTCAAAAGTTGTTGAAAAAGATCCCCTTGTCAAGGGTTGATATGATGTCTGACAAAATGTCGTGATATCTTTGAAGATGTTAAAATATGAAGGGCATTATTTTTGAAGAATCAAGGGAAATAGATGCTTTGAAAAGTCTTTTTTTGTCATGCCTAGCAGAGTTTGTTCCAGAGACCTAATAGAGGGAATTTCCTCTGTAGGTATGGCATCCATCATCTCAAAGTCATACATGAGGTCTAAAGAAAATCTTATTGAGATGTGGCTCGTGAAATCCCCTGCATATGCTAGTAGTCTAATCCTGAAGATTGATCAGCTGTTGTTGGTTTGTTTCCTTGTGTTAACCCCCACAAGATTTGATTGTAAGTTACTATGGAAGTTACCCCCAAAACCATAGTAAGAATGGATGATGTCGTATCTGATGTCGGGACATTATTTCTAGATGTGTGCTTCCTCTAAAAAGGAATTTGTTGTGTAGATCATGAGGTGAGTATGTTTGATCATGATGGAGCTGAAGACCAGTCTCTGACCAAGTCTAGAATGTTAAAAAAATCCTCTTGTGTTGAACAATGAAGAAGAAGGATGTCAGTTCAAGTGCTCTAACATCTGTTGAAAAGGAGTATCATCTGCAGTTGTGTGTGTGGGGAAGTTTTTCCCTCTGATGACAAATATCTTGGCAGGAGCTAAGTATAAGTCTAATCTTGTGAAGATGTGCATGTTACTGATGATAAAGACCTTGTCGGGAGCTGAGTACTTATTTGAGGTATAGATGCAAATCTAATATCTGAATTGATGATTCATATATTGCTGAGAGTTTATTTCTCTCTATAGTGTTTAGGTGGCTGTAGATGTAATCTTTTGTGATCTTCTCCTAAAAATACTATCAAGATTAATAATCTCTTTAGTTGATAAATCAAGAACTGAATCATTGGGATCTGTGAAGAAAGGTTGATGTTCTAAATGATGTTATAACATTATTTTGTAAAGGAAGGTTTGGGATTATGATTATGGAAGATTGAGGATCAACATGGTTGTCAAAAGAAGGAGTTCCGACATTGTGGATTAGAAGATGCAGATCCCGATCCTATCTTTAGTAGTATGCTTGGTGACTACATAACTATTATGTTAAAGACTTCACTAGGACTAGCAATTGGTAGTGATTGATAGAGCAAAGGAATATGAAGAAGGTGGTTTCCCCTCTGTTGCAAGTATGGTGAAAACAAGCTATTTGAGGGCTTGTGTTTGTATGTTGTCCAAGTATATGTTCATGATATCTTGGTTATCCAAATAGGTATGGATATTTGTGTGGTTATGTAGGGCCATGTATCATACATGACCTGGTAAAAGTCTGAAGACCTGGAGTTGGTATATCAGATTCAGGATTTGTTATTTTCACAAGAGTGTTGATATGTTTCAGTGAGTGTGTGAAGTCTCTTGTTTGTTTTCTAGTGTCCAAGTGTTCATCCTCAGTAGAAGCCTTGCTTGTCTATCATAGGGGAGCTTAGAACCTATTTATGGTTATTGTTGTAGAAGTTATGGAGCTTGCATGTAATTCAAACATGTGAAGATTACAGGCAACATGTTGTGGCCTGTGGCTACTAGGTGTAGCTGTCTATGCCCCTGTTGGGTCTATGTGGTTCTAGTCAGGAGAAGCTAGTATATTCAATTTTCTCCGAGGGTTGAGCTTAAGGTCAAGTCACTGACCTAACCTGGAATGTTTTGGCTTCCGTGATTGGATGTCTTGTCGAAGACTCAACCAGTATAACAGGTGTGAAAAAGAAAGCTGTCAGTTTTACCTAGTGTGAGAAGCTTACTACAGAATATAGTGAGAGAATATTTTTGTTGTATGATTAATCTGAAGATGAGACCTTGTGAGATCCTCTTGTGATAATGGGGAGTTTGTTAAAGGGCATGGATGGAAATAAGTCCCTTAGATGATGATTCTAGAACCAAAGCAGATAAGCTCTATGGTAATGTTGCTAATGTCTCAAATGATGTTGGAACATCATTTTTGATGATAGTCTATTAAAGATACTTGGAACTATGAATCTCAATATTCAAACTCCACACTCATTAGTGGTGGTTCTGTCTATGGTGTTGAATAAGGAGATTCTGATTGAAGGAGAAGTATGCTCAAGTAATGTATAACTACTATCTTGGTATGAAGACTTTACTAGTGCCAGCAAATACTAGTAATGTACAGAAGGAGGATTTAATCAGCACATTGGTTAAGGGGTACTCCTTTTGTTGGAGAGTCTGAATCTTAGTAAATCTTTTAAGCATACTAAGAAATGGTTGGAAGTTGGTTTTATACTATGGTTGCATGACATCTTAGCCATCAAAAGAGTCATGATAATATGTGTGAAGGTGCAAGGGCGTGTATCAGAGGTGTGCTTGTTATGTGACTAGTTCAGGATACTTGGAGTTATTCCCAATGAACTAGTGGGTGTTTAATGTTTTGTTTTCTCCATAATGAAGTTTTGATTGTCCATGACAGGAGGAGTTAGTGGACTAATTGGTTTGTTTAGATCTTGTGATGTTCAAGCATATAGAGTTATTGCCCTACAATGAGGATGATGTTGGATAACATGATGAGACATGTTTATACAAGATGTAGATATTTATATCCTTATGAGTCTCTGAAGACTCTAGCCAAATGTTGCTAGAGTGTACCATCCTTCTCCAAGAAGATGTGTTGGTTCTGCGAAAATTTATTTTTCTCTGTAGTAGTGAATGGGATAAAGAAGATTATCCCGCTAGTTGTTAGAAGATGTTGACTCTGGTTATGATGTCGAGGATAATGTCCAGGACATCTCTCATTTGAAGAAGTATGCAAGCAAGAAGCTTTCTGTCAGGGTGCTTGATGCCCCTCTTGACAACATTTCCTTCCATTCTATTGGTAATGCTGAAAAGTGGAAACATGTATCTCAAAGAAGATTTTCCCTTGAAAGAGAATTGGGAGAAGGTGTGCTGGAGTACAAAGATATTATGGAGCTGATTTATTTTGCTGGCTTGTGCTGATCACAGAAGTAAGGAATATAGGAAGGTGTTTGTATTGAATTTTCCCTTGTTGTCATATGGGCAGGTCTGAAAATGATTATTGTGAGTTGGATGTGACTAATAATCAGGTATGCAAATCCATTACTACAAACCAGACTGTAAAACATGCAGGAATCTGTGCACCGATTGTATGTTCTAATGGGAGATTCTTAAAGGATTTTTATGCACAATAAGTCCTTTAAATGATTGAGAACCAGTTTGATTAGGTTATATATCATGGACTTGATTTACCACATGATGTCTTAACATCATGATGGCTGTTTTGTTTAATGCTTGGGATTGTTCATGTGAAGTTGGATGCTTAAGAATTATTATGAGAAGTGGCGTCTCTGACTTTGTGGATTAGAATATGGAGAGTCTAATCATGTCTACAGTAGCATGCTTGATGAATGCATGACTATTTTGTTGAAGACTCCACTAGTATCAGAAACTACTAGTGGATATAAAGGCAGAAGGCTTCTAACAGATACTTAAGGGATATTTTTTGCTGCAAGTCACTCCAAAAAAGGTTTGGTGATCTGGAGAAACTAAGAGTTTTTGGAGTTTGTGAGTGACTTCACACCTAGTATGCATGACATCTTGCCTATTCAAAAGGTCATGATACAGAGTGTGGTTATGATAAGACAATGATCAAATGTGTCCTTGTGTTGTGAAGAAGTCACGGTTCCTGGAAGTATTCTCAAGGAGTGAGAATATCTAACTCTGGTTTGACTCTACTAAGGGAGTCAAGGTTTAGCATATGCGGGAAGTGCTGAAGTTTCTCATCTAGTGCACAAGTCTTCATCTTTCAGCTGGAGCATTAGTTACTCATAACAAAGGGAGTCATGTGGATATTTGTAAATTGTTGCTGAAATGATACAGGTATTATCAAGCCAGAATACTGTTCACTCTTGTAAAGGTTCTATGAGGAAATGATGTCTAAACAACATGTTGTAACATTATGAAGTTATGGAAAAAATTAACAAGACATGGTTGTTTCTAATTATGAGAAGCTTGGTGAAGATCAAAAGTTTTCACATATCTCTTAGAAGTTTAAAGGGAAGTCTGGGAGAATTTATAGATTTCAAAAATACTCCTTGAGGGTCTATATTATGAAGAGGTGTTACAAATGTGATATTTTGATATCTTAGTGTATGTCACTAAGTCTAAGTGAAAGAAAAACAGTTAGAATCAAGTATGAAAAGGTGGATAATCTGGTGAAGCATCCCTGATTGGTGGGAGAAGATGTGTTTATCACTAAAATAAGAAGACAATGACTGACTAAGTGTCAGGACATTATACAGGACATGTTCCTGCATGGTCAACATAGAGTGGAGTGGCCTATGTATTCAAACACGTGGCTGTAAACAGGGGGAGAAATTTTTTTCTGACTATGCATGTGTATGTATAGGAAGTATCTACAACATTCAAAGCCATTATGGACGGTGCACATTGATACTTGAAGTTTTATCCTCAAATATCATTTCCTTTTTGACCAAGATTGGTGCTACAATCTAGGGTCGTTATTTTCCAAGTAAAAATCCCAGTTACTTATAGAGAGTTCTTCGTTTCTCTGTAACCCCGTGAGCTTCTTGAGTCCATAACTCTTATCGCATTTACTCGAGTTTGGGTAAGTTGTGCTTGGGTCTGGTATTATGAAGGTCTCCTTTGCCAAGTTTTAGCTATAAAGTGGGAGAAAGGTGAATTAGCTCAGATGTTGTTGCTGCTTCCACAAGTGGTTATTATTAATGATCACAAATGTCAAAATAAGATGTCAAGTGGTTATTATTTTTGTGACATATGTTTGTGACCTGTTACCTGAGTTATGAACACAGTTGTGACCTATGTTCTGAGTTATTAGGGACGGTGGTTAATTTTGTCTTAAGGAGTTATTGAGAGTTCTCTTATTCCACCATTGGTCTTCTATGTTTAGAAGATGTTCCTACATTGAGGGGGGTACAAGTTGTCTTCTGCTATCTTCTTCCTCATGTGCATCAACCAAACTTCAGGACTTTCCTTCCTTTTATCCTGAAATTGATGTTCGTTGGTGCTGATGCAATTGAGTTCTTCAGAGTGCTACAAATAAGATGTCAAACAAGATGTTGAGACATTATTTTCAACTGAAGATCTATTGTTGTGTGCAGAAGCTTCTGTATTGCTGTAATCTCCAAGATTGCAATTGTTTTTAGATTATTTGTTTTAGCCAAAATTTTCCAAAATGGGAGATTGTTAGTTCTCTTGTTTTAGGATTGGCTTAATTTTTTGTAAAACAAATAATAGCAGCAATAAAGAATAGGATAAGAAGAACAGGTACAACAATAATTCCTTTTACAATATCAGAACATGTCCTGTTGAACTTTTTTAACAACTAGAATAACATGTCAAAGAAGATGTCTTGACATTGCGCCTGCTGAGCTGGATTAATGAGATTCAGTTTGTTCTTAACATAAGTAGAATATTCAGGAGAATATTATGCATCCTATGTGGCGCATATTTAAAGGTCTATAAAATTCAATCAGGAATCAAGGAGAATGAAGACTTTATAAATAAGGATATTATTTAGGAAAGAAAAGATTGAAGACCTTTATTAGGGTAGAAGTTTCTGCAGTTTGTTATAGCTGATTTGTTATGATTGAAGGCCCAAAACCAGTTGGGTAACCAGTTATAAATAGAAGGGTTTGTATCCTAGTAAAGATACGGCTCAAGATGTAGAATTCTAGGGTTTGTCAAGGTAAACCTCCTGGGTTGTGGGAAGGTTACCAAATTCACCTCAAAGCCTGTAGGTAAGAGGTGTATTGTTCTTGGAGGAAGCTTCGAAGAAACTCCAGGATGTGTTCTTAGTTAGGAGTAGAGCTAAGAAACAATGGATTTTGGCTTGGAGACTTAGCTAGATTGTCATGGAAGTGTGTCTTCCAAACTATCTATATGTGTGATCAGAATTTTGGTGAAGGGTTGTCAATGAAGTGACTGAGGTGTTGACTGCTAGACATCATTGTGATGATTGGAAGTGGGATAGGGATATTTCATATCTAGGGAGGACCTAGGTAGAAGGTTCATTGGGTAGTGATTAAGTGCGTAGATCATCAACGGTTGTGTTGGTTGTAGGGTCTATAAATTGATACTACTGATAGTGGACTTCATTCCTTTCTTGGCAGCTCCCAGAGTAGGTGTTGTTGTACACTGAACTGGGTAAACAATTCTAGTGTGTTCTTTATCTTTTCAGTACTGTTTTATCTTACCTGTGTGTTTAAGTCATATTAGATGTCTCGACATCCTTGTAGGACATCTGAGTTTGTTGTACCAGAATTTCATGGCGTGGGAGACGGCCCCCTAATCACCATTGTAGTCTTCGGAATTACTGGTATTCATAGAGTCTGGTGTGGTATCATCATTGGTGCTTCTGTTGACTCTCCCCATGGAATCACAAGAGTTTTCTTATTAGGATTTGGCCCTTGGCAGGGAATTACTAATGGTATTTCCCAAATTGGACTATCCCTAAATTCATCAATTTCTATAACAACTTCTCAAAATCTTCATTGTGTTCCAAGAGGAACCCACATTCAAACAAATTCCCTTTCAAGATATTTATTAGATCTTTTACTCGTTTGGCCGCCCCAAAGTCAGCCACTACTTCAATTGCATTCACAGTTGGCCCACCATGCGGAGGAATGGGGTTCGTCTTGATGTTTGACTTGTCAAAAGTGATATCTTGGGAATCCAATAAATCTTGAACCTTATGTCTGAAGGCCCAATATTTTTCTATGGTATGCCCCAAAGAGTTAGCATTATATTCGCATCTGGAATTTGCATCATACTTTAGCGGGAGTTCCCCAATTGGAGGAGCCATAGGCTTTAGCTCTACCAAAGATGCTTTGAGTAAGTGTTGAAGCAATTGACTGTGAGGTATGGGGAGAGGATCAAATCTTCTCGGAGGTCTTTCAAACCTGTTTTGTTGTTGTTGTTATCATGGAATCACCAATGGTTACTATGTTTTTGATGCGATGCGAAAACATTAATTTCCCCTTCCTTCTTTTTCGAGAAGTTAGGAACATGTCTCTTTGAATTGTAAGGGGTATTGGATGGTGCCCCTTGTATCTTGCCACTCTTTATGCCTGCTTCAATCCTTTCACCAATAGTTACCAAATTATAAAATCGGGAAGAGACACTTCCTAACATTTTATCATAATACAACCCTTGTAAAGTACCCATGAACATATCAACCAGTTCTTTCTCCAAGAGTGGTGGTTGTACATGAGCTACCATTTCCCTCCATCTTTGAGCATATTCCTTGAAGGACTCATCCTTCTTCTAAGATAAATTCTGGAGTTGTATGTGGTTAGGCGCCATGTCCAAATTGTACTTGTACTAACTCATGAAAGAGTTGGCAAGATCTTCCCATGTCTGGATATGAACCCGCTCCAATTGCATGTACCAATCTAGGGATGCCCCACTCAAACTTTCTTGGAAATAATGAATCATCATCTTCTGATCTTGAGCATAGGCATGCATTTTTCTATAATACATGCGTAGATGGTTCCTCGGGCATGTAAGTCCCTTATATTTTCCAAATCCAGGTACTTTGAATTTTGGAGGGATCACCACATCTGGAACTAGACCTATTTCGAGAACATCGACGTCAAAAGCATGTCACCAATGAGATTGTTAGCTAAGAAGGAGAGTCTTGCATGCTTGTCTTTGTAGAACCGATACTCCTGGTAGAGGTTCAGAATTATCTTGTGGTTATCTTTTCCTGCTTTAGTGATCTTTGCATGTTGTTCTTATCAATATAAATTTTAGGCCCTCATCTCCATATAGAGTCTCCTCTGTATGAGGTAATTCTTTTGGAGGTCTTATAACTCATGACAAACTTTCTCATATTCATCAGTTTTTTGGGTAAGAAGTCTTTCTACCCTCATCCTCTTGAGACGTTCTCCTACATTTGATTCTTGGCTATCCTGGAGTCTCGTAGTAAGTTGCTGAATTTGCTCTTCTTGATCTAAAGAAGCTTGGGCCAAACAATGAATTTGAGCCCTCAAATTTTTCCTCTCTTTTTTGTCTTGCATCATCTTTTCATACCACCTACTTAGCTTTCTGATATCCCTAGAAGCATCCTCTAAACGTTGGTTGTGGGAATCTAAGTTGAAGGTAGCACTCAATAATCCTTCAGTCGAAAGTTTCTGCTTAAGATTCTCCTTTTAAAATGCTTCATGATCTTTCTGAATATGTTGGTTTTTTGATTTAAGCTTGTGTTGCATCTATCTTTTCTCCTTAGCTAAGTTATGAAGGTTAAGCTCTAATTCTCATTTCTCCTTTTGAGCTTAATTCAAGGCTTTCTTCAAGTTGTATATTTCTTCTAAGGACATAGGTAGAGGATCTGGGACATCGAGCTTGTACTCAGGATCAACGTCAAATGGTAGTTTAACAACTTGCACCCTATCCAAAACCCATTAAGTGTAAGGTTCTTTTTCCACAGCATTCTTCCTTTCGGCATTTCTCTTGTTTACCCTATTCCAAGCTCGGATGATCTTGTTGAGCAACTCTTGATTATTTTTTACCATGTCGTGAATAATTAGTTGTTGAAGTTGTTCATCAGAGGGTTTATCCTCCAAAGGGTATCCCAGCTGTCGCAAATCCAAAGTAGGGTTATAATTGATGCAACCATGTGACCCAATCAATGGAACATTGGGAAAATCTATACAACTGTAAATAATATCTCCAATGTTTATCTTCCTCGCATACCACAACACAGAGTCGGCAGTAAGAGGCCTTAAATTTTAAGGTCACTCAAATCATGTCAAAATTTTAATCATGTAGTCCTCCTTATAAAGGTGGGTCATAAACCAAGAATATAGAAGCGAGATACAAAAATTCAGCGTACCCCTCCCCTTTTCGTAACAAGTGTGAAGAGCATAGTAAATATGGACAAGTAGAGCAGGAGTTGGGTCCGTATTCAAAGCTTTCGTACCCTAAAATACACTAATGGTTGCATGGTCAATATAATCCAAAGTCAGCAGAAACAGAATTACACCAAAGACAAGCAGTCCTAAACAATCAACACAAGACTCCCATTCTTTTTTATTTGCAAAATAAAGGGCTTTAGCCTTCAAGTATTATCTTTTAATCCCTTGTACATCATCTTCTTTTTTGTAATTAAGTGAAAACTCAGGATAAGAGACCCTTAAACCCTTTGCTAAATCCTTAACATCAATTGTCTGTCTAATTCCCACATAAGCTTTTTCCTTAGAAAATTCAAAAGCCTATCGAATTCTTCCAAAGTCGGCGCTAGCTGAAGGTTTTGAAAGGTAAAACACCTCAACAGAGAATCGTGGAACTGAACTAAGGAGGAGATAGCATTCAATTGTATATCCATTTTTGTCAACTCAAGGGTATCCCAATAACGACTAACAAACATCTTCATAGCTTTTTCAGACAGTTTCCCTTTGATAATCTTGATATTCCTCACATATGGCTTAACGGCACTAACACAGACAAGTTGTTTCCCTTTGGCATCCATTTTTAAGATACTCACCAAAAACCTTTGATTATTATTTTTTTTTAATCATGTGAATAAGACAACAAAAAAAATTTCAAAATAATGAACATTTGAGATGCAAGATGTATGAATGCATGACGGCGCAATCATAGTAACGGGATATTCTACGGATATTCTACCCTCCCCATAAGGTTGTTTCCTTAAGTGTATCATGGATAACACTAGAGGAAATGCACAAGAGCCTCCCTTAAGCAGAGCCTCTTTGTAGACCGAAACTTTCGTCTCTAAGGTCATAAAAGGTCTCACCATGAGATTTTGGTTTAGGGTTATACAAAAAGTCATAGGTTTCATTCCAAAGTCCTACCCCCCCCCCCCCCCCAAGAGGATACCTCTTGAGACATATTTCTATTTTGGAATTCCATTGACTCTAGGCGAAGTCATCACAAAAACTTATAGGGATGATACATCCCATTGGCCAATAGACGAACCTTCTTTCTAAGGTTTTTAAAAATAATTTTTTTATAAAAAAAATAAAATCCCGTCAACAAATGATAAAAATATAATAATAATATAATAATAAACAAAAGTAAATAAATAAATAAATAAAACATAGGAAAAATACCAAAAATAATAAAACCCTAAAACCAAAAGGGGAGGCTTCTAATCCGTAGGGTTGAGTCCCCAGCAGAGCCATTAGCTGTAATAACCAGTTGAAAATTTATACAGTCGCCACCATTAATTTTTATCCTAAGGAAGGGAACATAACGAATAACCCTAATTCGATCAGAGATTCTAAGTTGTTGACTCACTTTAGACGAAGGAAAGGTGTTAGGCACCCCTCGTCTACCTTTTTCACAAGGATACTAGGGTTTAGGTTAAATGTTTAGGAATAGGGTTTTAATTTTAATTAGGTGAACTCGCCGTAGTTTTTAAGTCGTATGCATACGTATCCTCTTATGAGGAGTTAGAGTCCCAATTCATAGTTCGTAGTTGTTTGGTTAGTTTTTTCTTATGAATTATGGAAATATTTCAAATTCTCCTTGAACCAAGTCTGGGTGTGTGAATTGCGAAATTATAGACGAAGTTCGCAGTCGATAAGAGAATTTTCCATAATCCTTTTTTGAAAATAAATATAAATTTGAGTTATGTTAGTAAAAAAAGTTAATATTTGGTTGGTTAGATATTTTTGTGTATATGAGGCAATTTTGAATGAAAAATATTTAATGCAAATATATAAATGGGAGTTAGTATTTTTTTAAAAAAATATTTTTGATTAATAAGTAACTATTAAAATATATTAAGTATTTTTAATAGAAAAAATATTATGATTATTTATTAATTATGTAAAAATATATTTAATGCGAATGCTAAAAAATGGTAATTAAACAAATTAAACAAAATAATAAAAAATAAGGTTAAGAAAATTAATAAATAAAATTAATTAATTCAAGGGCGAGGGATGTAAATATTAGAATCGGGGGTGTATTGGAAAAATATTTAGGCCCAAAAGAAAATCTGAGCCCAAATAGTAGAGGGTGTGAATTGGCGTTGGGTAGTAAAAAAGGGGAGTCTGGAAAGTAAGGGCCCAAGTTCAGATATTGAATTGGGCCCAAAACGGAGGGAGGGTGTAGTTGCAGTTATGAATTAGCAAAATAAAAAATGCGGGGTTGCTAATAGGAACGGGCTTAGGCCTGAACAAAATTTGGGAGAGGTCAGTTTGGACCTGATGCAAGGGAGTTCATGGTATTGAGGTGGTCTTGCGCAGTCTGGAGCGTCTGATTAAGATCAAAGGGCAGAGATTTGGGGAGCATGGTATGGGAGGTGCATGGGATCCAAGAGTGGGTTTATAAAAACAGATATCAGGGCTTGAGGCCCATTTTCTTCTTTTCTTTCTTTCTCTACACCAAATAACCAAAACCCTTTGTATGATTCTAGAGAGAGATGATCTCGCCTCTCTCTAAAAAACGTTTCACCAGAAATCGCCTCGCCCTGGGCGCCACCGACCAGAAATCGCTTCCGCCGGTGGCTGCTCCAGGGCACAACCACCTTCATCTAAAAACCACCACTTCCCTCTTCCACCTTCATCCAAACCTAACCTAGATCCCTGAAGATCTTCATCCAACCCAAGAACCCTAACCCTATATTCACAAAACCCCACGAACCCCAAAAACCATAGGGTTCTGAGATGAACCCCAACCCTAAGTCTTGAAGAACCCTAACCAAAACCCATAACCCTAAATGTTTTAACCTAAACCTAATTGTACCCTATATCCCTAAATTCCCATGAATCCATAACCAAATCAAGTATCAAAGATCATAATCAAACCCTAAAGCAAAGAGTTCTTAGGCTTACTTGAATTTGCAGTGATCCTTTTTGCTGTTTCTGGTTCCTCCTTTCTAATCTTCTCCTCTTTCTTTGATTCGCGGGTACAAGATCGAAGATGGATATCGTGACGATGGCGGTGTAACTCGGATCTAGGGTTTCAGAAATTGAAACGCATATCCCTCTTCTCCTTCTCCTTAATCTCTTATTTTGTTCGCCAATGTTTTTAGTTAGTGTTAGAATTAGGTATTTATTGGCTTTTAGAGATTGATATATTAGGAAATGTTTTTGTTATTTCCGTTAGAAATTAGGAATTGAATTTGATTGAGATTATGATTAGAAATATATTTTAGATTTGTTGTAAATTATTGAGATTTGATTAGATTTGATTTTGTGTTTGTATAAGATTTGCTGCAATTTTGGACGATTTTGTAATGCTTGAATCTGTATAATTGATTTAATTTGATTTCGTTTAATGCTTGATTCAATCTATATTTTTTTTATGAATTCTGGGCTTGGGTTGTGAGGAAGGGAATGAACAGGGGGCACCGCGGATGAGATTAGGGTTTCGCTCCCTTGCAGTTGATTAGGGTTTCGTTTTGCATCCGCTTTCTTAAGAGTGATCTATCAGAGGTTCTGAACTCGTACTTACTGGTTGCTCTTACTTCTTTAGAGTTTCTCTATTTACTGATTTTGAGGAGTATAAGTTTCTTTTGAACTCTAATCTCTAACCTGAGATCTAGAATCAATATTCCCTTCAAATGATCTCTTCATTCTTATGTTTAGAATCACCCGTCTCACTTCTTGAGAGTAATCCTCAAAGCATAGATATTATGATATTTTATTACCAGAACATCCATCTGTTTGTTAAGCTTCCTTTGAACAGAAGCTTAATTTTTAAAAGGTCAATATTTTATGAACTTCAGAGAAGCTATGTGCTTAAGAAAATTAACTAACATTTCCTAGCGTCTTATGAATTTTTGATTCCTTGAACAAATTGTAGAATCTATTCTAATATAAATATCATCAAACTTTGACGATTTTGACTGATAATCTTGTTCTTGCAATGCTGAGCTAACTTGTTTAGAGTTAGTATATCAAGGCTTGTCAGGATATCTGCTTTAGAGTGAATGGCTTTTGTCTTTGCATCTTTTAAAGCATTTTCTATTCAAGAATTCATATATCAAGAATTCATTTGATTCTTGATGAATCAATAAGCTTTCTTTCCTAAGTAGTTTTCAGTTTTCTACGAAGCTTTCCAAACGAAACAATATTCAGAATTTCTGCATTATATCCTCTACCTGCTTGATTGGTTAGGCTTCAGATGTTCTAACTCGGAAATTATTTCTTAAGGATTTGAATTTCTCTGTTCAAGATTTCTGACTTTTTTTCTGCAGACTTCATCATGAAGTTCCTATGTATCAAAATCAGAAGACAACAATATTTCTTCTTTACTTGAAGAAATTCCTAATGAGATTTTTATGAGAAAGTCAAGGGTGGACTAATCCATTTCTTGAAAAAATATCATACTCATAGATAATTAATCTTCAGTAAGCAAGATTTCTTATTTTCTGATGATTTTGCTCTTTGAGCAAATACATTATTCATTTAATCATAAATTTTTTAGCAAAAGAATTTAACAGATATTACTTCTTCTCTGATGAATTTGTCTTATCAGTTGATTCTTTAAACTTCTTTTATTGCTAGAACCCACTTTTTGTCTAGAAGAGTTTCATCAAAAGAGGTTGGCCTAATCAAGGACACCATATCCAGAAGCATTTCTTCAGGAAGTTTGAAATATTATTTGGTTCTGTCAATAGCTTCTTTATCTCCCAGAAGCAGTTCTTAAGAAGGAGAGATTGTGATTCTGCTTTTCATCTTGACGATTTAGAAGGATTAATAACTGCCACTGAGTTGGGAGCTTCTGATGTTATGGCTCCTGGTATCTTCTTCTTGGGTTCTGAGAACGTTATCTTCATATCTGCAAGCTTTTCAACCAGCTTTGACTTTTCATAGTCAAGCTTATCATCAAATCTGACATGGATTGATTCCTCCATGATTCGTGATTCTGTGTTTTAGACTCTGAAGCCTTTTGATCGTTCAGAATATCCCAACAACAGACACTTATGTGCCTTGAATTCAAACTTGCCCAGATTCTCAATATTTCCAGAGCCAATGATCTTTCCCTTCTGGTTGCCTCCAAAACCAATAGTCCCTCTAGACTTAAGTTCCAAATCTTAGAACATATTCCTTTCGCCCTTCATGTGTTGCAAACATCCACTGCCCAGGTGCAAATATCCCAAGCCTCTACTTCTATTTATGTTAACTTCATATATCATTGAAGCCATTTTGCTTCTACCTATACTTTTATCTAGGAAGTGTTGAAAAGCTCTACCATATTTGATTACTTCATCAATAACAGATGTACTAGAGATAATCTCTTCTTCTAAGTTAAAAAATTTACTTTTCAGAGCAATATTTGATTTTTCTAAAATAAATAATTTTTCACTTAAATCAAAAAGATTTTTCTCATCTTTAGTAGAGTTCTCAGAAGTAACTACAAAATTCTTTTTCAGAGTTTTGTGTTTACTTGGAAGAGATTGATACCTTTTGATTAGTTCTGATAAACCAATTTCAAGTTCAGAACGAGATAAAGAAGAAAGTACCTCTTGGTCGTCATCATAGTCTGACTCATCATCAAGTGTCAATCTATCTTCTAATGTTTCTTCACTTGTACTAGTCTTTTCCATGAATGCTACATTGGCATACTCTTCATCAGAATCTTCATCTTCTGATTATGAATCATCCCATGTTTCCATGAGACCCTTTTTAGCTTTGTAAGCCTTCTAGGCTTCTTGTTTTTCTTGAGCTTTGGGCAATAACTTTTGTAATGTCCAGGCTCGTTGCACTCATAACAAGTAACCTCTTTTCCATACGACTTCTTCTGATCGGATGTAGATTCTGATCTACCATTAGTTCTTCTTGGTCCTCCGAGTTTAATTTGTCTGTGTTTCTAGATTTGAATGATTCTTCTGGATATCAATGAAATTTCTTCATCATCTGAATCTTCTTCTGATTCTTCCTTAGCTTGATAAGCCTTGGTGTTTCCAGACATAGACTTTAGATCAGCTGATTTTACCCTCTTTTGAGGTTCATCTTGATCAAGCTCTATTTCGTTACTTTTTAAAGAGCTAATCAGCTCCTCAAGATAGGTGTTGTTCAGATCCTTGGAAAGTTTCAAAGCAGTTACCATTGGTCTCCATTTTTTAGACAGACTGGTGATAATATTCTTAACATGATCTGTTGTATAGTAACCTTTATTCAGAACCTTAAGTCCTACCACAAGAGTCTGAAATCTTGAAAACATCGTTTCCACATATTCGTCATCCTCCATCTTGAAGGCTTCGTATTTTTTAATTAAGGCCAGAGCCTTTGTTTCCTTTACTTGTGCATTACCTTCATGCATCATCTGAAGAGAATCAAAGATAAACTTTGCGGTATCTCTATCTGTGATCTTCTCATATTTATTACATGAAATAGCACTAAGCATAATAGTTCTTGCTTTGTGTTTACTATGGAAAATGGTAAACAACCGCTGGTCCTCCTAAATTCCTAAAATTAAGGGTAACTTGCAAGATCGACCAGTTGATCTTAAGACATGTGCTAAGAGTATTATTATACTTATTCTATCGAAATACTTATCAAGGGAAATGGTTTTATGTGATTAAAGGAACAAGTATAACGGCTTTCCACACTATGAATCGATCGACTAACTGGTGACTCGTGACCGACAGAAGGTATTCATATGAAAATAAGATTCAATAAACTAATTGACTAGTGACTCATGACCGACAGAGAGCATTGAATTGTTTACGTGAAGTAGAAAATAACGTAAAGACTTTGTTCGACAGTACATAGAAAGCAAATAAAGTATTCAAAAGAGATAATTGAAAAATAAAGGATTTGCATTGAAATAAAAGTGGTGATTCACGTACATCAAGTACTTCTTCACTCTTTGTTTCCTAACGCTCGGAATGACAGAGTTTTGACAAGTGAATTGAGAATACAAATGAACACACCAAAAAACTACACTAAATCTTCTTATTTATAATATTTACAATGTAACTTCCTAGATGAAATCTACGGGCAATATTAAAATATTGAGACAACCGCTTCACTGGATGTCACCACCTATTTGGTGCTTAAACAAATTGTAAACCGTTGGCAACTGCTGATGACTTTGAAATTTAAATCTTCTCGCTCCTAGCTTCTGAAATTAAACCGCTTCTGACTCGCTTCGACACTTTCCCTTTGGCAAGATTTAAAAATCAATAACAATTCCTCTAAGTCCAGAAACCCTTTTGGTTGAAAAAAACCAATTTCGACCATTTTTCTTGTCTTTCACCCTTTGGTCGACTAAACCAATTTCGACCATTTCTTAACATATATTCTTTTATATCCTTTTGGTCGACTTGGCTCAGTTTTGACAGTTTTGCGTGACATTCCCTTTAAACATTAAATCTAGTTTAATAAAACCAAATTTTCAAACACTTTGGCTCCAATTTCCAAAAAACCCCTACTTTAGAGGATGACCCTTAGCTTATGAGAATATCCTCATTTAATACACGTGTTTGAATACCTTAATTTATCACACTTTTCAGCTTCGAGACGTGTGACATTTAATTTTTTCCATCATTGCACTTTTAGTGGGAGATGTAGCCTATTAACTCACGTTGATTTTGCAGCACATGTCCCTCAATGGCACGATTTAAACTTTGGAAATCACAAAGATTTTTCCCATTATTTCTTCCTTCCTTTCAGAGTCTATAAATACCCTTATTTCTCTTTTTTCTACTTTTCTTTGCTTCTTCACACCCTTGCTTCAGAAAAACGCAGAACCTGCAAATTTCATCATTATTCCCCATCTTCATACTCCTTAAAACTTCTTACAATGGCGAATGTTGATAATCAAACTTCTTCTCCAGCAATCACTCTTCAACTATGCCTCGTCGACGGCAAAGCTTATGTGCCGGAACCTCCATTTGCTGAGTAGAAAGCCAAAATCTGGCAATCTCAGGTACTTATCCCTTTTTCTCTGGAACAAAAACCCCTAGCTTTTTTAGGGCCATTTCCTGTAGATGCACCCTTCGAAATCTATATAGACGATAAGGAAGCATTTTTTCTACTAGCACTGTTACCAAACCCATAATTTCTTCTCCAAACCCCATTTCGCTCAAGTACATTGACAGGAACTTTAGAACTGCTCCACCTCTGCATTGCCCTAAGTTTCGTGCTTAGATGGCACGTTTAGAAACCGACAAAGGAGATCAATGGAAAAGAATGGGCATTTACACATTGTTAGAACTTTCTCGATGTGGCCAGCTTTACTCTAGTGGCATGCTCCTAGCTTCCATACATTTTTGGGAAGGTTTGACCAACACTTTTAATACTAAGTGTGGTATGATTACTCCTACCCTGTTCGACTTTGTTGCCATCACATAGTTAAAACCATCTGGCACAGTTTTTAACTATAGAGATGTTGAACTTGTGCCACTAAAGTTCGATGTTGGTGAAGCTGGTAAACCAACATACAACAACTTCATCGACCATCATGCTCAAACTTCTGGCCCCATAACTGACGAATAGCATGTAGCATATTTAACCTTATGGTTGTCTCGCTTTATTTTTTGCTCTAGGTCGATGTAGGTGGCCAAACAGTTTTCTTATCTGGCTACCCAATTGCACATGGGTGAGAATGTTACTTTAGGCCAGCTGATTTTGGCATCTCTTTACGCATCCTTGACTGGTGCTTCTAATAAAATCAAGCGTTTCGACCCTACTAATCCAAAGAAAAATAATGTCTTGGTCCATGGTCCTTTTTGGCTCTTACAATTATGGTTGAATGCCACTTTTTCTGAGGAGATCAAGCCCTTTAGGAATAGAAAAGTAGCATGCCTTCCATCTCAAAACCATATCGTTTGGTGACACCTTCTTCCTTTGACTCCTATTGACAAATGTTGTACCCTAAAATTTTCCCTCTCATTTTTTACAAGATCTTCTCTTACATGGGTGGTTACAAACACTTGCTTGAAGAAAAATAACAAATTTTGAAGTTGGTCAAAGTGCCTTTCGAATGGCCTCCCTAAAATGCCTTTTGATTGGCATCTGCATAGCGCCCTTTGATTGGCATGAAGAAAGATCCTTCGATTGTCCTATTAACCAGGCCTTTCAATTGGCATTTTAATAAAGTACTTTTCGATTGGCATTCTGATAGTGTCCTTCGATTGAAATTTTAACATGTATCATTCGATTGGTATCTGGACAAAAGCCCTTCGATTAACATTCCAAAGGGTCCATTCGAAGAACATGCAAAGGTCCATTCGAAGAAGCATTCAAAAGGGAGCATTTGAAGGAGGCCATCAGCCCATTCGAAAGGGAGCATTCGAAGGTCAGTTACATATCATTCAAATTCAAAAAAAAAGGGACAACATCCCTTAAATTTGGCCAAGGTTACGTTTTACATTCATGGCATTCAAATGGCCGTTACCAACATTATTTCTCTTGTTCCCTCACACTCCTATAAATATGAGGACAAGAACACATTACAAAAAGAGAAGAAAAAAGGGGGAGAGAACAAAAAAAACCTTGGAGAGAGGATGCCCACAAAATCCATCAAAGGTTGCCAGAATTTTCCAAGCAGCACCTACGTCCAGAAGCCCCGGATTGAAGGTGCTCAACTCCAGCAAGCACCCAAATCGAAGACTCAATCTGCTGGTAAGAAAGGGTAAATTGTCCAACTTTGCATTTGTATAAAACATCATCACTTGTTGTTACCTTCGATTTACTATCTTAGACAGGATCAGGAGGCCTGGGTTTGGCACCCAGGTCATGTTCTTCGTTTTGCTAATATTTGTTGTAGACATAGCCTAAGAAGACCCAGCAAGCGCAGGATCGAAGGACCTGGGTTTCGATACCCAGGTCCTGCATTTCGTTTCGCTAATGTACTTTTGCAGGTATAGCATCCCAAAATTGAAGGAGATACCTTCTCTAGATCAAAATCCATAGTCTCCTGGATCGAAGAAGGCATCCCCTTCTGGATCGAAAGAGATACTCTTTCCCTGGGTCGAAGGACACCCATCCTTCCTGGATCGAAGACTTCATCTACCTCCAAATCGAAGAGACCATATCTCTTCCCTTTGAGATCGAATTCACCTTTTCTTTACCCCAATCAAAGGGGTGCTTCATTGTACTTTTATTTTGTATTTGTTTCTTTTCTTTATTTTTTTCTTAGTAGACTTTTTACCTTTTAACATTAAAATAAAAATCACAAAAAATATTAGGCTAGTCATTTTTCCAACTAAATTAATTTGTGTAAATAAATTAATTAATTAGTTTAACACTTTTTCTTAAAATTAAAATTAAAATAGGCTTAGGCTTTGTTTTCTTTTATACCAAAAAACAACCAAAAAGATCTTCTTTTCTTTAGGATTTTTTTTAGACGCCTTTTCTATTTCATGCGCGTTTATTTAATTCCATATTTTTACTATTTATAGTATCTGTTCACTGGATGTAACAGATAAAAATTAGGATATTTTACTGCTTTATCCCACTTTATCCATGTATAATGTAAATCCCCTCCCTGAAACCTTATAATAGCGCAGGACCTCTATTTTCTACATTTTACTGCTTTTCATATTAATTGCTAGTAATTAGCTTTGTATGACAAATACTAAACGCTAGCAAACTTAATAAAAAGACAAAAATAATGGAAACACAACACAATTGCACATAAGCACCTCTAAGGTACGCCCACTTCGGTTGCCTTTAAAAAACAGTCATGGGGCAGGAATGTTTTAGCAAAATACCCGTAAAATCAAAAGATCATAGTCCTTCGATGACTCTACAGTTGCCTTCTCGATAAATCATCTAGTCCCTAAAACAGAATTGCTAAAGCATCTCCATAATTGCCTTCGTGATTGTAACGTCCCTTCGATTGTCCCTCAAAACATCCAACGAAAAGGCTACCTACTCACTAATAGTAGGATAACACTGCATAAAGGAAAAGAGGAAAAGAACTACCTTTTCGAGTATAAAAGTAGATAGTTGTTAGAAGTTTCCTCAAAAAATACTTTTTTGCACTTACACAAAAAACTACTTTTCAAAAACAATTTCAAAACACTTTGTATACTTTCTCTATTATCCCGAGAAACATTACAAAGTTCTCCGTACTAAGGTGTTTTCTAAACATTTTCAAAGACAAAGCACAAAAGCATTTTGAAAAATGAGCAAACCTCTAAGAGCCCGTGGAAAACCATGAATAGAAAGGGTGCTAATACCTCCCCTTTCCATAATCTACCCCCCTTACTTAGAAACATCTCGAAAAGGTCTTTTTCTGTTCTTTTCACCCTTTCCTTTGTTGGATAAAAGAAAAGACGGTGGAGACTCTTGCTTACCGCACATTTGCGAACAAAAAAATGCAAAACCAGTAATATTAATGAGTCGGTTCTGCCACTGTATCACTGAACTGGTGACTCTGCTGGTGAATTACAAAAAGTGGGGTTTACCTTAGAGTTAGTTTCATTATTAAATTGCTTTATTATGTGTTTTCTTGCTTTATCTTTAAGGGTTTGCTTGGGTTGTTACTAAAAGATCCTACACTCGGATCTGGGGCACCTTATTAGGTAAGTAGCAATAAACCATGGAGGTTGTACGGTGTAGACCGATACAAGCTAAGTGGTGGCTACGTTAGCGTGATGCTTTGGATTGTACTAATGTTCCTTGAGTAAGTTAAGGATAACATTAGGCTTCCTCATAGTGTCACTAAGCGCTAACTAACCTTTATAACCTTTAATTGACTCATCCTAGCCATTAGGAAGTAGTGAGATAACCGGCTTTGGTTCCGACCGAAGATTAGTTGATACTCGATACTACACTCATTGAGGCTGGACTTTCAGGATTTTTTGGCCGTAATACTTTAGTGCGAAGCTAGGGGTGTGCATGGTTACCAAATTTTAAGAACCAATCCATTTTAATGGTTCTAGTTTTAAAACCAAACCATTTTTTATAATAACTAATTTAAAATTGTAAAATGGTTTCAATTCGGTTTAAAACCGGTTTAAACCGGTTTTCAATCAAAATTGGTTTATAAGAAAATTATATCTTTCTTAATTTGAAGAGACGAAAAAAATCCAGGTTAATGAAGGGAACAAGATGCAAAGGCATGTGTCATTTTTATACTATTATATTTAAACACCAGCACAAATCGTTTATCACAATTTTTTTGAAAAGCAAAAAAGTAAAATTCAATTCAAGAGTAAAAACATTACACTTTAATCCATGATAAAGTTGCACCAGAACACTAAAACTAGAACCCAAAAAAACTAAAACGAAACATCCTAAATCCAAGACAAAATCTGCTTCAAAACAATTGCTACACCATAAAAGTTAAACAAAAAAACACAAATTAAGATTAACAATCGTTCATCACAATTAACTTAATAAGTTCTTCTTCCCTTAACTAATCACCACTCAAATTAACTAATTAATAATAAATAAAATAAAATATATAAACTGGTTTTCCATTTTCAATTTGAATATTATATAAACTGGTTTACATGAATTTGAATTTCCTACACCTTAATAATACCTTATTCATTAATAATAATATCATATACATTTAGTTTTATATATGAAAACTGGTTATGAAAAATGGAAACCAGATTTCTGTTTTCATATCAAAATGGATCTGGAGCGGTTCACATCCAACACAAATTAGATTATAAAAATTGGTGCACTGAATTTTTAAAATTGGTTCGTGTAAACCAGTTTTTTTGCACACCCCTACGCAAAGCTGAAACAATTTCTGAAGGGAAGATCAGTGATATTGAAACTCCTTAGAACCCGGTTACTATTAATAGGATAGGTTGAGCCAACTAAACATTCAAGAGGGTACATACCTTAAAAACTCATGCAAGCCTTTGAACCTAAGGTCTATTGTGTGATTTGTTTATGCTTATCTGTGATTTTTAGCATAATCATGACATCATAAACATCATCACCTTCATATATACTAATCATTTCAAGGACCTGCTGGATTTACCTCATGGCTGTTTTGTAGGATATGAATTCAGGTCCCAGGAAAACCATTCGGATTCACTTCACAGAAATTCCTCCTAAGCTCAAGGAATTAGTTTTGAAAGTCCCTGAGGACTCATCATTCCACAAAAGACATGGACACTTGCTCAGTTTGGTTACCACTGGGTTTGACGAAGGTTTGATGAGTGTCTTATTCCAGTTCTTCGACCCTAAGCACCATTGCTTCACATTCTCGGATTATCAACTGGTGCCTACCCTGGAGGAATTTTCTAAGTTACTTGGTTTACCTATGTTAGAGCGAGTACCTTTCACTGGTTTAGAACAAGACCCAGCTTCTGAAGATGTTGTTGTAGCTCTGCACTTGAGGCCATCTGACATTGAGTCCAATTGGGAAAAAAGAAGTGAAGTTAAAGGTCTCCTTGCAAGTTTCCTGATGAAGAAAGCTCAAATTTTCCTGGATGCTATGAGTTATCATGCCTTCGAAGATGTATTATCCCTCTTGATCTATGGGTTGGTCTTGTTTCCTAATTCAGATCAACTTATTGATGTGAATGCCATAACCATCTTTCTTGCTCACAATTCGGTTCCTACCTTGCTCGGGGATATCCTACATTCCCTCCATACTCGTACTCTGAAGAAGGGAGGAACTCTCATGTGTTGCACCCCTCTGCTATATAGGTGGTTTATTTCGCACCTTCCTCACTAAATAATGCAAAATGATTTAGGCTTAAGATGGAGTCAAAGACTAATGTCTCTCTCTCACTCTGACATCCATTGGTATCCTCGCTCTCAAGAAGACATTTCTTTTATTGATTGTTGCGGTGAATTTCCTAATGTGCCACTCCTGGGCATTAGAAGAGGCATCACCTACAATCCTTCTTTAGCATTACTTCAGTTTGGCTATGCACAAAGAAGTGGTCCACTGGATATGCTCATCCAGGGTATTGTGTTCAATTACTCAAATGATTCACAAAATTATCGTCATAGGTTCATCCGCTCTTGGGGCATTGTTGAGAGGACTGATAATAAGAATTTGGGGCGTAAGAACTCCATCCCTTTGGCCTTATCTCAAATGGGTGACAGCTCGAGCCCAAAGTCTTATGATTCCATACGATTCCATATTACCAGTGATATTAGAACCTATTATCCAAGGGGACGAGTCCTGTGTTATTCTCCATCCTGATATGCCAACCAACTTTGAAGAGTTGCAAAAGTCTTGGATTCAGATCAAGGGGGAACGGGATACTTTTGAAGCATAATTCTATGCAAGTGAGAAGAAGTTGCTGGAATTAACAAAACAACTTCATGAAGAGAAAAACCTCAACACCTACCTCAACACCAAGAGGAAACGCCCATGGGAGACTTAGGAACTTCCTTTCAATGTTTATCCTTGTGTAATCTTTTGTTTCTTCAAAAACTTGTTAATAAAAGGTTTCACTTTTGTTTTATTTAAAATAGCTTAAATCCAGTAAAGTCCTTAAAAGCATTGCATAAGCATATCATACATATCATTGCATAAGCAGGATTCATAGCAGGTTTCTCATCTTCTTCGCTGTTTATTTCAGCAATGACTCTAGAACAAACAGTGAAGGATCTACATACTCAGAATGCTTAGTTTCAATAGATGATCATGGCTCTGACCAAGGGGAAAGAAGAACTGAAAGCCCTACTTGTTAAGGAGAAGAAGAAGCCAAAGAAGCCAACTGGGTTAGTGAATCTGGGAAGGAGGATCAGAGGACCAGTGCATCAAGCCTCTGAACTGATAACTTCTTCAAGGGGAGGAAATAGTCAAGAAGAGGAAACAAGAGAGGAAGACTCCAGTCCTAAAGAATCTGATGATGAATCCGACTATGATGAGGAGCAGTATCCTCCTACTGATGAAAAATATAAACAGCTGGAGGATCGTTTGAATGCAATGGAGGTCAAGAATGTACCAGGTTTGGATTTTGAAGAGCTGGGTTTGATCTCTGGGGTTGTCATCCCACAAAAGTTCAAGGTGCCAGTGTTCGCCAAATATGATGGGGTTCCATGTCCCAAAATGCACCTCCGATCTTATGTGAGGAAGATCCAGCCTCACGCTGCTGACAAGGACTTGTGGGTCCACTTATTTCAGGATAGTCTGTCCGGAACTCAACTGGAATGGTTCTACTAGCTAGAAAGGGCCAAAATCCGTAATTGGGAGGACTTGGCTGCTGCTTTCTACAAGCAGTATCAGTATAACACAGACCTTGCTCCCACCCGTACATAGCTCCAAAATATGTCTATGGGTTCGAGTGAGGGCTTTAAGAACTATGCACATAAATGGAGGGATTTAGCAGGAAGAGTCCAGCCTCCCTTGTCTGATAGGGAGTTGGTGGATACGTTTCTCAGTACCTTGTCTGGTCCGTTCTTTAATCACCTGATTGGAAGTTCCTCAGCTGGCTTCAATGAATTGATTTTGAAAGGAGAACGGGTGGAAGCCGGAATTAGGAGTGGGAAGATTCAAAAGGATGCATCTTCCAGTGACGTAAGGAAGCCATTCACTGGGAAAAAGGAGGTTAGTGTTGTGTACCGTCAAAGAAATAGGGACAAAACTGAACACCGTCCAGCGGTAGGAGTTGTCATGATCTCTAAGTTTGTACCTACCTAACAAAGGAACAATCAGCTGAGGACGGAAAGGCCGGTAAGACAGTTTACCCGGATAAACATGACTCTATCTCAAATCTTGCCACAGTTATCAAATACCAATCTGGTAACCCTGCGGGAAGCTCCAAAGAATCCCAACACTACCTCTCCTCACTACAATCCTAAAGGTCGTTGTGCTTACCACTCTGAAAGTCCAGACCATGATACCAACAACTGTCGGGCCTTGAAAAACAAGGTGTAGGATCTGATCGAGGCGAAAGAAATTGAATTTGACGCCCCTGGGATTCCAAATGTTATCACTGCTCTTATGCCCAAGCACGACCGTGGTGTTAACGCTGTTGAAGATGATGTGTTTGTTATTGCTATTGATGAACTTGTTACTCCTCTCCTGACCGTCAAGAGGAGCCTGGTGAAGTCCGGTTTATTTTTGGGTTGTGGTGAAGGTTGCCACCTCTGTTTGTCTCTACCTAATGGTTGTCATTATTGAAGGCAGGTGTCCAGCGCCTGATGGATGACAAAGAGATTTTATTTGAAAAGACTCTTGTTCCAACCACTTCTTACAAGGATGTTTCAATAATAACCATTTCCGCCAATCCTCCCAGGGTCTCCACCAAAAGACCCGTCAGGATTACATCTGTTCGAAGGTGACTCCGCTGATAGTTACCATGCCAGGACCAATCCCATACTCCTCATACAAAGTTATTCCCTGGAACTATGGGGGTGACGTCTATTGCCACCGCGTCATGTAAGATTGGTTGGCTGATGAAGACCAGGTTACTGAGGAGGCTGGCCCTGACATTGGCAACATTGTGGGAACCAACAAAATAACCAGAAGTGGAAGAGTGTTCTCCCCAGAGATTTTTTCTTTGAAAGTTGTTACTGGTCTTGTGATTATTCCTACTTTTGTTCCTGCTAATACAACTACATTTCCTATGATCACCCCTGCTGACACCCCTATCACTGAGTCGACCGAGACTCGGGGAAAAGACATATTGGTTGAGCCTGTCTGGACGAAGGCGCAATTAGTATCTATCCCAGAGGCTTCCAAGAAGGAAATGGAAGAAATTTTGAAGATCATCAAAAAGAGCGACTACAATATGGTTGAACAACTGGGGCAGACACCTTCAAATATTTTTATGTTGGCCTTAATATTGTGCTCCGAAGCCCATGAAAAGGCTTTGGTGAAGTTCCTTAAGACGGTTCATGTGCCACAGGAAACCTCTGCGGACCAATTTGAAGATTATGTGGCCAGTCTGACGGCAGATAACGGTTTGGGTTTTTGCAATGCTGATTTGACACCCAAAGGGAGAAAACACAATGATGTGCTACATGTTTCTGTCGAATGTCGGGGCACTACTTTGGCCCATGTCCTGGTAGATATTGGCTCATCATTGAATATGCTGCCTAAGAAGGCTCTGGATAGACTAGACTGTGAAGGTTTGACCTTGAAGCCAGCAACATAGTGGTAAGGGCTTTCGATGGTTCAAAGAGGATGGTGCATGGGGAGGTGGACATCCCCATAAAATTCGGTTCTCAGACTTTCGAATCTACCTTCTTCGTGATGGATATCAGACCATTATATTCTTGTTTAATGGGTCACCCTTGGATCCATGGGGCGGAAGCTGTCACATCTACTCTACATCAGATGATGAAGTACCCGGTAAAAGGAAAGATTGTCACGGTACACGGTGAGGAAGAATACATGGTCAGTCACCTGAACTCCTTTAGGTATGTAGAAATGGATGGAGAGTTCATCGAGACTCCATGTCATAATTTCAAAGAGGTGCCTCAGACTATGGCTGCAACCGAAACTGTCACCAATCTGCTAAAGATCACCATACCTCCCTTGAAGATGGATTCTCTCAAGGATGCAAAATAAGTTATTGAAGGAGATGGGTCTACCATCTGGGGCCAGCTCCCCGACATACCATACAAGTCTGGAAAGTTTGGCTTAGGTTTCTTTCAGGGGCTCAAAGCGTTGTTCGTCGTACTCGTGCTAGAAGACCTCCCCTCCATATCAACAATCATGGGGTCAATGCCTTGGAAGACAATGATGGTGACGATGACATGGACAGCTGGATCTTCCCTACTGCCAATGGTGGACTCAGTAATTGGACCAAAAGATACTTTGTACCAATTTTTTTTGTTCAGAAGTAATTGTCTTTTGTTCTTTTTTTTTATATGTAATAAACAGTATAAACTTTACAGCCACGTGTCTTACCTGGGGCACAATGGTTTATTTGTGAGGGTTATCAGGTTCAATTTCATATGGCATTAATAAAGCATTGGACGTTTGTGCATACAAATTTTGCACTCTCTGTCTTTCTTTTCTTTTTACTTTGTCTATACAACTATGCTCTTACACACACTCACGTATCAAACTGCAAATCCATATCCACTCTGGATCCCATTGATAGCAGTTCTGCTATTGTCAGCTATGACTTTGAAAATCCAATCAACCAAGCTGAGGACGAAGGTGAGGAAGATTGTAAGGTACCCGAAGAACTTGCCAGACTATTACATCAGGAAGAAAGGGCCATACAGCCCCATGAAGAGCCAGTTGAGACAGTGAACTTGGGCACAAAGGAAGACAGAAAAGAGGTCAAGATAGGTGCAAATTTGGGGCTTAATGTCAAACAACGGTTGATACAGATGTTGCATGATTATGTCGAGATCTTTGTCTGGTCATATGAAGACATGCCTGGACTAGACACCGATATTGTGGTTCATCACCTTCCAACTAAAGAAGATTTCCCTCTGGTAAAGCAGAAGGTCCATCGCATGCGCCCCGAAATTTCAGAGAAGATCAAAGCATAGGTTATGAAGCAGTTCAACACTAGGTTCCTAGATGTCACTTCTTATCCCCAATGGGTTGCTAACGTGGTCCCGGTGCCTAAAAAGGACGGAAAGGTACGAATGTGTCTGGATTATCGAGATTTAAACAGGGCAAGCCCCAAGGATGACTTTCCGCTTCCCCACATTGATATTCTAGTTGACAACACTGCATAGCATAAGGTCTTTGCCTTCATGGATGGTTTCTCTGGTTACAATCAGATCAAGATGGCACCTGAAGACATGGAGAAGACAACCTTCGTCACCCAATGGGGGACTTTCTGCTACAAAGTGATGTCGTTTGGGTTGAAGAATGCTGGGGCAACCTATCAGCGAGCCATGGTATCTTTGTTCCATGACATAATTCACCATGAAATAGAGGTCTATGTTGATGACATGATAGCCAGGTCTCAAAACTGAGGAAGAGCATCTTGATCATCTACAAAAACTGTTTGATAGGTTGAAGACATACAAGCTGAGGTTGAATCCGAATAAGTGCATCTTCGGGGTAAGGTTTGGCAAGCTGCTAGGTTTCATTCTAAGTGACAAAGGTATTCAGGTAGACCCTGCAAAAGTGAAGGATATACAAGAGATATCGACTCCTCTCATTGAGAAAGAGGTCAGAGGTTTCTTAGGACGCCTAAATTACATTGCCAGGTTCATTTCCCATTTAACTGCTACTTGTGATCCAATCTTCAAGCTCTTGAAGAAAGATCAAGTGGTAAAGTGGAATGACGAATGCCAGACTGCCTTCGAAAGAATCAAATAATACCTTCAAGAGCCTCCAATTTTGATGCCTCCGATTGAACGAAGACCTTTGATAATGTACTTAACAATGTTAGATAATTCAATGGGGTGTGTGTTGGGGCAGCATAACGAGTCTGGTCGAAAAGAGCATGCAATATACTACCTTAGCAAAAAGTTTACCGACTGTGACACAAGATACTCACTGCTCGAAAAAACTTGATGTGCTTTGGCATGGGCTGCTCGCCGGCTGAGACAGTATATGTTAACCCACACCACTTTGTTAATATCTAAGATGGATCTGCTCAAGTACATTTTTGAAAAGCCTGCTCTCTCCAGAAGAATAACAAGATGTCAAATGATCTTGACCGAATATGATATCCAATACACGACCCAGAAAGAAATCAAGGGAAGTGTACTAGCTGATCATTTGGCTCATCAGGATATGGATGACTACCAATCCATGAACTTTGAATTCCCATATGAGAATATTATGTTAGTTATTGACTGTGAAGAGCCTAGACCGGATGAAGGACCTGAGGAAGGATCCCGATGGACTATGTTTTTTGAGAGAGCATCCAATGCACTCGGTAATGGCATCGGTTTTGTAATCATATCCCCCGAAGGATGTCATACTCCTTTCACCGCCAGACTATGCTTCAATTATACCAACAATATGGCGGAGTATGAAGCATGCATCATGGGTCTCAAAGATGCTATTGACCTGAGAATCAAGTTCTTTAGTGTTTTCGGGGATTCAGCCTTAGTAATCAGCCAGATCACAGGTGAGTGGGACACGAAACACCCAAATATTATCCCTTTAAAAGAACATGTGCTGACACTGCTTCCACACTTTGAAGAGGTCACCTTTAAACATTTTCCACGAGAAGAGAATCAGTTAGCGGACGCGCTAGCTACCATGTCATCTATGTTCAAGGTCAGGTGGGATAATGAGGCCCCTTGGATCACTATTGAAAGGTTGGATGAACTAGCATATTGCTACGAGATTGACACTGAAGAGGTAACACACAAGCCTTGGTTCCATTAAGTGAAAAGGTATCTTGAGGCTCAAGAGTATCCCGAGGGGGCATCTGTCAGTGATAAAAAGTTCCTAAGGAGGTTCGCTGCAAAGTTCTTCCTCAGTAATGGAATCCTCTATAAGCGCAACCATGACTCTACTTTACTTCGGTGTGTAGATAAGAGTGAAGCAGAGAGGATTATGGCGGATCTACACGAAGGTACCTTCGGCACCCACTCTAGTGGACATACCATGGCTAAAAAGATCCTATGGGCAGGATATTATTGGTCCACTATGGAAGCAGACTGCTATCGACATTCTCGAATTTGTCACAAATGCCAGATCTATGCTGATAAAGTGCATGTACCTCCGGTTCCTTTGAACGTCTTGACGGCTCCATGGCCCTTTGCAATGTGGGGAATTGATATGATCGGAGTGATTAGACCTACCGCTTCCAATGGGCATCGCTTCATCCTAGTAGCCATTGATTACTTCACGAAGTGGGTTGAGGCTTCCTCTTTTGCTTCTGTTACGAAGAACGTTATGGTGTGGTTTATCAAGTATAACCCGATTTGTCAGTATGGTGTCCCTGAGAGAATCACCACAGACAATGGTACAAATCTCAACAATACAATGATCACCAAACTCTGTAAGCAATTCAAGATATAGCATCATAATTCCTCCTCTTACCGGCCGAAGATGAATGGCGTTGTAGAGGTTGTTAACAAGAATATAAAGAAAATTGTATAGAAAATGACGGTGACATACAAAAACTGGCATGAGATGTTACCATTTGCTCTTCATGGCTATCGCACCTCAGCACGTACGTCGACAGGGGCAACACCTTATTCTCTGGTATATGGTATGGAGGCTTTCCTACCTATTAAGGTCCAGATCCCTTCTCTGAGGATCATGAAGGATGCAGGCTTGAACCAAGACGATTGGATCCAGACTCGACTTGATCAACTAAATCTGATTGATGAGAAAAGGCTTACTGATGTCTGTCGTGGTCAAATGTATCAAAAATGGATGATCAAGGCTTTCAACAAAAAGGTCAGACGTCAAGTGTATCAAGTGGGTGATCTGGTAATCAAGCGCATCATATTGCCACAAGGTGATCCCAGGGGAAAATGGACTCCCACGTATGAAGGGCCATTTGTGATCAAAAGTATATTTTCAGGTGGAGCCATGATTTTGACCACCATGGATGGTGACGACCTTCCACACCCTGTTAATGCGGACATAGTGAAAAGATACTACGCATAAATAAAGACCCGCTTGGTTGACTGGCCTAGTCAAAAATAAGGGCATCCCGGCGAACCAAAAGGGTTCGGGCAAAAATTAGGGATAAAAAACAAAAAAAAAATCTATACACCCGACAAGTCGAAAACCTGAAAAGGCGGCTTGGGCAAAAAAGGGTATCCCGGTGGACTGAAAACCCGAAAGGGAGGTCCAGGAAAAAAATTAGGGATTTGAAGCGTATCACTATGTCCCATTGGATCACCTTGCGATCATATTCCAGTATGGATTATCAAGCTCAAACGGTATCGATCAATCTAATCAGCTTCAGACAAATAGCTAAGTGATGAGACACTCGAAGACATAAGGGCAATATCAGAATTGAAACCCAATGGGATTATTGCACATAGCTATTTTCTTCTCTTTGTACACTATTTTGTATAGTTTTCACTCTCACGGCGGCGTTACCTTACTAGAATGTCAGCCTCTTTGTACAAAATGCCTATTATAGGCAAAACTTCATAAATCAATACAAATCATTTCTTTGAAAGTACAAAATTGTTTGTTTTTCTTTTTCTGTTTTGTTTTGCAAAGACGTCCAATGACTTATTCTTGACATATGCATTTTAATAAGATTAATGTTCAAAAATATAAAAATATATAAAAAATAAAAAAAACAGAAAGACTGTTACTAATGACTTTAAGAAACAGGGGCAAAGTTTAAAAGAAAAACCAATTTACAGTCCCGACAGTTACTCCTTCCAACAGGTACAGGGACATAGACTGTTTGAGACGGAGTCACCATTGCATACGACCACGTGACGTCTATGTTCCCCATAGGGCAGAAACAACCAAGTTTTGACTCCTTCATCCTCAAGCAGGATTTATCTCCTCCAACAAACTTCCTCCCGCAGAGAGCTGGAGTCTGTGTTCCCCAACCGAGCTTTATAATTTTAAACCATTATAAAACCTCCTCCCGGGTAGAGTTTATTTCTCTAACTAAGGAAATTCATCCCCCAACAGAGTTTATTTCTCTACAGCGGCAGAATCTTCCAACAGGCATCTCTCTCCAAAGAGTTATTCTCCCAACAGAATATCCTCTCTCTACAGAGTTATTCCCAATCAGAATCAATCCCCGGCAGGTTATCCTTAAACAGAAAGAGGAAATCCCCAGAGAATCATCTCTATTCATCATCCCCAGCAGAAATGAAGGATTCGGCTTCCCAATACTCTCCAGCAGTAATCTGGGATTTGTTTTCCTAGACTGGGAAACATCTCAATAACATCCCATATTCATACATCATGGCATATGCATATACATCGCATACAACATAATCTCATTTATTTTGAGAACATCATCACAATGCATTTCATACATCATGACATTGCATATGACTAACTCTTTTCCTTTTTCAGGAAAAGATCAAATCAACGAACACCGCTACTTATGCGACTGGGTAGTCTTCTCAAAAAGCTATGTCTGATGGAGGGCTATTTTCAGAAGTTTCCTCAGAAAGATGTCCTCCCAAGATTTTCTCTGGTTCAATCAGATCAACACTAAGATCTCTCGGATTTCCATTATAATTGAAGAAACTGTGAAGTCTGGATTTTGACCAGATAATAGTGTAAGGTGCTGCGAAGCCTGGAATCCGACTAGATAGTAGTTCACTTCTTCAAAGACACTGTGAAGCCTGGAACCCGACCAGATAATAGTCAATCAATAATTTAAAGACGTTGTGAAGCCTGGATTTCGACAAGATAACAGTATAAGGTGTTGTGAAGCCTGGAATCCGACCAGATAGCAGTTTACTCTGTCAGTTACTATGAAGCCTGGATTCGACCGAATAATAGTACACCTTAGATTCAAGTTGAAGCCTGGACCCGACCAGATAACAGCTTAATTTCTTCAAATTACCGAAGCCTGGATACGACCAGATAATAGTACACCTCAGATTCAAGTTGAAGCCTAGACCCGACCAGATAACAGCTTAATTACTGAAACCTGGACACGACCAGATAACAGTTTAATCTCATTTCCCCAGTAAGTCACAGTGTAGCCTGGAATATGACCAGATAGCAGTCATCTTTATCATCCTCAGCAAGTCACTACAAAGCCTGGATCCTGACCAGATAGCAGTTCACTTCAATCTCTTCAGTCAAGAGATGACTCCCCAGTAGAGTAATGGACAACCGAAGCTCCTAGACTCTATTCCCCTGAAAAACATTCCCCAGCGGACTCCTCCTCAGACAGCAGGAACAGGAATCCCCGCAAAGGAGTATCTCATGAATCAACAGTCTTCTGGATGGCATCTTTAAGCCCATCTCCGACGAATCTCTAACATTTTCTGTGGATGGTATCTTTAAGCCCATCTCCAACGGTCTCCCGTCACGTTTCCCAAATGGCATCTGTAAACCCATTCCCAATATTATTCACCAGCAGTATCACTTCAGACGAGTGCGAATTTCTGGGCACTCTAGTGTTCAATCATCTTCCACCTTCAGATCAAGAAAGGCAGGCAAGCCAATCTACATCCTCAGGTTTAAGAAGATTTAACAGGGGCAACTGTTGTACCCCAAAATTTTCCATCTCATTTTTTACAAGATATTATCTTACATGGGTTGTTACAAACACTTGCTTGAAGAAAAATAACAAATTTTGAAGTTGGTCAAAGTGCCTTTCGATTGGCCTCCCTAAAATGCCTTTCTAAAGTGCCTTTCAATTGGCATCTGCATAGCACCCTTCGATTGGCATGAAGAAAGATCATTCTATTGGCCTGTTAACCAGGCCTTTCGATTGGCATTTTAATAAAGTACTTTTTGATTGGCATTATGATAGTGTCCTTTGATTGAGATTTTAACATGTATCCTTCGATTGGTATCTGGACAAAAGCCCTTCGATTGACATTCCAAAGGGTCCATTCGAAGAACAGGCAAAGGTCCATTTGAAGAAGCATTCGAAAGGGAGCATTCGAAGGAGGCCATCAGCCCATTCGAAAGGGAGCATTCGAAGTCCATTTACATATCATTCAAATTCAAAAAAAAGGACAAGATCCTTTAACTTTGGCCTAGGTTACGTTTTACATTCATGGCATTCAAATGGCCGTTACCAACGTTATTTCTCTTGTCCCCTCACACTCCTATAAATATGAGGACAAGGACACATTAAAAAAAGAGAAGGAAAAAGCGGGAGAGAACGAAAAAAACCTTGGAGAGAGGCTTCCCACAAAATCCATCAAAGGTTGCCAAAATTTTCCAAGCAGCAGCTATGCCCAGAAGCCCCAGATCAAAGGTGCTCACCTCCAGTAAGCACCCAAATCGAAGACTCAATATGCTGGTAAGAAAGGGTAAATTGTCCAACTTTGCATTTGCATAACACATCATAACTTGTTGTTACCTCCGATTTGCCATCTTAGACAGGATCAGAAGGACTGGGTTTGGCACCCAGGTCATGTTCTTCGTTTTGCTAACATTTGCTGTAGACATAGCCTAAGAAGATCCAGCAAGCGCAGGATCGAAGGACCTGGGTTTTGATACCCAGGTCCTGCATTTCGTTTCGCTAATGTACTTTTGCAGGTATAGCATCCCAAAATCGAAGGAGATACCTTCTCTGGATCGAAAGCCATAGTCTCCTAGATCGAAGAAGGCATCCCCTTCTGGATCGAAAGAGATACTCTTTCCCTGGGTCGAAGGACACCCATCCTTCCTGGATCGAAGACTTCATCTACCTCCAAATCGAAGAGACCATATCTCTTCC
Organism: Vicia faba; assembly: GCA_948472305.1. Classification (NCBI taxonomy): domain Eukaryota; kingdom Viridiplantae; phylum Streptophyta; class Magnoliopsida; order Fabales; family Fabaceae; genus Vicia; species Vicia faba. Next base: position 1,140,334,817 of record OX451735.1, on the reverse strand, counting down.
CTTTGAGATCGAATTCCCCTTTTCATTACCCCAATCGAAGGGGTGCTTCATTGTACTTTTATTTTGCATTTGTTTCTTTTCTTTATTTTTTTTATTAGTTGACTTTTTACCTTTTAACATTAAAATAAAAATCACAAACAATATTAGGATAGTTACTTTTCTAACTAAATTAATTTGTGTAAATAAATTAATTAATTAGTTTAACACTTTTTCTTAAAAATAAAATTAAAATAGACTTAGGCTTTGTTTTCTTTTATACCAAAAAACAACCAAAAAGATCTTCTTTTCTTTAGGATTTTTTTTTAGACGCCTTTTATATTTCATGTGCGTTTATTTAATTCCATATTTTTACTATTTATAGTATCTGTTCACCGGATGTAATAGATAAATATTAGGATATTTTACTGCTTTATCCCCTTTATCCCTGTATAATGTAAATCCCCTCCCCGAAGCCTTGTAATAGGGTAGGACCTCTATTTTCTGCATTTTACTGCTTTTCATATTAATTTCTAGTAATTAGCTTTGTATGACAAATACTAAAATCAAATGCTAGCAAACTTAATAAAAATACAAAAATAATGGAAACACAACACAATTTCACATAAGCACCTCTAAGGTACGCCCACTTCGGTTGCCTTTAAAAAATAGTCATGGGGCAGGAATGTTTTAGCAAAAGACCCGTAAAATCAAAAGATCATAGTCCTTCGATGACCCTACAATTGCCTTCTCGATAAATGATCTAGTCCCTAAAATAGAATTGCTAAAGCATCTCCATAATTGCCTTCGTGACTGTAACGTCCCTTCGATTTCCCTCAAAACATCCAACGACAAGGCTACCTACTCACTAATAGTAGGATAGAACTTTCTAAAGGAAAAGAGGAAAAGAACTACCTTTTCGAGTATAAAAGTAGATAGCTGTTAGAAGTTTGCTTAAAAAATACTTTTTTGCAATTACACAGAAAACTACTTTTCAAAAACAATTTCAAAACACTTTGTATACTTTCTCAACTATCCCGAGAAACATTACAAAGTTCGCCATACTAAGGCGTTTTCAAACACAAAGAACAAAAGCATTTTGAAAAATAAGCAAACATCTAAGAGCCCATGGAAAACCACAGATGGAAAGGGTGTTAATACCTTCCCTTTCCATAATCTACCCCTTACTCAGAAACATCTCGAAAAGGTTTTTTTTCTTTCTTTTCACCCTTTCCTTTGTTGGATAAAAGAAAAGACGGTGGCGACTCTTGCTTACCGCACATTTGTGAACAAAAAATGCAAAACCAGTAGTATTAAACAGTCGGTTCTGCCACCGTATCACAACAAGGGTTCCTCAAATCCTGAAGTTTTCAAACTGTTGTTCAACATCATGTTGACAAGAGTCGATTTCACATCCTCTATGGCCCCATTTCATGATAAACAAGATGGCCCAAAGTAGTTTACTAGTGCTTTCCCACCTGCAAGAGAAGAAGATAGGAAAAATTCCCTAATCCTCTGGAGACGTTACTTAACTCCCCAATTTCTGTCTTCTGTGATTGTCAGCGTGAATCCAGGCTTGGTCACTTATCAGTCTAACTCGGTGGCTCGACAATTTGGACTCTGTCAACTTGTCCCCATGTCCTTGTTCAATTCTCACGAGCTGTTGATAGACATCATATCTTACCAACCTTTCGAAATTATCAAAGAAGATATCGGAAACATATGGGCACGAAGGCCTACACTTACTCTCACTCATTTCCAACCATCTTTCTACTACACCAAAGAATTTTAGACTTGGTGGCAGTCATATTTTGTTACATTCATTGGTGATCCTGATGCAAAGTTGGCTGAACTAACTACAACTCTTTCCAATTTGCAGGCGAAATCGATTGTGTAAGGTTACTCATGTTAAAGAAATTCGAGCTTTCCATAATTACTTCTGAGTTGTGTATTGACCTAATAATCTTCGTCGGATCATTTTTGAGGATGCTGTCAAATTAAAGGAGAAGGTAACCGATAGGACCTTGACACTTAAAATCCCTGGTTATGCGAAAGACAAATATCTTTACGCTCTTCACTCTGGAAACATCAAATTTCCTCATTTTCCATCTAGCCCTTTGACTTTGGCCTTTGGCCCACCTATTCCTGACTGGTGGTATTTCTCTTTATCGGATATGCAAAATGCCTATAAGAAAAAGGCCGACAGAGTGGTATCGACGAATTATTATCTACCTAACTATTCAGATCATCTTCATTATGATCTCTTATATGTTAGAGTACTTTCGACCACACAAATTGGTAACGATTTTTGGAAATCTTACCCCCTGCTTATTTTGATTTGTTTGCTTATTTAATTGTTTAATACTTTCCTTACAACTATCCCAATAGATCAAGCGGGCGCCATTTCTGTCGACAAACCGAAACCTTCAACGAATCAGGTTTAAACTCAACTTTCTGTCAATTATCATTCCTGATTTGGCATATCTAACTTAGCCAATCTCTTGTAGATTATCCTTGACCATACACCCTCCGACAATGAACCCATTTCTTCTTCACTCAAGAAGGCTTCCTCTGTAGGTGTACTTATATAGTTCTTGTTTCCATGTCTTTTATGCCTTGAACTATACTAATATTTTCCTTGTTTGCCAGAGTCAAAAATGCTCAGCAGATTTGACTGCTCCCTCTAACGAATCCAAACGGTCCAAGAAGGACATACAGCATACTTCTGAGAGGACTGAGGTGTATTTTGTCGATTCAAATCTCCATTCTCGACTAATACAATTGCTTCGACTTATATATTTTTATGATATTAAGCCATCACCTAATGTTCAGTCCCCTAAATGCTCCCACAAATCCAAAAGCCACAAGAGGAAAAAGACTCTTCTACTAAAAACAAGGTGGAGAAAAAGAAGAAGAAGACGAAGGTACCTGTGTCCCATAACGCTGAAACAAAGGTTGCTTTAAATCCTGTTGATGAAATAGAAGAACCAGATGATGTTGAAGTCCCCCTTGTTACAAGAAGGAGACGTAGAGTGATCTTGGCTGAAAATCCTGAAGCTACCTTAGATTGAGGTGATGACACTATAGTGGTAGACGCATCCATTGTCACTCTGACTCGTGCTCCCAGAATTGATAAAGCTCCAAACCCAATGGGAGACGCTATTGATGCTTCAGCTAAGGATGAGTCTGTCAATCTTGATCTGTCGACACAAGTACTAGCTGATTATTTTTTTAGTTTCTTTTTACTTTTTGTTTGTTGAATTTGTTTGGCTGATATATTTTCTTTCTTTCTTTAGGTTAATGTCTCTGGCCAATAACTAAGTGTGCCTGACTATACTCTTTTATCATAAGCTTCTTCCCCTCATCATCATGAGAATACCGACATTGCTGATGGTGAGTTTATTGACCTAACTATTCTGGCTACTCTTAGTGACTCTGACTCAGTCACTAGTACTGCCAAACATAAGGGTTATAGTTCGACTAGCTCTGACTCTAGCCTCTCAGATTCCCTGCAGGTTTCAGAAGAAAATAAAAATGTTACCACCTCCCAAATCTTGTCCCCTCCTGAAGGCACACAAGGCACACCTCTCACTTCTTTTGGGAAAGCAAAGGTCGACTCACCTACTACACTAAAACACATGGGAGTCAAGCCTTCTGCTCTAGAAGCAATTTCTAGGTTGTGTTGCTTCATGAGTTCTCACACTCTTTCTTCTGACTCTAACCAATCTCAAGCACACAATGACAAGATAAGTCCTGAAGCAATCAAAGCCAAAAATATAATGACTAAAATTCAGACTCATGCTTTGAATCCTGATTTGCCTCATCTGCTTCATTCTGATCCAACTCTTGGCGCAGAACTTTCAGACACTCTCACTCAAATGAAAGAGCTCAACACTTCTGAATCAGCCATGTTTATGATAACGACATTTGAGAAATTATTTATTCCTCTACTCCAAAATGTCGAAAGTATTAGGGAAAATGAGGAAGTCGTCGAGTCGAATAAAGCTTTTGTGAAATAGAATTTGGATATGGTGGTACAAGCCACTAAAGAAATCACTGATTTATTAGCAATAATTGGAAAGAAAAAATAGGAACTGGGTCCCAAACAGAAAAGAGCTGCTGAAATACGTGACTAGATTTCTGCTCTCAACAAAGAATTAGAATTGATTGTCAAGCAAGAGTAAGAGATTAATAACGTTATTAATCCAGCTCAAGCAAAGGCTGACCAAATAACCATGGATGTTGTGGTCGTAAGTGAAGCAATTTCTTCTGTCGAAACGGAGCTTAAAACACTTAGGACTCAAGCAGATGATTTTGAATATCATGCCGCAAACCTCCATGGTGAACTGCGGTCATTCCAAAACGGATTTAAACACTTTTAATCATTGTATCAACGATCTTGTGATTTCTTTATGGCTTTAAGCCAAATTTTAATGGAAACTTTCTTTATCTGTCTTATATATCTTCCTCTATTTTACACATTTTATGCATGTTTTGAAATTACTAGTTTCGAACAGAATTTTACCAACTTATTGATTCGACGAATATTCATTCTGTCAAAATTTTGACTTCTTGAAGAATGGGCTTATACTTTTTTAAGTACTTACCATTTACCCTTAAGATCCGTAGATCTGGGGCTAACTCCTCAAGTTCATAGGCATTATTTGAAAAAACTTGCATCACCTTAAAAGGCCCTTCCCAATTTGGGGACCATTTCCCTAAGACTCTGTCATTTTTGTCCATAGGTAATATTACTTTCCATACTAAATCGTCGACAGCCAATACTTTATATTTTACTTTTTTATTATAAGCTCTGGCAACTCTTTCTTTCTGTCTTATTAATGAATCAAGGGCCAACATCCTTTCTTCATCTAAGTCGACAAGCTCGTCCGCCATCATATTCCAGTAATCCTCAGATGGTATTTTATGTTGTCTTTGGATTCTTATTGATTGAACATGTATCTCCACTAGTAACATTGCATCATTCCCATATGCAAGTCAAAACGGAGTAGTTCCTGTTGCTTCCTTAGGGGAAGTTCTACATGCCCATAAGGCTTGATCTAGTGTTTTATGCCAATTCCTTGGCTTCTTTCCTAAATGCTTCTTAATTAGGCTAACTATTACTTTATTGGCAGCTTCGACTTGGCCATTTGCCTGAGCATAGTAAGGAGTAGAAGTTAACAATTTAATTCCAACTTCTTGCGTAAATTCTTGCATTTTTTGTCCAGTAAACACTGATCCTTGGTCAGTTGTAATTGTTTATGGAATCCCAAACCGGCATATGATGTGATTTTGTATAAAATCAATCACAGCTTCTTGATCGACATTTGTTAAGGCTACTGTCTCGACCCATTTTGTAAAATAATCAATACCAACTAAAATATACCTTTGTTGTTTTGATGAAGCTAGTTTTATTTCTCCAATCACATCTAAATCCCATCCTTTGAATCTCCAGGGTTTTATAATTGCATGTAATTCACTTGCAGGAACATGTTGTATGCCCACATGTACTTGGCATTCTTCACAACCTTTAGCAAATTCGATGCAATCTTGTAGCATTGAAGGCTAATAGACACCTGAACGCACCAAAAGCCATTTCATTTTGTGTCCTGCTTGATGTGTGCCACATGCTCCACTATGCACATTTGACACTGCTACATATGCCTCACTTTCTCCAAGGCATTTAAGCAATATTCCTTCAGCAGTTTTCTTAAATAATTCGTTCTCTATCAAAACATAATTAAGGGCGCGATACTTGATCTTACGATCTGTCGACCCCGTAGGGATACGCAGATAGTCGGCTAATGGCTTTCGCCAATCATTCTCTTGCCCATTGTCAACAGTTAAAATCTGAAAATTTTCGGCATCTACAGCCGTTAACTTTATTATTGACAAATCTGAAGGAGATAACCAAGTTGCTCGATTTTTCTCTCTTACCTGAATAAGTTATTCATTTTGGTCTTTCTTGTATCCCGAAGCTTCTTGTGCTAGGTCATTAGCCTCTTCATTCTCTCGTCGAGATATGTGTCGAATAATCACTTGTTCAAATTGCTTTAAAAATCTAATAGTAACCACAAAATACATGATTAAATTTTATTTAACACATCTGTATTCCTTTGATACTTGTTTAATTACTAATTCAGAGTCTCCCATAATTTGGACGTTCCTTGCCCCCAATTCTAGCAGTAGTTTAAGTTTTGTTATTAAAGACTCGTATTTTGCTTCATTATTTCTACATATACCGTTGATTCTATACTTGAACTTTGCTGGAATTCCACTGGGGGAAATTATAATTCCTCCTATTCCAACTCCATTTTTATAGCTAGAACCATCAAAGTATAATTTTCATGACGCTAAATCTACATAATTCTGAGGCATACCAACCATTGAATGGTCGACCAAGAAATCTGCCACCACTTGTCCCTTCATTGCTTTTAAGGGCACATAAGTCATAGAATACTCTGTTAATGCTAAAGCCCATTTACCAATTCGACTATGTAAAATCGGTTTGGACAACATGTGCTTAATAATATCAAAATGAGAAGATACATACACATCAACAGGCTTTATATATTTCTTTAATTTAATACAAGAGAAATACAAGCAAAGGCATGGTTTTTCTATATCACTATACCTAGTTTCAGGATCATTAAGCATTCGACTAAGTTAGTATATAGGTCTTTCGACACCTTTTCCGTCCTGTTAGACTAACATATTTCCTATAGTCGAATCTGAGGCTATAATATATAACCTCATAGGCCTATGTCTAACAGGAGGTGCCAATATTGGAGGCTTCACTAAGTAGTCTTTGATTTTGTCGAAATCCTCTTGATTCTCCTCTTGCCAAACGAAATCCTCATTCTTCAGTCGAAGTAGTGGTGAAAATACTTTGGTTTTTCCACATAAATTGGATATGAACCTCTTTAGGAAATTTATCTTGCCCAACAAAGACAGAAGTTCCTTTTTGGTCGATGGATGTTTGACGTCCATGATGGCTTTGGTCTTGCTTTGATTCACTTCTATGCCTTTTTATGCACCACAAAGCCAAGAAAATTACATGCCTGCACACAAAAAGCACATTTTAATGGATTCATTTTTAATCCATATTTCCTCATCCTTTCAAAATACTCTCGAAGGTGTTGCAGATGAATCAATTTACTGTTCGACTTTATTACAATATCATCAATATAAAATTGCATGAAATCTTCAATAAAATCATGGAACATAGAATTCATTACCCTTTGATATGTTGCTCCGGCATTTTTCAAACTGAATGGCATGACAACTCATTCATAGGTTCCCAGTGCCCATGGGCAGCGAAACACCGTCTTTGGCACATCTTCATCTGCAATCAAAATTTGGTTATAACCCGAATAACCATCAAGCATACTTAAATATTCAAAACGGGCAGCAGATTCGACCAACATTTCTGCCACAGACATAACATATTCATCTTTAGGAGTGGCAGCATTTAAATCTCTAAAATCGATGCACACTCTTAACTTTCCATTTTTCTTAATTATTTGCACTATGTTTGCCAAACAGTCGACATACCTTGTAGTTCTTATGAATCTTCTTTGGAGGAGTCTTTCTATCTCCTCTTTGATTTTTGACATTATTGCTGGAGCGAAGCGTTTCAGAGTCTGCTTCACTGGTTTCTTTCCAGCTTTTATTGGTAACTTTAGTTCGACCAAATCCATGCTTAAACCTGGCATTTCGTTATAGTCCTAAGCAAAACAATCTTTAAATTCTTTTAATAAAGATATTACCTCAGACTTTAACTTTTGGTCGATGTTGGCGCTGATATAAGTTGGTATTTTATCCCCCTTTTCGCCAAGATCTATTTCTTCTAAAGGGTCTTATGGCTGCATTCTTTCTGGTGCCATCGGATCCTTTCCAAAGCCTAAGGGTTCTTCGTCATATATGCAGTCCAGACACTGCTTATCGACGTTTTCTCCGACCACTTCTTTTTTATCTGGTGGCTTTGGCTCAATAGCCAAAGTAGCTCCTTCATTCAGAATTTGTGTCTTATTGGCTTCGAGAGCCATATTGTCTTCAGCCTCTAGCTCCAAATTTATTTTACTTTCTTAAATATACACTGAAATCCTTTTTAGAGTATCTAGCTTAGACATCATCATTGATGTCTCCCCATCCTATCAGCCGGTTGTCACAATATGGATCCTCAAGACGTTCCACATCCCATATAAAACCATGGGTCTCATGTAACTTCAACGAAACAAATGCCTCATCAAGGTTGGAATACACATCTTCAGCAGGTTGACATGGGGAAATGTTAGTTAATTTCCTGTCAAATTGCTTCTTGTCGACATTGTTCACGTCTACCCTGAAATATCCTTGATCAGCTTCAATGTTCTCGATAATACCATCTTCCTTCCAAATCACCAAACACTGGTGCATAGAAGATGGTACATCCCCTACACCGTGCAACCATTCCCTTCCTACTAAGAGGTTGTAACTTGGCTTGCCTTGAATCACCATGAATATAGTCGGCCTAGTAACGGAGCTGACAGTAATATCAACTTGGATCACACCCATAGTGTTTCTAGTCCTTCCTTCATAGTCTGATGAGACCACGTTATGAGATTTAACATCGGTGTCATATTTACCAATTTTATGCAATAGGTGGTGTAGCATAATGTTTACCGTAGCAGCACAGTCTACCAACAACTTTTTGATAGCCACCCCTTCAAGCTTAGCCCTTATTAAAAGAGGCTTCAAATGGATCCTCATGGCCATATCTGGTATTTCAAAGAACGCATCTTGGTTCTCAATCGAACCATTATTCATCACAAAGTAATATGTTGGCTTGTGTAAAGCCATCTCCTCAGCATCAACGTCTTCTGAATATTCCACTTCAGTTAAGTAATCATATTTTGATGGCGAAATTGATACCATATTAACTAAGATATTTAAACTCTCTTCTGACTCGGACTCAAAATTGTCAGTAGCTTCTTCAGAACACATAGCAACTGGTCGACTCACGAACTCTTTGACTCGTTATTTTGTAGAGGAAACGACCTTCACTTTACTCTGCTTCTGATTGCCAGCTTTATTTGCAGCAATATGGCCAGTAGATGCTTTCCACTCAGCCTGGTTTCGACGCTGGAAGCGTCTCCATTTGGTTCAAGTCATGGGATTCTTCCCCGTGTAATTTTCAGAAATATGACTTTTCCTCTCAGACTTAAACTCATGTCGGTAGTTAATAGTCGACTTTCCTTTGTTTGGGTCTCTAGCAATAGCACCATCATTAGTTCCCCCCTTCTCCCTTGAGGCTTAATCCAAGTACCGTTAGGAGCTTTTTTTGAAGGAATATAACTTATTGGTTTGGCATGGGAGTTTCCCACAGTTCTTCTTTGGTCCCTTGGTGTAGGGAACCTTTGATTTTACAGCTTTCCCTTGTTATTTTCTAACTGTAGCTTTTGGAAATTTTCAGCAGCTATTTTGTCAGTCAAGGTGCCACACCTAGGACACAAGAAAGCTTGTGAACCTTTATTCTTACAGCGGTAAAGGAAGTCTAGCAAGTCCTCCTCAGGCCTTGATTACACATTAGCTAAGTCGACATCGGGACTTTCTCCAGTACCCTCTTCGACCATATCATCATTAGGAAACTCAGTAATTTCCACCATGTTGATGTCAACAGGGTCAAGAAACAAAGCCTCCTCTTGCCTAAGAGGATCAGTATCAATCTTCATTTTTCGTGCAACAAATTTCAATCTACCCTCTTGCAGCGATTTTTGTATGAGATCCATGAAAAGATAACATTGAGAGGTTGTGTGACCAAGATAATTATGAAATTTACAAAAACTTATTTTCTGTCGTTGTTCTAATGGTGGTAACTTAGCACCTGGGGGTACTAAAATTTGACCATCTTTAACTAACAAATCAAAATTTTCTTCACATTTAGTGACATCAAACATATAAGTTTTCACTGGAAATTTTGGATTGTTTTCGATCGTATTTTTTCCTTTAGCAGGAAATAGTGATTTACATTCATATGTTGGCCCTGGCTTCATTTCAGCCACGTCAACCTCTGCCTCTGTGGGTGAGGTATACTCGGCCTCAAAAATGGGATTTGTGTCATCATAATCTATGAAGGCTACTTTTTCTTTCTTAGTCCTAGCCTTAGTATGTCTGACCTTTTCTATTCGCAAATGCTCTAGATGTCGAACTCTATCAGCTAACTGACATACTCTTCACGAAGGTCGGATCTATTTTCTTCCTAATGGAATAATCTAAACCTCCAGCAGCCATTTGAACAATCTCATGTTCTGGTACTTGATTAAAACATATTGCTTTCAATGACCTAAATCTATTTAGATAATCATCAATGGTTTCAGCAAACCTTCTTTTAATGTTTGACAATTCAACCAAACTAATTTTCGAATGACCCTCATAAAACTGTTCATGGAAAAGTTTTTCCAACTTAGTCCATGAGTCAATCGAATTTGGAGGCAAAGTGGTAAACCACGTGAAAGTTACCTTAGTAAGGGAAGAAGGAAAACGTTTTACCCTTAAGTTTTCATTATTCGACATATCACCAGATTCAGTCAAATACCTAGCAATATGTTCCACTGTCAACTCTCTAGATTCTCCCTCGAATTTTGTATACTTAGGAATTTTCCATCCTCTAGGGTTTTCAGTCTGTAAGATATATTCAGACAAAGGGTAAGAATATGTTGGCCTTTGAAGTGTGGTATTCATACCATTCCTATCCATAATTCTTTCGACAATGGTGGTTAGATTATTTTCTACGGCTAAATCCTCTTGTCGAATTTGTTCAACAATTTGATCAGCCTCTCGATTTCGATGTACTAATGCACTAGGTGGATCAACAATCAAATTCCTTGGAGGTACTAGCACTTGTCCCTGATAGACTATTTCATCCTGTATTTCCCCCATGTCCATTTGACCAGGGGCATCTAGTCGAATAAGTGGCGCCTGTCGAATAGGTGATGGGGGAGCACCTAAAAAATTACACAAACGTGTTAATTGGGCAATCACCTATCGATTTGTTTCAGTGGACTGCTTATTAGTCTCAGCCGACTCTTGTATTATAGGATTAAACACATTACCCATTTGGTTAGTTAATGTATTAACCAACTCATGGTTACTATCATCCATTTGTTGACTTAACACTTATACTAAAGTGTTAGTGAGAGGAGGTACTATTGGTTGAGAAGGCATTCCTCTAATTTGGTTGCCTCTATTATTACCTCCTGGTGCAGATCCTTATAAAAGGGAGTTCAAATTTTGAACATTATCTGACACCACTGTTGCATTCGACGTTGACTGGTATCCTGGCATCATGGAATACGGCATTCCATACACAGGATCCACATTACCAAAACGAGCCACATTAGGTATGGTGGTCATAGTCATTACAGGCCTTGGGCTTCCTGGTGGAGCCTGAGAAATTTGTGTGGAACCTGTTGCAGTTGACCCGACTGGAGGAAAGGGTGCAACTTGAGAAACTACTGAGTCAGTAGTAGTTAAAGTTCATGACGGTATTTCATCTATGTTTGCACTATCAGGAATTGTCATTCTAAATATATGCTTCCTAGATGATGGTTTATTATACTTTTTGGTTAACTTTCCATTTTTAAGCTGCATACACTTAAGACAAATTCTTAGCACTGTGTCCCACCAGGTGTGCCAATTTGTTTACTATGGAAAATAGTAAACAACTGCTGGTCCTCCCAAAGTCCTAAAACTAAGGGTAACTTGCAAGATCGACCAGTTGATCTTAACATATGTGCTAAGAGTTTTATTATTATACTTATTCTATCGAAATCCTTATCAAGGGAAATGGTTTTCTATGATTAAGGGAACAAGTATAACGGATTTCCACACTATGAATCGATCGAATGACTGGTGACTCGTGACCGACAGAAGGTATTCATATGAAAATAAGATTCAATAAACCAACTGAGTAGTGACTCGTGACCGATAGAGAGCATTGAATTGTTTACGTGAAGTAGAAAATAACGTAAAGACTTTGTTTGACAGTACATAGAAAGAAAATAAAGTATTCAAAAGAGATAATTGAAAAATAAAGGATTTGCATTGAAATAAAAATGGTGATTCATGTACATCAAGCACTTCTCCACTCTTTGTTTCCTAATGCTCGAAATGACAGAGTTTTGACAAGTGAATTGAGCATACAAGTGAACACACCAAAAAACTACACTAAATCTGCTTATTTATAATATTTACAATGTAACTGCCTAGATGAAATCTACATACAATATTAAAATCTTGATACAACCTCTTCACTGGATGTCGCCACCTATTTGGCACTTAAACAAATTGTAAACCGCTGGCAACTGCTGATGACTTTGAAATTTAAATCTTCCCGCTCCTAGCTTCTGAAAGTAAACCGCTTTTAACTCTCTTCGACACTTTCCATTTGGCAAGATTTAAAAATCAACAACAACTAATTTCGACCATTTTCCTTGTCTTTCACCATTTGGTCGACTAAACCAATTTCGACCATTTGTTAACATATATTCTTTTATTTCCTTTTGGTCGGCTTGGCTCAGTTTTGACATTTTGGCGTGACAGTCCCTTTAAATATTAAATCTAGTTTAATACAACAAAATTTTCAAAAACTTTGGCTCCAATTTCCCAAAAACCCCTACTTTAGAGGGTGACCCTTAGCTTATGAGAATATCCTCATTTAATACACATGCTTGAATACCTTAAGATTTTTCAAGGTAACACTTTGTAATGATTCTTGTAAACTTTCTTCTGTGCTTCTGTCATTGCACTTCTTACAATCTTCTGACATTTATCATCTGTTGGGTGAGTGTAGCCATCAACAACCAAATCCCATAGATTCAAGTCATATTCCATAACATAACTTTTGATTCTATTCTTCCAATAGTCAAATTTCTCCACATCAAACATAGGAGGTTTTGATTTATAGTGATCTATATCATTATCCATATTATCAATAGTGGAAGTAGGTGTAGCCATTGGTTTTTCACACACACTGGATCGGTACTGAACACTGTTAAGTGTTGATAAAAATGCAAAAAATTTATCTCCTCAGAACCGGAGCTCTGATACCAATTGAAGGTGTGAAAAACACAATAAAGTGAGGGTTTGAACTGGGTTTTCCATTATTAACAAACTTTATTTTCTTAACATTGTTGTGTTAAGTGATGCTTTCTAATACGTTGTAGAAAAATAAATAATTAAGCATAAGCAAAAGTAAAGAACACCTGGTATATCCTAGTTCACTTGAGAAACCCGCGAGCTAGTCCAGTCCACCCTACTAAGGTGATTTCTCCTTGAACTCGAAGACTTAATCCACTATAATCAAACTGATTACAATATGCACGGGTAACCTCCGGTGACTAACATCCAATGACACGTTCGGGGATCCAAACTAGATATAACATTCATTGACCCAACAGAATCTGATTCTTCATAATCTCCTATTAGGATTTCCCATAATGACCGCAGCCATTATCTTCTTGAGATCAGACCTTAACTCAGTCTCTCAAGGAACAATACAATGATACGTTCAGTGATATCCACAAGATATAACAATCAAGGACCCCTTAAGAAATCTTACCAACCTGGTCTTTCTTAACATGATTTCATCTAGGATGACTGCAACCAAAGTCTTCTTGAGGATTCTGACTCAACTGATTCTCTCAAGGAACTATCAACATTCAATTGATAATGTTTGTGTTTACATGATTGCTTATTTCTAAGCATATTACACAAATGATAAGTCCTGATTGTTTGACACAATTATGAGCAACAACTCTTATGTACAAACAATTTACATGAAGAACTAAAGATATAACATAATATGAGCAACAACTCTTGTGTTTACATGGTTCTACAAAGATGAATATGATCTAAGTTTAAGTACAACATCTTGTAGTCTTCTTGTCTTCATTTTCTTCAAGTAGCTTCTTCATGGACAACAACCCAAAGCACTTGAATCATTAAAGTCTTCTTCTTCATAAGCTTCTAAAAGCTTGGCTGATCTTGATGTAGTAAAGAGAAGAACGTCTTCATCTTGATTCATCTTAGAACATTCTGGACATCATCCATTGTTCTATTTGATTCAATGATCACTTTAAAGCACAACAATCATGTTGTGGATTTTTAATTGGAGCTTCCATGATTATCTTCATTATGATAATTTTTGGTTGTGTTCCCACAATGACAACTTCCATTTGAACATTTGAACATACCAACAACATGTTAATCATATGATCCTTTTCTTATATAGACAAGAAAATAGAGTTGTTGGCTATTGAAAAAGAGTCGTTACACAATGATGAAAATAGTACTACCACGTCTTTTTATTTTCCACAATTCAAGCTAGTGGGGAGGTAGTGGGATAAGGCTTTTACGTACTGTGTACTTGTCATTGTTAACGATAACATTTTTCTTTTGAACTTCAAAGGCTTATGATGGTAGATGATTGAAACATAAGTAGAATCGTGACATTTGAATCTCCAGATAATCAAGTCTTCAGTCGTCATAACTTGTTCACTCAGAACCTTGTCTTTGAAACATCAGCACTTGGTCTTGAGAACCTTTTCTAGAAACTTGGGTCTTTAGAACTTCAAGTCTTCAGAATATTCAGCACTTGGTCTTGAGAACCTTTTCTAGAACCTTAGGTCTTCAGAACTTCAAGTCTTCAGAGTCTTTAGAACTTCTGTCTTCAGTACTTGGTCTTTAGAACCCTTTTCTTAGAACCACAAGTCTTTAGAAACTTGAGTTTTTAGCATCTGGACTTAAGTAGAACTTTTATCTTCAGATCTTCTGACTGGTTTCTTTAGAATAAGTTATCTTCAAAAACACGAGTCTTCAGCATCTGGACTTAAGTAGAACTTCTGTCTTCAGATCTTCTGACTGGTTTCTTTAGAACAAGTTATCTTCAGAAACACAAGTCTTCAGCATCTGGTCTTAAGTAGAACTTTTGTCTTCAGATCTTCTTACTTCTTTCTTTAGACAAACATCAAGGCCTACATTTCAGAAGCTTTTGGAGTGTCTTACTACTGTTCATCAGAACTTGTGTAGCGCAGAAGCGGAACTAATTCTCTTCTAATGTCTTGGCCACTCCATCTATCAGAAGCAGTACCTGTTTGTTAAATACTCAAAAATAACAAACATTAGAGTATCAAAATTGTTCATACAAACATACTCATTTGTTATCATCAAAACTCGGAGATAATACGGCAGAACCACAATCTCCCCCTTTTTTATGATGATAATACTATGTATTTTTATGACACGATTTTGTTTATATAATCAGAAAAAGTGAAAATAAAAAGGTAAGGAATACTTATCCTTTTATGAAACTCCCCCTAAGTCAAATACTTGATGAAGATCAAATATTCTAACTCTGAACCATTTAAGTAAAACTCCCCCTGGTTCCAATAGATCAGATATTAAGATCTTGAGATCCTTTACTCTAGATGCCAATAGAACCAATTGAGATCTTGAGTTCATCAGAGCTTCTTCTTATTGAATCTTTTATCCAGATTTTTCAGATAGTCTTCAACTTCTGATTCGCTCAGTTCTTCTGAACATTATGGTACCAAAATCAATATAACTTTAACTTTCAACTTTTTGAACAATCAGTTCACAAAGTGTACATCTTCGATTATATGAACAATCAGTTCTTAAGAACTTTAACAAAGTTCTTTTATTTTGACCTGTCTTAGAATTTCTAGTGAACTTGTTCAAATTTCCTCGGCTAATCATCAAACAAACAAACAAACGTTAGTGGTAAATGCATATTTTATATCATTTTATTATTATGATGAGTTTTGCATTTCTTTTAAGATCTAACAAAATCATTATATTTCTCCCCCTTTTTGACATCATCAAAAACTTAGAGCATCTAAACAGGTTAAATCATGATTAATATGCTAATAAGTCTCTACGTATTATCTGATTCATTTATAGCAATGCATTATGATTAGGCAATGTAATTAAAATAAAAGAATATAGTTTCTTAAATGAGAAATTATTATCACATACACATCATACGTAAAAAAATTTGCTCATTCTCAAGTAAACTTACGTGTTCACATTATCCAGAGAATTGATCAAAAGATTTTTCTCTTAGAAAGAGAGAATGTTCCAGATCTTAGCATTTTCACTAACCAGAAAATTCACAACTTAGAGTTGCACTAACATTTGGAATGCTTCTGTTTAAAACATCTTATAACTTGTAGAGGTATTTTTATCAGAAGTTCTAATAAATTATAAAATAAAAACATACTTTTGAGATTCTGAAATCTTCACCGTGGTTCTTTTATCTGAGTGCTCTACATTCTGATTTTGACTTTAGCTTTTCCTTGATAGAGCTTCTAATCAGCTTCGTTCTACATCCGCTTTCTTCAGAATGATCTATCAGAGTTATGAACTCGTACTTACTGGTTCCTCTTACTTCTTTAGAGGCTATCTGTTTACTGATTTTGAGGAGTATAAGTTTCTTATGAACTCTAATCTCTAATCTGAGAGCTAGAATCAGTCTTCTCTTCAGATGATCTCTTCATTCTTCTGTTTAGAATCACCCGTCTGACTTCTTGAGAGTAATCTTTAGAGCACAAATATTTTGATCTTTTATTATCAGAACATCCATTTGTTTTTTAAGCTTCCTTTGAACAGAAGTTTAATTTTCAAAAGGTCAATATTTCATGAACTTCGGAGAAGCTATGTGCTTGAGAAAATTAACTAAATTTTCCAGCGCCTTATGGATTTTTGATTCCTTGAACAAATTGTAGAATCTGTTATAATACAAATATCATCAAACTTTGATGATTTTGACTGACAATCTTATTCTTGCAATGCTGAGCTAACTTGTTTAGAGTTAGTCTATCAAGTCTTGTCAGCATATCCACTTCAGAGTGAATGGATTTTGTCTTTGCATATTTTAAAGCATTCTCTATTCAAGAATTCATATATCAAGAATTCCTTTGATTCTTGATGAATCAATAAGCTTTCTTTCCTAAGCAGTTTTCAGTTTTCTATGAAGCTTTCCAAAGGAAACAATATTCAGAATTTCTACATTAGATCCTCTACCTGCTTGATTGGTTAGGCTTCAGATATTCTGACTCAAATTATTTCTTAGAGATTTGAATTTCTCTGTTCAATATTTTTGAATTTTTTTTCGGCAGACTTCATCATGAAGTTCCTATGTATCAAAATCAGAAGACAACAATATTTCTTCTTTACTTGAAGAAATTCCTAATGATATTTTTATGAGAAAGTCAAGGGTGGACTAATCCATTTCTTAAAAACATCTCTTACTCATAAATAATTAATCTTCAGCAAGCAAGATTTCTTGTTTTCTGATGATTTTTATCTTTGAGAAAATACATTATTCATTTAATCGTGAATTTTTTAGCAAAATCATTTAATAGATATTACTTCTTCTCTAATGAATTTGTCTTGTCAGTTGATTCTTCAAACTTTTTTTATTCCCAGAATTCAATCTTTGTCTAGAAGAGTTTCATCAGAAGAGGTTGGCCTAATCAACGATACCAAATCCAGAAGCATTTCTTCAGGATGTTTGAAATCTTATCTGGTTCTGACAAGAGATTCTTTATCTCTCAAAATCCGTTGTTCAGAAGGAGAGATTGTGATTTTGCTTTTCATCTTAACGGATCAGAAGGAGCAATAACTGCCATTGAATTGGGAGCTTCTGATGTTATGGCTTTTGGTATCTTCTTCTTGGGTTCTGAGAACGTTATCTTCATATCTGAAAGCTTTTCAACCAGCTTTGACTTTTCATAGTCAAGCTTATCATCGAATCTGACATGGATTGATTCCTCCACAATTCGTGATTCTGTGTTATAGACTCTAAAGCCTTTTGATCGTTCAAAATATCCTAACAATAGACACTTATGTGCCTTGAAGTCAAACTTGCCCATATTATCAGTAGTTCTAAAGCCAATGATCTCTCCCTTTTGGTTGCCTCTAAAACCAATAGTGCCTCCAAATTTAAGTTCCAAATCTTATAGCATATGCCTTTCGCCCTTCACGTGTTGCGAACATCCACTATCCAGGTTCCATGATTGGTGTTTTAGTTACACCATCAAGAACATCTGCAACATAAATTATCTGATCCTAAGGTACCCATTTTCTGGGTCCTCTCTTGTTAGAATTTCTAGAGGTTCTGACACCTTTGGACTTTTGTTCAACAAGATAATCATATGAAATTTGTGCATGATATTTTGGTTTAGAAGTTTCCTTCAGTGTCTAGTTTGTGCTACGGTAGTATCTGTAACTTCTTGTTCTAGACTTTCAATTATGTGCCAGCAAGCACAAAATGTTCAAAAAGAGGTTTTTGTATGATAATCAAAGTCTCATCAATTTTCTTTGATGGTTCTGAATATCCCAAGCCTCTAGTTCCATTTCTGCTAACTCCATAGATCATTGAAGCCATTTTTCTTCTATATATGCTTTTAGCTAGGAAGTGTTAAAAATCTATATCATATCTGATTACTTCATTAGTAATATATGTAATACAGATAATCTCTTCTTCTAATCTAGAAAATTTACTTTTCAGAGTAATATTTGATTTTTATAAAACAAATAATTTGTCACTTAAATCAGAAAGGTTTTGCTCATATTTAGTAAAGTTCTCAGAAGTAACTACAAAATTCTTTTTCAGAGTTTTATGTTTACTTAGAAGAGTTTGATACCTTTTCATTAGTTCTGATAAACCAATTTCAAGTTCAAAACGAGATAAGGAAGAAAGTACCTCTTGGTCGTCATCAGATTTTGACTCATCATCACGTGTCAGTCCGTCTTCTGATGTTGCTTCACTTGTACCAGTCTTTGCCATGAATGCTACGTTGGCATGCTCTTCATCAAAATCTTCATCTTATGATTATGAATCATCCCATGTTGCTATGAGATTCTTCTTAGCTTTGTAATCCTTCTTAGGCTTTTTCTTTTTCTTGAGATTTGGACAATCATTTTTGTAATGTCCAGGTTCATTTCACTCATAACAGGTAACTTCTTTTCCAGTTGACTTCTTCTGATCGGATGTAGATTTTGATCTACCATTAGTTCTTCTTGGTCCTTCAAATTTAATCTGTCTGTGTTACCAGATTTGAATGATTCTTCTGGATATCAATGAAAGTTCTTCATCATCTGAATCTTCTTCAGATTCTTTTGATTCTTCCTTAGCTTGATAAGCCTTGGTCTTTCCAGATGTAGACTTTAGATCAACTGATTTTACCCTTTTCTGTGGTTCATCTTAATCAAGCTCTATTTTATTACTTCTTAAAGAGCTAATTAGCTCTTCAAGAGAGGTGTTGTTCAGATCCTTTGAAAGTTTCAAAGTAGTTACCATTCGTCTCCATTTTTTAGATAGACTTTTGATAATCTTCTTAACATGATCTTCTGTAGAGTAACCTTTATTCAGAACCTTAAGTCCTGCCACAAGAGTCTGAAATCTTGAAAACATCGTTTCCACATATTCATCGTCCTCCATCTTGAAGGCTTCGTATTTTTGAATTAAGGCCAGAGCCTTTGTTTCCTTTACTTGTGCATTGCCTTCATGCATCATCTGAAGAGAATCAAAGTTAGACTTTGTGGTATCTCTATATGTGATCTTCTCATATTCATTGTATGAAATAGCACTAAGCATAATAGTTCTTGCTTTGTAATGATTCTTGTAAACTTTCTTTTGTGCTTCTGTCATTGCACTTCTTGCAATCTTCTGAACTTTATCATCTATTGAGTGAGTGTAGCCATCAACTACCAAATCTTATAGATCCAAGTCATATGCCATAAAGTAATTTTTGATTCTATTCTTCTAATAGTCAAATTTCTCCTCATCAAACATAGGAGGTTTTGAACTATAGTGATCTCTATCATTAACCATTTTATCAACAGTGGAAGTAAGTATAGCCATTGGTCTTTCACACACACTGGATTGGTAATGAACACTACTAAGTGTTGATAAAAATGCAAAAAATTTATCTCCTCAGAATTGGAGCTCTGATACCAATTGAAGGTGTGAAAAATACAAGAAAGGGGGGTTTGAATTCTGTTTTGCATTCTTAACAAAATTTATTTTCTTAACATTGTTGTGTTAAGTGATGCTTTATAATACGTTGTAGAAACATAAAAAATTAAGCATAAGAAAAAGTAAAGAACATGTGATATATCCTGGTTCACTTGAGAAATCCCCAAGCTAGTCCAGTCCACCTTGCTAAGGTGATTTCGCCTTGAACTCAAGGACTTAATCCACTATAACCAAACTGACTATAATATGCAGGGGCAACCGTCAGTGACTAAAATCTAATGACACGTTCAAGGATCCAAACTAGATACAACATTCATTGACCAAACAAAATCTGATTCTTTAGAATCTCCTATCAAGATTTCCCATTAATGACCGCAACCATTATCTTCTTGAGATTATACCTTCACTCAGTCTTTCAAGGAACAATACAATGATATGTTCAGTGATATCCACGAGATATAAAAATCAAGGACCCCTTAAGAAATCTGACCAACCTAGTCTTTCTTAACATGATTTCGTCTATGATGACCGCAGCCAAAGTCTTCTTGAGAATCATGACTCAACTGAGTCTCTCATGGAACCATCAACATTCAGTTGATAATGTTTATGTTTACATGATTTCTTATTTCTAAGCATATTACATAATTGATTAAGTCATGATTGTTAGACACAATTATGAGTAACAACTCTTATGTACAAACAATTTACATGAAGAACTAAAGATATAACATAATATAAGCAACAACTCTTGTGTTTACATGATTCTATAAAGATGAATATGATCTAAGTTTAAGTGCAGTATCTTGTAG
Organism: Vicia faba; assembly: GCA_948472305.1. Lineage (NCBI taxonomy): Eukaryota > Viridiplantae > Streptophyta > Magnoliopsida > Fabales > Fabaceae > Vicia > Vicia faba. The sequence continues at coordinate 1,140,313,991 of OX451735.1, read as the reverse complement.
TCTTCTTATCTTCATTTTCTTCAAGTAGCTTCTTCATGGACAACAACCCAAAGCACTTGAATCCCTGAAGTCTTCTTCTTCATAAGCTTCTAAAAACATTGTTGATCTTAATGTTATAAAGAGAAGAACTTATTCATCTTGATTCATCTTAGAACATTCTAGACATCAGCCCTTGTTCTATTTGATTCAACGATCACATTAAAGCACAACAAGCATGTTGTGGATTTGTAATTGGAGCTTCTGTGATTATCTTTATTATGATAATTTTTGGTTGTGTTCCCACAATGACAACTTCCATTTGAACATTTGAACACACCAACCACATGTTAAGCATATGATCCTTTTCTTATATAGCCAAGTAAAATAGAGTTGTTGGCTATTGAAAAAGAGTCATTACACAATGATGAAAATAGTACTATCACGTCTTTTTCTTTTCCACAATTCAAACTAGTGGAAAGGTAGTGGGATCAGGCTTTTACGTACTTTGTACTTTTCATTGTTAACGATAATATTTGTCTTTTGAACTTCAGAGGCTTATGATGGTATATGATTTAAACATAACTAGAATTGTGTCATTTGAATCTCCAGATAATCAAGTCTTCAATCGTCAGAACTTGTTTACTCAGAACCTTTTCCAGAACCTTGAGTCTTTAGAACTTCAAGTCTTCAGAGTCTTTATAACTTCTCTCTTCAGACTCTTATGCACTTGGTCTTTAGAACCCTTTTCTTAGAACCATGGGTCTTTAGAAACTTGAGTCTTTAGAATCCGGACTTAAGTAGAATTTTTGTCTTCAGATCTTCCGACTGGTTTCTTTAGAACAAGTTATCTTCAGAAACATGAGTCTTCAGCATCTGGACTTAATTAGAAATTATGTCTTCAGATCTTCTGACTTGTTTCTTTAGAACACGTTGTCTTTAGAAGTATGAGTCTTCAGCATCTGGACTTAAGTAGAACTTCTGCCTTCAGATCTTCTGACTTGTTTCTTTAGACAAACATCAAGTCCTACACTTTATAAGCTTCTGGAATGTCTTACTAGTGTTCATCAGAACTTGTGTAGTACAGAAGCAGAACTAGTTCTCTTCTAATGTCTTGGCCACACCATCCATCAGAAGCGGAACTTATTTGTTAAATACTCAAAAATAACCAACATTAGAGTATCAAAATTGTTCATACAAACCTACTCCTTTATTATCATAAAAATTCAGAGATAATATTGTAGAACCAAATCTTGTTCTAACAAATTTGCTATATAAGGAGGCTCAGTCTCACTCTTGAGACATGGATTTTGTGCGTAAGGTTTAGAATCATTGTGCTAGGGTTTGAATCTTTGTAACTTGTATTCCAATCTAATTCCATAATAAGGGTTAGGGTTGAATATTTGTATACGCCACTCTTTATTTCAATAACTTGGAATAATTGTTGGTTTGTCTTAGTTGAGTTATAAATTCAATTATCAATAAAGTTGTTATTGAAGTTGATCACTAGGGTTTAGTGATTGAGAGGAAATGATAGGGGTTCTCATATTAGATGGATTCCTAAATAAAAATTCAATGGGTATTTTTAGGAAAAGGCATTGAACAACATTGGGGCTTGTTCTTCCTATAAGGCTAAGTGTATTAAGCTATTAATAATGAGTTTCTTTTTTTGGGTAGAGTTCCCTTCAGATGTAGATTTGGTTTCACCGAATTGGGTTACCAATATCTGATGTTATTTACTGATTTACATTGACTCTCCAATGTTATCCATCTATGTGTTAAACATGGTTTAACTTGTTGGATCGCTTGTTCCAACATTGTGTTTGACATCTATCCCCTGAGGAATAAAATTTCAATTGAATCAGAGCAAGCACCCTGTTCATTTTGGGTGAGCTCCATGGAGGATATTTTCTGTTCAACTAGACAAAACGAATGATGGAGGTTCGGTTAATAGGCCACCTATTTTGGATGGCATAAATTATGGTTATTAGAAGTTTTCTTAAATCCATAGGATGCAACGCTTGGAAGACAGTGGTTAAAGGTTGGAAACATCTTGTGATCACTTCTTAAAATGGTTCTATAAGTTTAAATCTTGAAGCCGATTGGTCCAAAGCTGAAGATGATGAATCTCTTGTAAATGAAAAATCATTGAATGCCATATTCAACGGTGTTGCAAATGGTTTTAAATACAGAGTCACCACCCGTATTTTTATCCTAACAGAAGGGGATATAAAAGAATAACCCTAAAAGTTTGAGATTCTAGGTTTGGACTCGGTTCTAGACGAAGGGAAGGTGTTAGGCACCCCTCATCTACCTTGTTCGCAAGGATACTAGGTTTAGAAGCGTAATTTTAGGAAATCGGGTCTTAATTATTATTATTAGAAGAAAAAGGGTTTTAATTTTAGTTAGGGAAAAAGGGTTTTAATTTTAATTAGGGGGACTCGCCATAATTTTTAGTTGTATCCTCTTATGAGGAATCAGAGTTCCAATTCGTAGTTCGTAGTGTTTGGTTGATATTTTTTATAGGATTGCGTAGAATTGTTTTCGAATTTATCCTTGAATCTTGTCTGGATTTTGAAAAGTGAGTGATTATAGACACAGTTCGCGGTTAATTTTGAAAGTAATTCGTCTTAATCTTTTTTCAGAAATATCTTGATTTTGATTATGTTAGTTGAAAAATGTTTTGATGTTGATTAGCCATTTTGAAACGTAGAGCGGAAGAGTATGATATAGTCTCCTCATCACATGGTCAGATATTAGCTACATGTCGCTTGTCATAAAGGACACATGTAGAGTATTTGGTGAATTGTGTAGATTTTGATATCATTGTAAAATATTAAATTAATTTGATTGTGAAAATAAGATTTGATTTAGTTTTAGTTTGAAATGAAATTTAGAATTATACAAAAGATTAGTGATATTCAAATTAATCAAGAGACTTAGAAACCATATACTAATATTAGTAATTATTCTCAAAGTTAAGGAGTATTTTTGGATATTTTATATTCTTTGAAGACTAAGATAAACAATCTAAATTAATTTTATTAAAAATAAATAAATAAATTATTAAATTAATTAATTAATGTATATTAATCTAAAGAATTAGAGGTGCAAAAGAAAATAGTGATATGATATTAAAAAAGAGATAGGGTCCAAAAGGCCCTAAGCCGAAAATAACATACATCCTAAAAATTAATTCTAATTTAAATTATGATTTGTGTAATAATTAAAAAACCAATCAAATAAAAAATAACAGTACATGGGGATCTTTTTCACACTTTTAAACCAAATTGAAAAAACTTATCATGGATTGATTTGCTTGCAAAAAACAATTATAAATTAAATTAACCAACAATAAAAGAACAATGGAAAGACATCTAGAATCTAAAACGTTGTAGCAACTTTATTCTCCCTCACTCTCATTCCTCTTATATAATTAATGGTTAAAACTTTGACTAACTCAAACATTAAAACAATCAATAGAAAATTGATATGTGCATAGGAATAAAAAAAACAATAAAAAAAACACACAGCCAAGTATTCACGTGAGAGAGAGAGAGAATATGGTACCAAATTTCTTCTCCTTCAAGTGCTGGTTATCTCTCTCTTGCATCCTTTCATTCACCGTGGAATGGCGGCGTTTGAAAGTTGGAGCGGTGGATTACAGACTCCGGTGGAGGGGGTTCGTGTGTGGGCGGAAAATGCTACGTCGCAGAGGTGCGTAGAGCTTGGTGGTCTGTGGTTTGCTGTTGATTATGGTGGTAGCGGCTGTGCGGTTGTGTCTCATCGGAGTGAATGGTGGGAGTGCGGGTTTGACGGGGCTCCGACGTGGCTGGTACGTTTGTGACGGCAGCAGAAGGTTGATGACGTTGTCGATCGATGGGGCTGCATCATGGCGATGATTTTTCTTCTTCCACCTATTGACCCTGCAACGAAAGCAAACAATTGCATGAACGAAAGCAAAAATTATGCAATCGACGACGATTTGTTAAAACTCAGAAACTGTTATAGCAATTGAAAAGGAGATATTATTCAATGATAGCAAACTGAGGCTATATATATTCAATACAACGTGACTGAGAGAATAAATAGCAACTGCATCTAACAGCCCTATAATGCAGTGGAAATAATCAAAACACTAACTAAACTCCTAAAGAATAGGTCCTCCTAAATACTAGGATTTATTAAGCAAACTGACAAACAATTAACAACTAACTCTATCATTCCCTCCCTTAAACTAATGCATCTTAGCTTTCTACTGTAACTTCAGTCACTCCAAGCATGCTGCGAAGCTTCTCAAACTGCTCTAATTTCAGTGGCTTTGTCATAATGTCGGCAATTTGTTCTTGAGTGTTGCAGTAGCTCAGTTTAATGACTCCATCATTCACCAAGTCTCTAAGGAAGTGAAATCTTACATCAATATGCTTACTCTTACCATGAAACACCGGATTCTTCGATAACTGTATGGTAGAGCTATTATCACACATGATCACCGTACTAGTCTTCTCTTCAATCCCAAGTTTCTCCAATATCCTCCTGAGCCAAACACACTGACAACCGCACATCGCCGCAGCTATATATTCTGCCTCTGTAGTAGACAGAGCAACCACCGGTTGTTTCTTTGATGCCCACGAAACAGCTCCAGCTCCCAACATAAATACGAATCCGGATGTACTTCTTCGATCATCCAAGTCACCGGCATAATCACTATCCGTAAATGCCAAAAGTTTCAAGTTGCTATCCCCCTTTTTGTAGAAAATTCCATGATCTGCTGTACCTTTTAAGTACCTCAAAATTCTCTTTGCTGCGAGCCAATGTGACATAGTAGGACTTGTCATGAACCTGCTTATTAAGCTAACACCATACATTAAGTCAGGCCTAGTCGCAGTCAAATACATGAGACTTCCAACCATTTGCTTGTATAGAGTTTCATCAATTCCAACTTCATCCTCATCTTTGTACAGCTTTGTACCTGGCACTATTGGGTTCTTGACTGCATTGCTATTTTCCATACCAAACCTTGCTAATACTTCCCATGCATACCTTATCTGGCATATGAATATTCCATTCGAACACTGTTTGACTTCTATCCCCAAGAAATATTTCATTTTTCCAAAATCAGACATATCAAATTCTGACATCATTGAAGCTTTAAACTCGTCACACATGCTTCTGTCATTCCCGGTAAAAATCAAATCATCAACATATAGGCTAACTATCAAAATTTTACCTCCTTTTATCTTGGTGAACAAGGTGTGCTCATTTGGACATCTTTCAAACCCTTCATGCACAAAGTAGACTTCAATTCTGCTATACCACGCTCGCGGTGCCTGTTTTAGTCCGTAAAGTGCTCTCCTCAACTTGTAGACTTTCTCTTCTTCTCCCTTTTTAATGAATCCATGTGGCTGCTGCACAAACACTTCCTCCTTGAGTTCACCATTAAGAAAGGCACTCTTTACATCGAGTTGAAAGACCTCCCAACTGAACTGAGCAGCCATTGAAAGTATCACACGAATGGTGTCAAGCCTCGCCACCGGAGCAAATACTTCAGTGTAATCTATTCCATGACGTTGCGCATACCCTTTTGCAACCAATCTTGCTTTGAATTTCTCTACTTCTCCAACTTCATTACGCTTAGTCTTGAACACCCACTTAACTCCGATAGGCTTGACTCCTTTAGGCAATATTGTAAGCTCCCAAGTATGATTCTTTTCTATGGCCTCAATTTCTGCTGACATTGCCTCCCTCCATTTCTTGCTTTTATTTGCTTCTTCAAATGTAACAGGAACAGTGACTGCCAACATTACATTGAGATTCTCTTCCTCTGAAAGTCCTTCCCCTGTTTCATAAGCTTCCATCCAACCCGGTGCTCTTCTTTCTCATGCTCCCCTCCCTTCAACCAATTCTCCAGTTGCGTCAAGCACTTCAGGTGTACTTGGATTTTCCTCATTTGAGTTGCTGCCTGACTTTCTTGTTTCACCACTTTCTTCTTCAATCTGATCATCACTTTCATCTCCAATGATACCATCACCATATTCTAATAGATCCCCCTTGATCTCCTTGTGTGTTCTGCCCCAATCCCAGCTTTCTTCTTCTTCAAAAATTACATCTCTGCTGATGATGATTTTCTTCGAAACCGGATCACATAATCTCCAAGCTTTTGATTCTTCACTGACACCTAAAAAATACATTTTTTGCTCTTATCATCCAACTTGCTCCTTTTTTGATCTGGCACATGGACATGTGCTACACAACCGAAGATTCGAAAATACTCCACCACTGGTTTCTTACCACTCCATGCCTCTTCTGGTGTTGTATTCTGAACTGCTACTGTTGGACATCGATTTTGAATATGCACACACCACCGCACAGCATCCGGCCAGAATGTTTTGGGAACTTTTTTCTCACTTAGCATGGATCGAACAACATTCATAATTGTCCTGTTCTTCCTCTCGGCAACGCCGTTCTGCTGGGGGGTATAGGCTGCTGTCAATTGCCTACTGATGCCTTGTGATCGACAAAATTCTTCAAACTCATTTGAGTTGAACTCACCACCCCTGTCTGTCCTCAAACATGTTATGTATGCGCCTGTCTCCTTTTCAACACAAGCCTTGAAGTTTTTTAATGTGACAAAAGCTTCTGATTTTTCATGCAAGAAATAGACCTAAGTTTTACGAGTAAAGTCATCGATAAAACTTAAAATGTATCTCTTGTTGCTGCTAGAAGTTGGCGTGATAGGACCACATATATCTGAATGGATTAGCTGAAGCGGTTTTGATGCCCTCCATAAGCTTTTCTTGGGTATGGGCTCTCTATGTTGCTTGCCAGACAAACATGTGGTGCATATCTTCTCTGGATTTTTCAGCAAAGGTAAACCAATTACCATCTTGTTGATAGACAACATTCTCAATCCCTTGTGGTTCAAGTGCCCAAACCGGCAGTGCCACATGTGAGCTTCTTTTTCAGCTACTTCTTCAGTCTTTAAGCACATAGAGCTCTTTGTTTCCATGGAGGCTAACACAAAGAACATTCTGTTCCCACTCATATCACTTTGCATAATCAAACCTCTCTTAGGGTGAAACACTTTGCAAGTCCCATTTTGAATCAAGATTGCTATTCCCTTCTCTTGAAGTTGTCCCAAGCTTAATAAATTATTTTTAAGCTCAGGAATATAGTAAACATCAGAGATCACCTGGGTTATGCCATTCACTTCCACTCTTATGCTTCCTTTTCCAGCCACTGCCATTTTTGTGTCATTCCCGAGTTTTACTGTTCGGCTAAACTCTTCTTCCAGATCAAGGAACCATTCTCTATTCCCGATCATGTGATTACTGCATCCTGAGTCGAGGAACCACACCTTGTCCCTCTTTGTTTCATGATGCTCTACATATGACATCAACAAAATCTCCTCTTCTTCTTCTTCTAACTCGGCATAATTTGCTTTCTTTTCCCAATCAGGACATTCATATTGAAAGTGTCCCAACTTATGACATTTGAAACACTCAATGGTTGCTTTGCTTAGAGGTTGTCTACCTCTACCTCGACCGCGCCCTCCTCTGAATGCGCCTCGACCTCTTCCCCCACCTGCTCTGTCTTCATGAGCCACTTTCAACAAATGTTCCTCCTCATGATAGCCCTGCATCCTCTGTTCTTGAACCAACAGACTCCCGTGCAATTCGTTGATGCTTAACGTACTTAAATCATTTGACTCCTCTATTGAACAAACAACATAATTGAATTTAGGAGTCAAAGATCTAAGTACCTTACTGACCACTGTACTCTGCTCTATTGTCTCGCCATTCGACTTCATTTTGTTTACTGTAGACAAGGTTCGACCCAGGTAACTGTCTACCTTTTCTCCTTCTTTCATGGCGAGAAGTTCAAACTCTCTTCTTAGTGCCTGAAGTTGAGCCCTTTTCACCTTAGTGGATCCTTGATACTTCTGCTTCATTGAATTCCAGATTGCCTTCGACGTCCCTTTGTCGAGAATTGTCTCTAGAATTTGTCTATCTATTGCCTGGAATAGATAGTTTTTGACCTTCAAATCTTTGAGTTTGGCTTCCTCCACCATCTTCCTCTGTGCCTCATTTGCTGATGACGTCCCAATTGCCGGTGCCGGTATTCCTTCATCCACCAGACTCCACATCTCCTTACTTCTCAGAAAGTTCTCCATCGTCATCGCCCAAAAATCGTAATGGCCATCGAATTTTGGGATGGAGGGTTGCAGGAACCTCTCTGATGTTGACATTCTGCTCTCTCTCTCTCTCTTTCTGTTTCACTCACACCTTTTCACACAACCAGTCCCTTTACAGAGCTCTGGTACCAATTGTTAAAACTCAGAAACTGTTATAGCAATTAGAAAGGAGATATTATTCAATGATAGCAAACTGAGGCTATATATATTCAATACAACGTGACTGAGAGAATAAATAGCAACTGCATCTAACAGCCCTATAATGCAGTGGAAATAATCAAAACACTAACTAAACTCCTAAAGAATAGGTCCTCCTAAATACTAGGATTTATTAAGCAAACTGACAAACAATTAACAACTAACTCTATCACGATTTCTATTGGAATCTTATGCTTGAGTTATGAACAGGCCCGTTGGTGTTGAGGAAAAAACAAGCTAGAGGCTATGGCTTTGTAGCATGAAAACGGTGTAGTTGCATGGTTTATGAAAGTTATTTGGTTGAAAAACAAGTTTGAAAATTATGAAATTGTTTGTTCAAGATAAAAAAAGAAAGAGGATTAAGTATATGTTAATGATAAAATCCAAAAATAAACTAAAAAAATATGTAGAAAAATATTTGTGAGAGATAGAGAATTGTTGATGATTGTTGATATAAACAAAATAATTTTAAAGAAATAGAAACAATCATCAAGAATTATCATTTGGTTGAAAATCAAGAACAGACAAAATAAATTTAAAAAAATTGAAAATGGGGTCTCATATTAAATCATTAGCTAAGACAGTTGTTATTTGATATAGACAACAATCCTAGAATAGGAAGGAAAAAAAAGAATTGTAAGATGTGGATGAATGTGTTTTTGTGTGAATTCTTAGTGAATTGTGTGTGTAAAACTAGGACAAACTAAGGTCTATTTATAGACTTGAATTATGTTAAGCAAGACTTAGAAACTAATTTGTCAAAAAGCCTAAAAGAAAGCTCAAAGTTTGATCTCCAAAAAAGAAAAGAAAATTAGTAACAAAAATATATAGAAATTTTTTTAAAGAGCATCATGAGAGATTCAAACCTGCGATCTCATATTTGCAAGCTTCATTTCTTACCAATTGTGCTATGTTACTTATTTAAAATAAAAAGTCATTTGAAAATACATGAAGACGAGCAAATATTTATTTATTCAAAAATACAAATGATATGATATAAATCATTATATTTTTAAATAGGTTTGGAAGCGAATATTTTATAAAGATCAAAAAATATTATAAACCAATATTGAAAATATTTTTGACCGTAGAATTAAAGAGCGGGAAAATTTGGGGTATGACAGTTGCCCCTATTTAATCACATTTCGATTGAATAGTGCGAGAATACGCAGGTCTTGCACGTTTGATCAGAAATTTATTAAATATTGGAAGACTCCAAAATTTGTCCGAGAGATTATAAAAATACGCTGTACAGCGGTTCCCCCGAGTGTGAAGAATAGGTATAGATGATGATGTAACATCTTACCAGCGTTTGAAACAAAATTTTGATAGAACTTAGACATGATGATGCAGATAACTCATCAATATCTAAAAGATTATTGATTCTTTGCATATTTACCGTAACCTAGGATGTAAATGATACAAGCTTGAAAAGTTGACTTACTAACGCTTGAAGACTAATATAGTAAGTTTTGATTTGATTTGATTTGATTTTCCTTATTCATCGCAACCTAGTGGATGGATAAAACAAATTCTGATAACATGTTGCTGCATGGAGACTGATGCAATAGATTAGGCAGCTTTATTCACATATCTATCACAACCTAGGGGATAGATATTTTAAAAAGAGTTTGATGACATCATTGCTGCATGGAGACTGACACAAAGGTTTATGTCACAAAAAAATCTTGATAACAACATTGCACCATATAGACTGATGCAATGAGTTATAACAATGTTGCTACATGGTTAAATTTCATATTTCGTACATTGTTGCATGAGCCTGGCGCGATGAGCAAGATCGCAGAGGAGAGGAGAGGTCCCCTAGAGATTATACTAACATGATTTCCTAATACTTGATTTGAACATTTAAGATTGCTGACGTAGAGGAGAGGTCCCCTAGAGATTATGAAAGTACGTGGAGAGCTTGTCTCTATGTGGACTGTCTTTCCCTAATTTGTTGGTAGGTCTTGGAGGAGATTCTCTTTGATATGAGCTTGGAAATAGTTTGATCATAATATGAATGACCCTAATATTTTGTATTATGCCCCTGATTAAAAGATTCTTGAAAATGCTTGGCTTTGATGGAACATTTTAAATCAACCTCTTTTGATCGAGCCTAGAAGTGGTTTGCCCGACTATTTGAATTTTGAAAGAGGTGCTCTCCAATCTCCTGGATCTGAAGGAAGTACCCTTAGAAAGAGATTAGACCTCGCCATGAACTTAACATAGATTGCCCCAAGTATTCAGAGTTTGAAAAGTTTATACTTGAAGTTTATACTTGAATTTGGATCCTACGGGCGGTAGGATGAACCTGATATGCACTGCCCCAACATTTGAATCTTGGAAGATTGCCCCTAAATCAAAGCCTTGAGAGATTTTTTAAAATAAGGGAACCGAGTCATACCCTGTTATGATATGACTTGATTAAGGAATGTTCCTTCGAAAGGTATGCTCCTGGTGAATAATGCTCTAAAATTTGACCCAAGTTGATTAAATATTGGGATGATCACCCCTTGTCAATAGTATCTTTGTGTGATATACCCCTATGATCATTAATATTTGCCCCTATTTATAGGAATCCTCTTAGATACTTTACCCCCAATTAGAAGTTACTTGGAAAATATTGCCTTTGATCAGACCTTTTCTTTTGAAATCTTCTTAATGCTAAGTATTGACTTTTAAATAAAAGTGTATATTTTGAAAAGTAATTATGTTTGTTGTACATACAAGTTTTGAAATTTAAGTTTAAATATTAAAAAGAAATGGAAGATTAGAAATGGATATTAGAAGAAGCGAAGTAGTTAGAAATAATTTTAACAAACATAGGAGTCAGTTTAACACAAATCTTGCTGAGTATGCTTTTATAGTGAATCTTGCTTCAATTAGGACTTTTGAAAATTGTAACACAACCATGGTTCGTGGTTTAAGAAACAAAATATATATGGCTCAAAATTTGTTTAACCCACCCCAATCTCCTTGACGTTCTTCAATCCTAAGTCCAATTAATCCAACAGATGTATTTAATCCCCCAAGAGAAATTTCGCAGTCACACAGATGATGAGAAGCATAGATAAAGTTCAAGCATTGAGAAGCATTGATGAAATCCAAGCATTTGATAATATCTAAGCATTGATGAAAATCCTTTATGGTTCTTGAGGCGGCAGTCACAAGATTATTCTCCAATTTATTTGCTTTTAACCCCTTATTCTTGCATGGACCGATTTTTTTTTATAATTTTTTTGGTCCATCGGGATGCCCTAACTTTTTTTTAAGTCAAGTTTTTTTCGATTTTTAGTTGACTTAGCCAGCTTTTTTTTATTTATTTATTTTTTCGATTTTGGAACTTGTGGCTGTCATGCTTATTATTGTAAGCTCCATCTTCATCTTTTCCTCGATCTTGATTGATGTATTGAGGAAGAGGATGTCGTGGACTTTGTCTTTGTTGATTCCTCAATCTGGGATGATGAAGGCGGGGAATATGACGTGCTTGAATATTCTCTCAATGATGTATCGGGGAAAGAGATATGCTTGAATATTTTGTTTAGATAAATTACTTCTCTTGAGAATAGAATGCGTCATTGAATTAATTGAAAAACTACTCTGACCCTAGTTGAAATTATGGTTTTTTATATTTTAGAAAAATAGAACAAAACTCCAACTCCTGGCTCGAGGGGGTTGACTACGGATTATATCCTTATATCTCCAATATTTGGGAAATGAAACAATACCTTACATCGTCAGCTCGGTCTTACCATTGAAAACATAGTTTAGCAAAATTCAGTTATTTAACTTTCATCATTCTCCTTTAAAGTTTGTTAAAGAAAATTTGAAAATGGATAAGAAGAGTGAAAATGGAAAGTCGTTGATCATTTATGGAAAGTGATGAAAGATGAAGAGTGAAACGAATGAATTGATTCCAAAACATGCATGCTCATTTTATTAGAATTACTAATCAAAAGATACAAAGTTACACCAAATACAACTTAACAACTTGGAAATTACAAATTGAAACTGATAAAGCCTAATGATCCTATGGAAGAGCTTTTAGTTGATCCACTGACTTTAGGAGATGCTTTGTAGTTATTGGACTTGTTAGAGAATGGGGATCATCCTTGAGTTTTTTTGGGCATACTTATTTCGTTGATAGGGCGGATGTTCTTGATGTAGAGGAATCACCAATAGTAGTGGCATTTGAGGTGTTGTGTAGGCCTGTAGTTGTCATGGTGAAGGGTTGCCTTCTCTCTCCAATAAGACTTGTAGGACCAAGTTCCATTGAGTCTCTAGTAGATAATCTCCTACTTCCACGGTTTTAGACTTTCTTAAGCTCGTTTGCGAGTACCAAGAAATCAACGAGCATATGGATAAGGGTGAAAGTGGAAATGCATGAGGTGCAAATGTATGAATGTATGTAAATTCATGGGTATGAAAAAAAAATATTTTTTTAGGGTATGCTAAAAATTTCATGGATATGCAATGCGACGCAGACGTAGTATGAGGATAGATGTAGGAATACCATGTACAAGTTTAATGGTTGATATGGAAATGATGATGTCCTACACTGACTTAGAGATTGAGACAGGTAGAAACTCCTTAAGGATGAAGGTAATGATAGACATGGAAATAAGGATACCCCATACTGACTCGGAGATTGAGATAAATAGGAACTCCTTAGGTATTAAAGGCCATAGAAGACGAAGAGGAATCCTTGTAAGGTAGGGATTGTAACTGAGGGACGAGAGTTCCTACAAGCTAGGAATTATGATAGACCAATATGCGGTTGAGTAATCCCTACAGGCTAGGGGTTATGACTTACGAAAGATAAACCATACAGGCTAGGGATTGTAGTATACCAAAAGTAACCCTTACGGGTTTATGGATAGTAGAAATAGGATTATATGAATAGTATCCTTAGAAGGTAGGCTCCTAGTTTTAGCCTACGGATATTCTACCCTCCCCATAAGGTGGTTTCCTTAAGGGTATCATGAATGACACTAGAGGGAAAGGCACAGGGGACTCCCTTAAGCGGAGTCACTTTACAGACCGAAACTTTCGTCTCTAGGTCATGAAAGGTCTCATCATGAGATTTTGGTTTAAAGGCCATACAAAGAGTCACATGTGTCATTCCAAAGTCCTACTTCCCAAGAGGATGTCTCTTGAGAGGTATTCCTTTTGCGGAATTCCACCGACTCTAGGCGAAGTCGTCACGAAAACTCATAGGGATGATGTATCCCCTTGGCTAATAGACGAACCTTCTTTTTAAAGTTTTTTTTTGAAAATATTTTGCAAAATTAAAAACCACCACAGATATAATAATATGATAAAAAATAAGCAAAATAAATGAATAAATAAATAAATGAGCAAGAAAAATGCAATAAATAAGAAAAACCCTAAAACCCTAAAACCAAAAGACGGGGCTTCTAAATCTAGGGTTGAGTCTCCAGCAGAGTCGCTAGCTATTGCAACTGGTTTTAAATATAAAGTCGCCAGTCTTATTTTTATCCTAATGGAAGGGGATATAAAGGAATAACCCTAAAAGTTTAATATTCTAGGTTTGAACTCGGTTCTTGACGAAGGAAAGGTGTTAGACACTCCTCATCTACCTTGTTCGCAAGGATACTAGGTTTAGAAGCGTAATTTCAGGAAATCGGGTTTTAATTATTATTATTAGAAGAAAAAGGGTTTTAATTTTAGTTAGGGGAAAAGGGTTTTAATTTTAATTAGGGAGACTCGTTACGATTTTTAGTCGTATGCCTACGTAACCTCCTATGAGGAATCATAATTCAAATTCGTAGTTGGTAATGTTTGGTTGGTGTTTTTTATGGGATTGCGTAGAATTGCTTTCGAATATATCCTTGAACCTTTTCTGGATTTTGAAAAATTAGTGATTGTAGACGCAGTTCACGGTTAATTTTGAAAGTAATTCGCCTTAATCCTTTTTCGAAAATATCTTGATTTTGATTATGTTAGTTGAAAAATATTTTGATGTTGGTTAGCTATTTTGAAATGTAGAGCGGGAGAGTCTGATATAATCTTCTCATCATGTGGCCAAATATTGACCACATGTCGCTTGTCATGAAGGACACGAGTGGAGTATTTAGTGAATTACGTAGGTTTGGATATCATTATAAAATATTGAACTAATTTGATTATGAAAATAAGATTTGATTTAGTTTAGGTTTGAAAGGAAGTTTAAAATTATACAAAAGATTAGTAATATTCAAATTAATCAAGAGACTTAGAAATTATGTATTAATTAGTAATTATTCTAAAAGTTAAGGAGTATTTTTTGATATTTTTTTTATATTCTTTGAAGACTAAGATAAACAACCTAAATTAATTTTATTAAAAATAAATAAATAAATTACTAAATTAATTAATTAATATATATTAATCTAAAGAATTAGAGGTGCAAAAGAAAATAGTGATATTAAAAAAGAGATAGGGTCCAAAAGGCCCTAAGCTAAAAATAACATACATCCTAAAAATTAATTCTAATTTAAATTATGATTTGTGTAATAAAAAAACCAATCAAATAAAAAAATGGCAGTACGTGGGGATCTCTTTCACACTTTTAAACCAAATTGAAAAAATTTATCATGGATTGATTTGCTTGAAAAAAATAAATTAAATTAACCAATAATAAAAGAACAATGGAAAGGCACCTAAAATCTAAAACGTTGCAGCAACTTTATTCTCCCTCACTCTCATCCCTCTTATAATTAATGGTTAAAACTTTGACTAATTCAAACATTAAAACAATCAATAGAAAATTAACACGTGCATAGGAATAAAAAAAAAACACAGCCAAGTATTCACGTGAGAGAGAGAATATGGTACCAAATTTCTTCTCCTTCAAAACAAAAAAAATTTCATTGATCATTTTCCTCTTGGAGCCACATTTTCTCTTATATAAGAAGAGAGCCTCCTTATTATTTAATGCATTAGAATTTAATTTTAAATCATTCTTATCTCGTTTTAACTATTATCTCTTTTATTCTTTCTTCATTAAAAATTGTCTTAGTGTTAGTGTCTTTGTGAGTGAAATATATTTGTGAGTTTTTAATTGTACTAGTGTTTAAATATTTTATCTTGTTTGGTTGTTGTGGTTATTTAGGTAAAAACTCCTGTTTGTATTCTAAGATCAGCTAATCAAAATCTCACTCTTGACTTGTGAGCTTAGCTTGAAAAATCTCCACTTGGTTTTGAGGGATTAACCTGGTAAAATCTTTCAGTCGATTGTAATAGGTTCTTGAGCAAAACTTGCTAAAACCAAGTTTAAACCAAACTTAAATTGTATTTTATCTTGTGCAGGCTATAGATTACTTGATTTATTTACTACTTCATTATTAATAAAATCAATAGAAACAAATGGAACATTTATAACATAATCTCATAATTAAAAAACAATAGCTTCAATAAAAAATTTTATTGTTGTTTTTCACATGATAAACCTTTCACCACTAAATGGTGGATGTGTGTTCAGAAAATGCTTCATATTAAAATAAGTATTTGAAATCATCATACTATCTTCTGAGACGACTAGTCTTATAAAAAGAGTTAGACTCTGACTCTACTTGTTAATCTAGTGACTCCAATCACAAGATGGAGAGAGGTAATTGTGATGGTTGAAAATCAAAGTCCAATTACAAAAAGTTTGATTTATAAAAACTTTTAAGTTGACTTTCTTAAACAAACTCATATTAAGCCACAAAATAAGTAAATAGAATAATATCAGATATATTAAGAGAAGTAAATATAGCAAAAAGAAAATAAAACAATGGGAAATAGAGAGAAAAAGGATATATATATATATATATATATATATATATATATATATATATATATATATATATATATATATATATATATATATATATATATATATATATATATATATATATATATATATATATATATATATATATATATATATATATATATAACATGCACCATAGAGTTATACAATTTCGGCCTAAACAGTTGGGTTGTACTCCTGTCATTGAGAGTTTTTTCTTGAGAGTTT
This sequence comes from Vicia faba, assembly GCA_948472305.1. Taxonomy (NCBI): domain Eukaryota; kingdom Viridiplantae; phylum Streptophyta; class Magnoliopsida; order Fabales; family Fabaceae; genus Vicia; species Vicia faba. The sequence continues at coordinate 1,140,297,597 of OX451735.1, read as the reverse complement.
ACACAAATGATTTTGAGATTTTCATGGGATATGCCCATGTACCTGCTTACAACAAAACATGAGATTTTATACAAGTTAATATCCAAATCAAACAGAGATCTTAACATACTAATCTCACGAATCAAACAAAGTTTTTCCTAGAATGAGCTCAAGAACCAAACATAGTTTTTCACAAGCTAAACTTATGGATCTATATGCTTGCCGGTATAGATAATTAATGATCCAAGAAGATAAAGCTCATTGGTGGAAAGATTCAAGAAGAAAATTCCATCTATGACATGTTTTATCGAGATCTCTTTATTTTCATATATTTCAAGTACCTGATTAGTTTTTCTGGAACTCAAAACAAGTTATGTCAAAATACTCTTATAATTTTCATATCTTCACTTGAGACATCTTTAATTTTAGCTTTTTTGTTTGGTAAAGAATTATTAATATTGGAACCGACTTTCGTACCATGCTTCATGCACGGTTTCAATTCATTTGCACGGTTAATTCATTTGTAATATTATATTAACCAACATGAGAATCCACTTCGATTGCAGTATTAACAACTGTAATTGGTTGTATAAAATTTGTAAATGAATAATCTTTCAAACTTCTGGTTTATATTGATTTGTACGAGGATCAAGATATAAAATTGTCCATTGAACTTCTTGTTCATAATTTCAGCTGCTAATTCCCTCCCCTTAATATTGAAAAATTAATTTATTAAGTGATAATCAACTTACTGGACTACAATGAAATATTTTATTGTTCTCTCAAATTATATCCTCAAAATTGAGATTCATATCAATTACATTTTTTCAATATTCTTTCATGACTCATCTTAATATATTTTATTGGAGCAATTGAAATATACACAACACATTCAAAGATTCACTTAGATGAGAAGTATTAGAATAAATTGTAAGTTAATGGAGGACTAAGATATAGTATCTTTTTGGCTTGATGCGAACAAATATTTTAATGTACTTGATTGTGTGTTTCCAAATTATAATTTAGAAGTTATAGTCTCATAAGTATCAATCATAAAACTAATTTTAGACGTCTACAGAATGAATATTCAAGATTTTTTTTCATATGAACATATGCTACAAGATATTCAATATTAATTTATAATAATATATGTAATACTTATCAAGAAAGTCCTAGAAATAAAACAATTCAGAAAATGAGATCGTTGTATGAGAAAACAATTTCACAAATTTCGGATTGTTAGTAGACAATAAATATTTTGTATGATATTTTGGTCGATACAACAATTAATATCAAGAAAAAAATTAATTTCTCTTATTTTTAATTTCCTTTAGAAACACACAAAAGTTTACTAGATTGAAGAAACTTTTGGTTCTTCAATATTAATTATTTGCATCATATTATATCTGAGATGACACAAAGGATTTTACCAACGACACATTTAAATGTAATTTATAAACTTCTAGTTTACAATGACATGTGCTTCAATTGTACTAATATAAGTGTAGTACAAACTCGAGGAAAAAGTCGGTAGTTTTTCTATTACATATTTTCAGTCTAAATTCTATTGTGTAATACAAAAATATTCAATACCTTCAATATAGTTCATGTGAATTATCTATGACCAAAATATTTGTTTCACATAGAAACTTTAAACTATTGATATTCTCTTTAATAGGTTGCAACATATTTTTACTATATAAAACTTTATAGTGCAAAAATGTAGTCGATACAATAAAAAAGAATCATACATGTTAATTATATAAACCAAGCCACTAACTAATATAAGAGACTAATTCTATTGTTTGACCAGTACCAAAGGATATGGAGAGTGAGGTTACTCTGTTAGTAGCAATAAAATTCTCGCTCCCTCTTTATATTTGAATCTTACGGTCTTAAAACGGACCTTTTATTTTCTCCTCTAGTAATCAATGTCTCAATCCTCTTGTTAAAATATATATATTTAGAAATAAGATGATATAAAAAAATTGTATCAACAAAACTTTGTTTAATATGAGGTATTACAATTGAGGACACAAATTAAACACAAATCATCCTAATTTTGGAGCATCAAGAACTATATCCAATTTGAGTAATGATTGGCAATATATTCAAAACCAATATAATAGTATCTCATGATTAAACACTTTAATGATACACATGCATATGAACATATTATCATAAATCATATCACTAAAATTATATCATCATATAATTAATTGGCTTAAATGCAGTTTTGACCCCCCTAGTTTAAGGTTTTTGGAGTTTCGATCCCCTAGTTTAAAAGCCAGGTTTCTAGTCCCCAAAATTTTCAAATTTGGGATTTTTGAAGCCCCCTCCATCTGGCTGCCCAAAAAGTGACATGGCAATGCCACGTTTTTTTTTTTTTTTTTTTTAAATTTTTTTAAATTTTTTTTTTTTTTTTTTTTTTTAAATTTTTTTTTTTCTTTCGAACCTTAATTTTGCCCATGAGGAGAAGAAAAAAAAAATTAAAATTAAAAATTTTAAAAAAAAATACGTGGCATTGCCATGTCACTTTTTGGGCAGCCAGATGGAGGGGGCTTCAAAAATCCCAAATTTGAAAACTTTGGGGACTAGAAACCTGACTTTTAAACTAGGGGGATCGAAACTCCAAAAACCTTAAACTAGGGGGGTCAAAACTGCATTTAAGCCTAATTAATTTGTTTTACTATCCTTCAGGGATGCTTGACAAGTTCTTCAAAAACTATATAAATAATTTGTTTTACTATCCTTCAGAGATGTTTGATAAATTCTTCAAAAACTATATAAATAATTTGTTATAAACAATTATCTAAAAGATATAACCATCTTTCTGGGATATGTTAAAATTATTTGTGTCATTCTTCTGGAATGAAAAACTTTTTATGAGCACATTACAAATTATAAACTTTTGATTGATACAACAAAAATAATGTTTATGAAATTCTTCTGGGATATTTTAATATTATTCTTACAATCTTTTTGAAATGCATGAAAATCACAATTGATATTATCCTAATCAAATAAGATATAATAAGTTGAATAAGTAATATATTTTATCAAACTAAAACAAATAATGAAAAATATACTTGAGAGATTTGGCTGATAACGTATTATGAAATTAACGAAAACAACATAGAGATGAAGGAGAGATGAAGGGGAGAAAGAGAAGAGAGAAAGTAATATTGTTTTATTCTTCAAGTTCTTTTAACATTATAACATGGACCATATTTATAGTACATGACCAATAACTAGGACCGATCTTGACCCAGGGCAACCAGACCCATGGCTCTGGACCTCAAAAAATCAAGGGCCTCGAAATCAAAAAAATCTTAAAATTTTATATTAACTAATATAATATTAAGACATTTTTCTATAATTGTAACACCTAAAATTTCCTAGCCGCATGGTTAGTTACTCGTGTAGTGAGTAAGAATGGGTAGGTTTGATCCCTGTTGGTTAACATACATTTTTACAGTTTAATTTTATTCAATAATCAATTATTTGTACTGCCTAATCGATTAGCTAATCAATTAGGTCAAATAATTGGCTCATGAAATATTTCCAAATTTACATAATTTCTTAGCCTAAAAATATAGAGTTTCTCTATCTTTTCAAATCATCTAGATAATATGAAAAACCTCAATTTTCATTTCTCTCATAATCTCTCTAAATCATATCTACTTTATTCACATATTTTAGCCATAATTCTTTAAGAGTGTTTTTGAATTTAGTGAGTAATTTTATTCTCAGTGAGGCCTTAATTGTAAATCTACCAAAAGTAGTTCATTTTCTCTTGAGTAAATCATTGTTCCTTAGGAAGTGATTAATTTGGTTGAGAGCTAACTATTGTAAAAACTCTTTGTTTGTCCTTGGGAATTAGAATAAGACTCTATTTGGTTTGTGAGCTCTGCCATTGAAGAAAAATTCTCTTTTGAATATGTAAAGAATAACTATTAAAAAAATCTTCACAACGATTTTTGAGTTTAGCCTAGACAAAAGCTCTATTGGTTCGAGATCAGTCTGGTGTAAAACATCGCTCAGTTTCTGAACTCAGTATGGTTAAAAGCTCAGTGGGTCCAAGACCAGCCCGGTAAAAATATTTGTTCAGTTTGTGGTTAGCCCGTATAAAACCTCGGTTCAGTTCAGAGGATATCTAACTCAAAACCCTATCCTAGTTCGAGATCATCGCGTGCAAAATCTTTGTTTGCCTTAAAGACTAACGACTCGAAACTCTATTTGTTATTTGGTTTGAAGACTAACTGCTTCAAGCCTCAGTTTGTTGTTTAGTTAGAAGTTAGGCCGAAACTTCATTTTCTTGTATAAGGGATTTTGTGGACCTAACCTTCTAAAATCTCTCAAGTAATAGTAGATACTCTCAAGATTAGTTCTTGGGGAGAGGAGTAAGTCACTTTATTAGACCAAATGTCTATAAATTCCTGGTGTTGTTCTCTTTTTCCTTAACCATTTTATTTCATTTAATTTCTTTACTTTGAATTTTCGCGGCATATTAAAACGTGTTTGATAAAATGTATTCAAACTTTGATTTCGAAATTGATTTTGTTTTAAATCAACGATTTTTAAGCCTTCTCAATCAACTCCCTCTTATATATGAAATCACATGTTCAACAAAACACCATAATTAAAAAGAGATTTTACTGGACTAATCTCAAGAATCAAATGGAGATTTTACAGGCCGATTTCAAAAACCGAACAACATTTTTAATAGGTTAAGCTCAAGAACCAACAAAGCTTTTAACAGGTTAAGTCCAAGAACTAAATAATAATCCTTACAAAGATATTGCACAAGAAAAAAATATTCTCTTGAATAAAATACAATATTAACACAACACAATTACAACAAAATTCTTAGCGATATTCTTCACTCTATTGGTACTAGGCATCTTTGTGAAATAATAGAAAAAAAGTAGAAGAAAATGTAGAAAGTGAGAAAAAGAGATTTTAAATTCAAATTATGCTGTAAAATGAAAAGAGAAAAAAATCATCTTTAGATAGAAAAAGATCTGATTCAAAAAAGAAATGATTCATATGTATTTTTAATATTTTAATCAATTTATCTTAGATGGTAATTGATTAGATAAGTCAAATATAATTTTTTTTTTGAAATATGTAATTATTAATCAATTGAATACATTTATAGTTGATTGGAGACATTACAAATATGTTAATCGATTAACTTTTTAATATGATAACACGTGTTAATCAATTTATCCTAATATAATATTTTAAATTTATGACTATTTATAGTTTTACTTTTTGTGAAAACCATAAAATTTATATGCTAAATTATTTCATATTATTTATTTATTTATGATACTTTTAAATACTCTTTAAATTATTTCTCCATACAAAATATTTTAACAAATCAATTTATACGATTATTAAGAATTTATATTCTCGATATAAAATTTTAACGTATTTAAATAAAAACAGATTTAAAAGCACTTATCCTTTACAACTTAATCATTTGTTTATATATTATGATTATTTTAATAAAGTCAAAGTTTTATATTATTATTTTACTAAATGATTTTAATTTGAAAATAAATTTAAAATTAATAGAAAAGAAAAAAAATATCAAATAACTATTGGTCTAAGATTTAATTCCCAGAAATAATATTTATTTATATTTATTTATATTTATTTATTAATGTAAATATATTATTATATTCATAAATTAACATTCTTAAAAAATTTTAAACTTTATTTCTAAAGCGTGTTTTATCTTTATTTCAAGTAACTTTTAATAACAACTTAGGATATGTTAAATTTGAAAATATTAATTTATTCAAAAAAGTAAATCTTATTCTTTTGACAGAAAAGATATATATTTTTTATAACATTAAGAAATATACCTATAAACATTGAATTAAATCATTTATAGCTTACTTAACGAGCTTTTAGTATTCACCACAATTTCTTTTAGTATTCACCAAAACTCTTATTTTATATTTTATTTTTATTGTTTCTTTTTTATATAAATTATTCATCAAAAGTTGAAACACCCCCCTTTTCTAGCTTTTATGTTCCATTGATACAAACTTAAATGAATACAACTTTTAATTTGGATCACTTTTAATTTAGTGTATACAAACTTAAAATTTATGGAAAATTTCTTAATTCATTTCATGTGTTTCTTAGACATTAATATGAAATTTCAATTATATTTTCAGAAATTGAAAATATATTTTTGGAATACACTAAAAATAATCAAAATCGAAAATATATTTTTAATTTATATCTTTTCTGACTTGATGAGGATTGAAATGCGTCTTACAAATATATTTTTGAGGAATATTTTTGGATTTCCATAAAATTTTATTTTCTTATATAAGATGTAATAAAAAATTCTCAAATTTATATTTAACAATACTTGAAAAAATACCCATAAATTAAAAACTATTTCTTATAAAATAACTACTTATGCGCAAGTATAAAGATGAAGAATTACCTATTATAACAAATAGGTAAAACCACTAGTATATTTTTAAAATTCTGATTTGACATAGCGAAATAGCTTTTTTATTAGATGATAATATATAATTATTCTACATTATTAATATGTTTCTATTAAATTTTATTTGAAAGAAAAAATAAAATATTAATTAATAATTTAAAATAATTTCACATGATCATGTGAAATTATTTTAAATTATTATTTTTTTTTTCAAATAAAATTTAATAGAAACATATTAATAATGTAGAATAATTATATATTATCATCTAATAAAAAAACTATTTCGCTATGTCAAATCAGAATTTTAAAAATATACTAGTGGTTTTAGCTATTTGTTATAATAGGTAATTCTTCATCTTTATACTTGGGCATAAGTAGTTATTTTATAAAAAAATAGTTTTTAATTTATGGATATTTTTTCAAGTATTGTTAAATATAAATTTGAGAATTTCTTATTACATCTTATATAAGAAAATAAAATTTTATGGAAATCCAAAAATATTCTTCAAAAATACATTTGTAAGACGCATTCCAATCCTCATCAAGTCAGAAAAGATATATATATATATATATATATATATATATATATATATATATATATATATATATATATATATATATATATATATATATATATATATATATCACCAAATTATTTATATATTTTTAAAATGCTAATTTGATATGGTGAAGTTGTAACTTTCTATTGAATAATAGTGTAATAATATTTTATATCATCAATGTATATTTATTAAATTATATCTAATATTTATATTTATATTTATATTATTATTAAATTACTATATATTTTAATATAATTATTTATTTGAGAGTAATTATTATACTGTAAAATATTTTACATGATTAGTGAATCACATTACAATTATTCATAAATGATATTTTATTTGTGAGTAAAAAAAATTAAATATTTATAAAAATTTAATGACTATAATAAAATGATAGTGTAAAACATCTTTACAATATCGATGTATTTCAATTAAATTTTATTTATTTATCTTATAAATTAAAAACTAAATTTTTGAAATTTAAAATATATAATGTTTTATAATTCATCGATTTGTTTTACTAAATATATAGATATTTAGTATGAGCCATAGACCATGGTGTTGGTGCAAGGTAATGAAAGAAGAGAAGAAGAATGAGCAATGAATGATAACAAATAGGACTACTATTGTATATCAAATAGAGAAATGAATGAGTTACAATATTGATAGCCTAGGTAGCATATTTATACTAAAATTGAAAATGCCAAAAGGCCCTATTAAAGAATAAGCATTAAGAATTGTAGACATTAACTAAATTATATTTTCAATACCATCCTTTAATTTAGATATTCTATCAGAAGCTAACAACACCAATTTCATCTCTCAAGCAAAGAAATTAATCTATTTTAACTGCCTTTGTCACAAGATCTGCAAGTTGTTTCTGAGTGCTACAGTGCAGAACTTCTAACACTCCTTTCTGCACTTGACTTCTGAGAAAATGATACTTCGTCTCAATGTGCTTGCTTCTTACACGTAGCACTGGATTCTTGGTAAGATCAATTGCAGACGTATTATCAATAATCAGCTTCAGAGGTTCCTCAATTTCAACCTTCAGATCATATAGGAGATTCAGAAGCCAAACAGCTTGACAAGCAACTACAGCACCTGCGATATACTCAGCTTCACATGTTGACAGAGCCACAACAGGTTGTTTCTTGGAACTCCAGGAAATGGGACCTCCCAGAAATTTAAACAAGTATCCAGAAGTACTTCTCCTATCCACTCTGTCTCCGCACCAGTCATAATCAAAATAACTTACTAATTCTGATTTTGTCTTTCTTTCAGAAGGAATCATCATTCCATATCTCAGGGTTCCCTTGATATATCTCAGAATTCTGACAGCAGCTTGGAAATGAGATCACTTTGGATTACTCATGAATCTGCTAACCACTCCAACTGCATAACAAATGTCATGTCTAGTATTACATAAATACCTTAGAGAATCAACCAACTATTTGAAGGTTGTAGAATCAACAAAAACACCATCAGAGTCAGAATCCAATTTTTTATTGGTTTTTGATGGTGTCACAACAACTTTGCAATTCTGCAGCTTAAATCTCTTCAGAAGTTTTAGTTCGTACTTTAATTAATGCAAAATGATACCCTTCTTTGAGTACAAAATCTCCATCCCTATGAAATATGTCATTTTTCCTAGATCTGTCATCTCGAACTCATTCATCAGAACTTCTTTGAATTTCTTTATATCTTCTGGGCAGCTGCCTGTTAGCAAAATGTCATCAACATAGAGACACACCAGAATCATATTATTATCAGAGTGTTGTACATAAACTCCATATTCCATCTCACATTTCTGAAACCTCAGCTTCTTGAAAAACGAATCAATTTTCAGATCCTAAGCTCTAGGCGCTTGCTTCAGTTCATACAGAGCTTTATTCAACCTGTATACCATCCCTTCATGATTCTTTTTTTTCAAATCCAGGAGGTTGTGACACATAAACTTCTTCCTGTAATGGACCATTCAGAAATGCATACTTCACATCCAGATGCATTAAAGGCCAATTTCTATTTGCAGCTAAAGCAATCACCAGTCTGATTGTTTCATGCCTAGCTACAGGCGCAAACACCTCAAAGTAATTTAGCCCAGGTTTCTGAAGAAAAACTCTAGCTACTAGTCTAGCTTTGTGCTTGGCAATTGAACCATCCGGCTTAAGTTTCAACTTAAAAACCCATATGACGCTTATGGCTTTTTTCTTATCTGGAAGTTTAGTCAATTTCCAAGTTTTGTTCCTTTCTATTGCCTCAAGTTCTTCTTTCATGGAATTAAGCCATTCTTTCTTCTTGAGAGCTTCTTCAATACCCACTGGTTCAGAAACTATTAACATTGCACACTGAACGACTTCTCCTTCAGAGTCAACTTCATTATCCTGTAACATGTCAAAATCTGCAAACCTTCTTGGTTTTTGTCTGATTCTCTGTGGTCTTTGAGCTTGTTCTGAAGCTGCACCAGAACTACTACTTTCAGAGTTACCACCTTCAGAGTTTTCCCTTCCAAAACTATGATCACCACCAGATTTTGGATCATCATCAGCATCTGGATCAGAATCAGATCCATTGCCAGAATCTTCTTCTGACTCATCTTCAGAATCTTCAGGATCTTCAGAATCAGATTCATCTTCTTAAATTTCTAAAACATCTTTAGAGGATAACTCTGGTGTTGGCACTACACCAGAATCTGATTGAGATTTGTTCCAATCCCATGCTTCAGACTCTTTCACCACAACGTCTCTGCTGACTTCAACTTTATTAGTTTCTAGATAATAAAGCTTATATGCACATGTACTGTGGTACCCCACCACCAACATTACTTTGCTTCTATCATCCAGTTTTTGTCTTCTAGCTTCTGGAACGTGTTTGTAACAGATAGAGCCAAACACCTTCAGATGACTGACACTCTGCTTATCTCCAGTCCATTTCTCTAAAGGAACAACTTCCTTCAGTTTCTTCGCTGGACACCTGTTCAGAATATATACTGATGTGGCAATAACTTCTCTCCATAGCACGTGAGGTAGCTTTTTCTCTTTCAGCATGCTTCTGGTCATATCAAGCAAATTTGTGTTTCTTCTTTCAGCAAGACCGTTGTGCTGAGGAGTATATGGAGAAGTAACCTCATGTTTTATTCCACTCTCCTCACAACTTCTGAAACACTATAGAATTATACTCACTTCCACCATCCGTTCTCAGAATTTTTAACTTCTGACCACTCTGCTTCTCAGCCTTCACTTTAAATTTATGGAACTCAGTAAACACTTCATGCTTGAACTTGATGAGTGTTACCCATGTCATTCTTGTGAACTCATCCACAAAAGACACAAAATAATTGTTTCCTCCAAGTGAAGGTACTGGAAATGGTCCACACACATCAGAATGTACTACTCCCAGAGTATGCTTCGCTCTGGGGGCTGCTTCTGATGTAAATGGCAATCTAGATTGCTTGCCTTTCATGCATATCTCACATGACTTCTCATGCTTCACAATCTTCTAAATACCATGTGCAAGCTTCTTAGAACATAGATGCCCTAAGCTTCTATAGTTCAAATTCCCTAACCTCTTATGCCACAACTTACTGTTACCTTCAGCGCCTTCTGCACTAAGACACGTTGCTTCATCTATTTCTACATTTATCTTGAATGTTCTGTTGCCTTCTTGTTCAGAATTCATAATCAACTTCTGATTGAAATCATACAATGTCAGAAGATTGTTTTTCATAACAACTGAGAAACCTTTCTCAATCAACTGACCTACGCTTATCATATTGCTTCTAATACCAGGAACATACTAAATGTCTTTGATAAGAATGTCTTTCCCATTCTTCACTCTAACTCTGACATCTCCCATACCTTCTGCATTAAGATACTTATCGTCAGCATATCTGATCTTTGTTCTCCTTCTGGAGTCAAAGTCTGTCATCCATTATTTGTTTCCAGTTAAATGATTTGAACAGCCAGTGTCCATATACCACCAATCTTTTGATAATTCTCCATCATAATCAGAAGCCATTAGTAGTACAGGTTCATCATCAGAGTTTCTCTTAGTCATATATGCTTCTTCTGATTTCCTTTCCTTGTTTGACCTACAATCTCTGGAAAAATGGCCAAATTGTTTACAAGAGTAACATTGAACCTTCCTTTTGTCATACCTCTCATTTCCTTTATGATATTTATTATCATCAGAAGTTGAGGCTTCTGACTTCTGGAATCTATCATCATGTTTATTCTGCTTCTGGTCTTTCTTGACAAAAGAAGCCTTCAGAGCTTGCTCAGCTTCCCTCTCAAAAGTTATCTCAGACAGACGTAACTCCTGTGCTTCTAAGCTGCTTTGTAATTCTTCTATTCTCATGGTTTCCAGATCTTTAGAATGTTCAATAGAAACAACAATGTAATCAAACTGAGGAGTAAGCGACCTCAGAATCTTCTCTATGATTACCTGTTCAGACAGAGTTTCTCCACACGCCTTCATCTCGTTAGTGATCAGAATCACTCTGGAGATATATTCAGAAACTTTCTCACTGATCTTCATGTTCAGGTTCTCATATTACTTTCATAGGGATTGAAGCTTCACCTTCTTTACTGATGCGTCACCACCGTAACATCTCACCAGTAAATCTCACGCCCCTTTTGACGTTGTTGAGTCAGCAATCTTCTCGAACACACTTTCATCCACACACTAATGGATATAGAACAGAGCTTTCTGGTCCCTCTTTCCCATCATCCTCTCAGCAGTTCTCTGTTCTTCAGTTGCATCTGCTGCAGCTAGTACATAACCATTTGTAATTAGATCCAGAACATCTTGCGCACCAAACAACACACGCATTTGTATCATCCACCTGTTCCAGTTTTTGACATTAAAAATTGGAAGTTTGGTGTTCAAACTACTGCCTCCACTCATTTTAAACCTTACACGAATTTTTCAGATCTTTAAACACACTGTTTCCCAACCCACAAAATCAGATTTTGTTCAGATTTTTTTGTTCAAGATGTCCAAAAAAAAAAGAACCAAAATCAAACACACAGCTCACAATCACTCGTATTTTCCAGGAAAACAGAACCTAGTGCTCTTGATACCAATTTGTTGGTGCAAGGTAATGAAAGGGGAGAAGAAGAATGAGCAATGAATGATAACAAAGAGGACTACTATTGTATATCAAATAAATGAATGAATGAATTACAATATTGATAGTCTAGGTAGCATATTTATACTAAAATTGAAAATGGCAAAAGACCCTATTAAAGAATAAGCATTGAAAATTATAGATATTAACTAAATTATATTTCTAATACATGGTACATTTAAAACATTCATGCTCAAACAACTAGGAAATCTTTATAAAAATTTGTTCCGTGAATATAGGAAACAATACTATAATACTTTGCTCAAATCGTGTCCATCTACCTCGCTAATTCGGTTATTAAAATATAGGTTAAATATATGTTGCTCTTTATTAATGTGTGAGTTTTGTTTTTCTTCCTAAGGTACTTTTTATTTATTTCATCCTTATAAAATAAAGATTTTATTTGCGGTACCTCTATATTATTGTTTGGTTAATAATGAAATCAACATCAATTACCATTTGACTGGTTCTATTTCGTTAAACAATAATTGCATTAAAATATATAATATTTATTTTTTACTGATAATATTTCTATTGCATCAAAACATTTTTGTTGCTGGTAACATTGCTATTGCATTAAAATATATAATAAACAAAAATTATTATTTAATTATATTAATATATTTTAAGAATACAAGTAATACACTGGCAACATAAACGGTCAATTAATCACAACTATTTATCTAATTATACATTATTTTTATTTTAATATTTTTATTGACATGATAAATTATTAACTTTGTATTGGTTGATTATGCAAAAAAAATTTACACAGACAATGTATAAAAATTGTTCTCTATATTTTGACATGACCTTTTTTTTTTTATTTTGAAAAGAAAGTTTTTTTTTACGATTATAAACTAATTATAAAATTAGTTATGAATATATCATTTTTTTAATACAATTATAAATTAGTTAATATTGATTAAAGTTCTATTATATATAATTTTAATGTAATCGGTGTTCTACGAAATGTAACTTGTCAAGTGACAAATAATATTAGTTTTATTGTTAAAATTATTCGAGTTTTCTTGAGACCATGTCAAAAATTTTAATTTTTAAATAAAAACAATTCAATTCAATAAGTTTTTTAGAATACGGAACAAAAAATAAAACTCGTCCTATTAGTATAAGACAGCCCTTAATATATATATATATATATATATATATATATATATATATATATATATATATATATATATATATATATATATATATATATATATATATATATATATATATATATATATATATATATATATATATATATATATAAGAAAATAGGACACTGTTGGTATTGTTTTGGTATCAATTGAAGTGTCTATTTAAGGAAAGAATAAAATAAACTTCATCAAACAGTATATAAAAACTCAATATACTTTAGTAGTAATACATATAACATCATTTATATTTTATTCTTGCCATACAAATTCTCTTCCTCTTCCTTTCTTAATTTTTTTGTCCACCATGACCATGAAGAGTAGTAATGATCAACAAGGTATAACCTTATCAAATCTAAAGTTTTTCAATTCTCAACTATATTTCATCAATTTCTTTGGCCATATTCTACTTTTTGGTTCTGGTTTACTCATTGGTATCACACTCACTTTTTTCCTCGAAAATTTTTCATTTCAAATCCAACATTTCCAAGTTCAATCTTTTACCTTAAACCCACCCTCCAATATTTCTCTTTCACCTCCAAATCCAATCCCATCACATGATCATCATCACAATAACCAAACAGAAATCTCTATCAAACAAGATTGTTTGGTTATTAATAAAACTAATGACATTGGTTCAAACGGCTTGGAAGATTTTTTGAAGGTTCCAAGTGCTATGCATGATATGAATGAAGATGAATTATTTTGGAGAGCTTCAATGTTTCCTATGATTGGTAAACTTCCATTCAAACAAACGCCGAAGGTTGCATTTATGTTTTTGACAAAAGGTGCTGTTTTGTTGGCTCCTCTTTGGGAGAAATTCTTCAAGGGAAATGAAGGGTTGTTTTCTATCTACATTCATCCAAATCCTTCTTTCAATGAAACAGTTTATGATCAAAGCTCTGTGTTTTATGATCGAAGAATCCCAAGCAAGGTATGTATTCAAAATATTCTTTTTTTCATAAGATTTTAGATTTGAGTGTAAATACATTAGTTCTTTAGAAAAATATTTTTTATTTATTTAACTATGGTTAGTATTTTGCTGAGGGTGGTCATCTACAAAAAAAAAAAATATTTAGATTACATGAATATAATAAAATATTAATTTGATATTCAAATTTAAATATTGGTCTAATTATGATTTTTATTTAACTTTTTATATCTTTTATTTTGACCAAATAGATTTTTTTTTCAAATCTTAAATTATAACTTTTATTTAACTTTTTATATCTTTTATTTTGACCAAATAGATATTTTTAATTTTTTTTTTCAAATCTTAATGTAGAAGTTATTTACCATTTGAAAACAAAAATATGCTTGAATGAAAAAAAAAGAATAAAACTGAAATTTAATAATATTTTTATAAACTACTGATTTTATAAAACAGTTTTTTGAGTCTTGAATTCCGTGAGCTATTGAGACCTGACTTACCTAAATTATTGATACTAATAAAATATTAATCATTATAGAGTTTTTTTAAAGTTATTTTTATTCGAGACTACTTTGACTAAATAGGTATTTATATTTTCTTAATTTGAATTTTACTGTAAAAACTATTTACCATTTAAAAAATTAAAACTCAATAAATATTATATATATCAACGATTATATATTTTTTTAGACTATACTAATAAATTTATTAAACAAATATTAATTTAAAACACTTGTTAATTTAAAATACAATATTATTGAGTGAGTGAAATAACTCAATTAATATATGTTAATTAAGTTAAATAAATTTAAATTACTAAATTAAAATTTAATTCCTACCAATTTTATTTAATTATATTTATATATTAATGTTTTAATATAAATAATTTGTTGATATTTAAAAATCAAACATTTTTTCTTAAAAAATATTTGTAATGAGAGTTTAGTTTTATTTGGATCGAACACATTAATACTGTTTTAATTAATAATTTTGTTCTTTTCTAAATTTTTTTTAAAAAAAACATTAATTTTAAAAGAAAATATAATTATTTTCTGAAAATATTTTTTTATAGTTCCTTTCTGTTTCATTATTTTAAATGGAATCTGAATTGCCGTATTTTCTAATTTGTGATCTGTTAGAGTTCTCGAAGTAACCAAAAATGAAATAAGAAGATTCATTTTCTCACTGTGTATATATATGTCATAAAAATTCTTTGATTATTTGTACCACGTCATATAATCTTATAAAATTTAGATATATAGTGGATTTTTTTTATTTTTTATTTTGGGCCCCTCAAATAACAAGTTGATGTATAATTGCCAAAAATCAATAGTCCCTTCATATTTTAAAGATTACAAACTAGTTTTATTTTATGATACCCGAATTTAAGCATATTCAACATATTTTACTTTGATATGTTCTTTAATAAATAAATAAAGTTGGTATCATAAAACGAGTTTAAAGATAGTATATTATCAATGAAAAAAATATTACATAAATATTTTATTAAAATATTTTAATATCAAAACCATAAAAATGTTTTAAAATTTATAATGTAATTTAATATTTTACATAGTTGTTATTAATTAATTGACTGTATAAAAATAATTTGTGCATCATCTCTTTTTTCATAGTTTAATATATTAAATTTCTGACATTAACATATTTCATTGTCAATTAATTTATTATTCTTTTGGTTGCTTCCACAATAGTTAAACAAAAATATGATGCATACTTTTCTTTGATCCCACTTCTTTTGCTGTTCAAAAGAAAATTCTATTCCTCATTTTCAACCTCACTTTTCTACACCCATCAATTTTTTCACAATTCCTTTCTTCATGTACTTTCTCTTTTGTCTCTTGCATTTTAAAAACGATTCTAAAGACAAAATTTAATGTTCTTTTTGTTAAATCATTTTCTTGTAGATACCAACTTGCATCATCATATACAACACTAGGGTATATATTAATTTGTTTTTTTATAAGGTCCCATATACAAAAAAAATTTAAAATTAGAGTAGTATTTTCATTAATTTAGCATACAGTACAATAATGTCAATTAAAGAATTGTTCCTTCAACATCAGCATCTTCTTAATCATGTTTTATCTTTTGGGAAGATAAATAATAAGTTAAATTAATATAACTTTTTTAATCTTCTATAATATTTTTTTGTTTTCTTTTTAGTTTATTAAAAAAATATAATCGTTTTTTTGTCCTATTCTTGGTATTTTTAATATTATTTTTTATATAAAATACCATAAATTTAAGCTATTTCAAAAGATTATACAGAGTTATGTGCGATAATTTTTTAATTTATCATTTTTTTTACATTAAATATGAGAAATAATTAGGATTTTTTTTTTATTGTTCAATAATTAAAGAAAAAGGCAAAACATATGATTTTTGTATTGTTGATGCAGGAGGTAGTGTGGGGTGAGAATAGCATGATAGAAGCAGAGAGACGTCTACTAGCAAATGCACTGCTTGATTTTTCTAATCAACGTTTTGTATTACTTTCGGAAGCATGCATACCATTATTCAACTTCTCCACAATCTACAATTACCTAATGAATTCAAAACAAACCTTTGTAGAAGCCAATGATATAGAAGGTAATGTTGGACGTGGAAGATATAGATACACAATGAAACCATTGATTCAACTTTCACAATGGAGAAAAGGGTCACAATGGTTTCAAATAGATCGTTTTCTTGCACTTCAAGTAATCTCAGATGAACCATATTTTTCTGTGTTTAAACAATATTGCAACCCTCCATGCTATAGTGATGAACATTACTTGCCAACATTGGTGAGTATTAAGTTTTGGGAGAGGAATTCTAATAGAACTTTGACTTGGGTTGATTGGTCAAAAGGTGGACCTCATCCTTCAAGCTTTATTAGACCACAAGTGACTTGGGAATTTTTGGAAGGGTTGAGATTTGGAAGTACCTGTGACTACAATGGAGAGACAACCAATATTTGTCATTTGTTTGCAAGGAAGTTTACAACTAATGCTTTGGATAGATTGCTTAGATTTGCTCCAAAGTTGATGCAATTCAATTGATTTTATATTGAACATATGTAATTTTTGATTTTTCATTATTCATCTTATTTATTTGTGCTACTTTTTTCACCTTAGATGAACCACCAAATTTAATGATTTACGAAATAAATTCAAGGCCATTTAAGAATTTGGCCTTTGCTCTTCTTTTGTCTTACTAATTTATTATGCATAGTTGAACCATAATTTTTAATAAATTTAATGCAAATTAATTATGTTATTCTATAAGTTTATTGTGTGATAACCTATATTTAATCAAATTTTCCAATTATATTATATTTTTAAATGTTTTTGAATGAACAAATCTTTTAGGATATAATTTCTTTTGCTATTTGCTGTTTTGATTAAATATTTTTCTTTTGTTGGTTAGAACTAGTGTTTAGTTAGTTAGAGTTAAGCTTTGTAAGTTAGAGCCTTTTTCTCTAACAAACAGTATTAATGGGCTTATAAATAGAACTGAGCCCATCTTGTAATAATCAAGAATTAATAGAAAAATGTTTCAATCAATTTTTCTTCTCTATTTCATTATGTAAATTATCATTCCATTGCTAAATGTTATTGTTCTATCAAGAGCTTGATATTGCTCTGATATCTCTTTATCCACATTCTAAACAATAACTATCTTATCTCTTCTCTTCTTATCGGCTACACATTAAAAAACAAACTTTCATTTGATACCAAAAAGAAAAGAAATTGCATTTTCATCTTTGATTTCTCCCTCTTCGCTCTAAATCAGTTGATTTTTTTTCTTCTCATTTCATATTCATCAATGGTTACCATGTATCATGTAACACTCTCTAAATTTCTGGGCAATTATATGACATAATCTGAGTAAATTAACATGCATATAAAAAGAGAGCGTTACATGTACTTCAAAATAACAACACAAATACACTGGTCATGCTCATAACACGCATTTAAAATCATGTTACATACACTAACACATATGCATATCACAACGGAATAATTTTCTTTCATAATAATACCAATAATTGAAATCTCATTATGACAATTATACAATAAAACATTATGCACTAAAGGTCACTCATCACATAATCTCAAAATATAACATAAATAAAAGAGAGTATAACAAACATCTCTTAAAATAAACATGAGTTCAAACGTTTTCCGTGTTACATGACCAGAGCATGACTCTCTACCTAATAAGTGGATAAAACAAGAACTAGATCCTCTGACTAATCCTCGCAAGAAACACCACTATCTTCGGTACTTGAGCGATGTTATATAAAACATCATTTCAATAGAAGGGTGAGAATTCACATCATTTATAAAAATATATAATAATAAGTAACAAATAACATACATACATCAGTTGAATTCATCACACTTCACATAATCATGTATTCAACATAATCCAACACAACTCACATATTCACATATACAATATTGCTCAACGATTCATGATTCAAAGATAATCAATCACAGATACCACAAATATAACATTCACACCAATATCACATATTGCACACCAATTCAATATTTCACATCGACGCATGTGACTCAAATGCAACTCAATATAATATGCATTTGTTGTCCTTAACGGTTTTTATGTTTAAACTGTGTTCATCCCTCAGACAGATAACCACCAAAAAATCCATCCCTCAAGCTTTAAAACCAATCCCCTAAGTTTGGGACAAGTCACTAGCTCTCGCAAAAACTAGAAAATATTGCCTCTTGACAACAAATGATGTATGTGCAATCTCAACAATCATATGCAATTAAGATCATCCCGCAATCTTAATCATACAAGCACACATCACCTAATTCATCATATTTTAATTATCATCACAATTGCATAAACATACATATCTCATGTTATCAATCACATACAATACATTCTCATAGCATTCATAACTTCAACACATCATAATAACACATAGAAAACAATGCTAACACATGTTATTCACATCTAACATTGATTCATGACACACATATACATAAATTCAAGTATTATGTTTTTATCAAAAAGTCATCCAAAACCTATCCAATACACATTGAATAAATTATTAAAATTCATGAAAATCCCTTATAAATAATAAGCATACAAGATCCCCAATCAATTTAACAAAATTATAAGATTTCACATTGCAGGTCGCACTAAGCACACTCTTTGGCGCTAAGCGCCCTCCAGTCAGTAGCTTTCACACTAAGCACGGAAATCCGCGTTAAGTGCACTCTGATTTCTGCAGAAAAATCTGTGAACTCAATAGCGCATCAGTCTGAGTTTTGACTCCAAAAACCCATTCAAACTCATATTTTTCACCAATTAAACACATTACAACCTATATCTAACATATAGCTTCCATCATAAACATGAAAACATGTTTCAAACATCAATTTCATGGATTTCAACTCAAAACCCTAACATGTTAAAATCTAGAAATTGGAGAACAAAATCCATAAATCATGGAACTATCCATTACATACTTTTGTATAATACTATAATAAGCAAATTACTCACCCTTACCTTGGATGTAGATCCTTTCTAGGGTTTTATCTTCTTCTCTTCTCTTTTCTCCCCTTTCTCCTCTTTTCTTCTTTCTTCTCTTCTCTTGTTTTGACAATTCTCTCTCTTTGTTTTACAAAACTCTTAATAACTATGTTTTTACTAATGGGCTTAATGTATCATTCTCACACTAACCCATCACCAATGTCCAATTACTTAATAATGTTATTCTCACACTTACTAACCCAATACACACATAACATAATTAATCCAAATAATCTATATATTCACATAATCACACAATTTAATTAATTACCATATCATATAATAATTAATAAAATAAATAACTAATAAATATAAAAATTAGGGTGTTACACATCACAGGAGGCATTCACAATGGCTTACCACCACAACTCATGGCATTTTCCTTGTAGTGCATCATACGAGGCATTCACAATGGCTTACTACCACAACCCGTAAATTCCTCTATGGCCGGTCCTTTCTACATGCATTCCAACAATAATCTTGGGCCTGATATTGTTTCATCATCTCAGGGTCGCGGTAAAACTAACATGGACATACCAAATTTCCTTAACAAATATTTATCTTTCTTAACAAAAATGTAAGAATGCAAGCAACCATGAATGAATTGCAGTGTCAAAATGAATCCCTTCAAACTAGCGTCCAAAATATCTAACAATGACAATAGGAGGAGGATGAATAAGATGGAACAAAGGAGTTAGATCCTTATCCCCTTTCCAATGATATATGGGATGCTCTTTCTGGGATAACTTCAATTCGTCTTCCCTAGTAACATTTTATTGAAAGAGTGGTCCATTGGAGCACGTCACTATCGTCACCACATAAATGTTAGTAATTGGTGCGGCAGATTCCTTCAAATGTAGAGTTTTGCATAACACAAAAGAAAGCATCCCTACATCGGTATTTGAACCTTTGCAGGTTCTCTATTTCCATCTACCAAGATCTATCTAAAAAGTTAATTCATCATTTGCCGACGAGCATCTACATAAAAGTCTCCACAACCAGTTTGTTCATTGTATTTCAGGGGCACTCAGAATAATTGTGAGAATAAATGGTAAGTTTTAATCAGACCAACATTAAATTGGCCAAATACAATTAAAAAACGCTTGTAGGCATCTTCCTGAATGGGCTGAAGGTTAGGGAGTTTAATGAGTCACTTAAGCAGAAGTCAGGGGATTCCATGAAAGAGATCACATGGAGCACACAATTCTACATAAAATAAGAAGAGAGTAATGTGGAGAAAAAAAGACGAGAGAAGAAAAGGAGAGAAGTGGGGAAGGGTATGATTCCTTTGTCAATTGAAAAAGCTAATTCGTGTAACCAGTCCAAGAAATGGGAACCTTTAAACATAATAAAAGGTAGGAACATACCATAAGACCGAGAGAATATTACATGCCTCTGAATAGTATGCGAGAACTGATATTACAGGAGGTTTATCACACTAAAGTCATCTTTTACCATCCACTTCCAAGATGGGAAATAATGGGGAGCTAACCCAACAAGCGGTGAAAATACCATATTCAAAGGAAAATACAAAAAATTGTCATGAATTAAAGAAATAAACCAAACCCCTTAATCATAAGGGCTGTTTACAAAGTTATGTATAAGAAGTACATTGGAGTAATGTATCTCTTGCTTCTAGATTATTAAAGGTTTAGTGGCCAGGAAAATATTCCAGAAGCTTTAGTAAATACTTGAGTTGGATCTGAGATGTTATGCCTTGTGGTGACTGGCTCAGAAAAGGAACATGTATGGCTAGCACCAATCCAAGGAGTTATTTTCTTATGGTGGTCAAATATCTGGAGGTGTGGCCGGATCTCTAAGAATATGGCTGACCCAAAAAAGTTTCCCCAAAGACTTCACGTTTAAGGAATTAGTGCGAGGGTTTGAAGGATTTCAATACATCAGTTATCAGCCAGACTTTCTTTGCTTTACCTACTTTGTAACTTCAAATGTCTTTAGAGGAGTGATTATGATCTTTCTAGGGAACTAAAATACTCAAGTATTACGTGCAAGAGAAGTGATTGTTTGATAAGATACCTTTCATTTCATAAGGCCAATTCATAAATGTGGAAAAAACTATATTCAATTTTCTATTTTAGGTTATTCTTTCCCCTTGTTCCCAAACTGTTTGTCTCTTCTTCTCCTCTGAAGCATTTCTTCCTTTTTCTTTAATTTGCTATTGTAATATGGCAAAGTGATCCAAGAAAACCGTGAAAAGGAATCTGGTGAACCCATCCTCCATGTGGGAAGGTTCTGTGTATTCTTCGACCATCTCGATATTTGACAGATAGGGGAACCTAAATGGAGCCTTTTCAGATGTGGGTGAACTGTCGCTTTGGGGGCTTACTATTCTTGGTGACGACGACATGATTTTAATGAGTATGGTAATTGTACCATTATCCTGTATGAGTACCTCTTTTTTGTTTTTGTGGGTTCATTTGCCTTTTACTACTTTTAAGGTGAGCATTTTCAGCTATTTAATGGTGGCTCCATCTCAACATTATCCCACCAGTTGAGTGTACATTAAAGCCTATCAGCACTGGTGTGAGCATCTGAAGGGGAAAACCTCTATTGTTTTATTCTTTCTTCTCTTTCATTACGACTGAAGCACTTTGGCTCGACCCAGAGGGTGAGGTTTGGTTCTTTTGGTGTCGACGGTATAGATTTTTGAAGCCTTTCTTGAACCACCGTCTTTTTTGGACCGATTCTTTTTTGTCACCCCCTTCACCCCAAGGCTCACGTAATGGCTTATACGGTTAAGCTGGGGGTGAAAGGTAAATGTAAGCCGTTGTTTCCCCATTGTTGGTTGGTGAAACACTTTATTTTGGAGAATAGCTCCTATGTTTATGGAGAAAGTAACTTTATTGTTGAGGATTATTTTTAGAAGAAGAATTTGTTAGAGTTTGTGAGCCGTTTGGTTTATATCGGGGGTGTGGTCCCCTCGGATGAGGCTGAGAAGAAGCGATGAAAATGTTTGATATATGTTTCCTTGTTGATGGATTCACGTTCTCGTGAAGGTCGCCAAGCCGCCTTCGATAAGTTTGGAATTCTCTTTATTATTCA
Source organism: Vicia faba (assembly GCA_948472305.1). Lineage (NCBI taxonomy): Eukaryota > Viridiplantae > Streptophyta > Magnoliopsida > Fabales > Fabaceae > Vicia > Vicia faba. The sequence continues at coordinate 1,140,274,721 of OX451735.1, read as the reverse complement.
CTATTAACCTCCATGCATTGTGTTTGTCTTGGAATAATGATTATATTTTTGTGTAGGCATAATGGATGATGAAGTAAGGGTCTGGGTCTTAAAGTGGGGAATACAACCACCGAGCCTTATTGTAAATATTTTTCCTCTTCCATAGCTTTCTTAAGATGTGGTTCTTTTGGGTTTGCATAGGAATCCTGGCTCTCGCCTCGACTCTTCTCATGATCGCCGCGATTCTCCCTTTGATGATAACTGGGCATTTTTGGTCAGCCTCTCTGGGAAGTCCTTATATGGATAGTTGTATGCATTGCCTCATTTTTTCAAGTGGACTTCCTTCGCTCTGTCCATGGCTAGAACCGGCTATTGGGAAGCTCTTTGGTCAGACCGGAAGTGTGAGGAAAGATTAGACTAGAGAGGAGTGTGAATAGTTTAACCTTCCGAAGAGATACTTATCTAAGGGAACTGTAGAAAGTTTATGCTTCTCTATAGAATGCACGTCAATCTTTGGATCCGTTCAACCTTTCTTGTATTCTTAGTAGTCAGGTGATGCATTTTTCGAGGATACTAGAAGAAATGACCCAAGCTTTTAATTCTACTTAGGGAGAGTTGGAGCTCTTGCTTGGAGAAAATGCTTCCCTAGTTCGACAATTGGAATAATTTGTCTTTGTGAACCTTGGGGCAGTTGGGGAGTGAAGCAACCGGTAAAAAATAGATCCGTCACCGAATTTTATTTATTCCGAAGGAAGGGGAAATATCGAGAAAACCCCAAGAGGATGGATAAGATGGTCTTGCAAACAAAAGAGAGGGTACAAAAGTCGATTATGCGAGGGGATGGTATTAGCACCCCTAACATCCGTTGTACTCAATGCGATCCATTTTGATTGTTTGTTTCTAACAGTGCGTCTATCTAAAACTATACTTGCTAAGGGAAATGAAATAGTTTTTATTAGTGTGTTCGTGAGGGTCTCGCAACCCTTTGCCTATGTATCCCGTGAAGGAATCAGAACACCATAGTTCTTCTAGAAAATGATGGTTTGCTAGTGTTTTTTAGTGGGCGATGTTAGCACACACATTCTAGCAATAGGCACGGCCTGTATCGCGGTAGAACGGAGATAACATGCCCTTTTGAAGAAATCTTTGATTTGTTGAGTGTTTTTGTTAAGTGTGGAATGTGTTTGAATAAGATAAAGTGTTTTTTTGGTTTTTTTATTTAAGAAAAGAGAGTTTTAGTTTTCAATTAAAAAGAATGCAAAAGAAAAGTCAAAGGAAAAGATCTACCCTAATGTTGTCATGCAATTAATGAACTTAATGTTAAGTTTTTCAAGAGATTTAACTTAAGATTAACAAAACTAAAATGTATAAAAGGGGTTTCGTGTAATCATATTAGATATAATCGATGACATGAAGTCAACAAATTTGAATTTTTCCCTTGGAGTAGACAAATATAAAGACTAAATGATCAAAAAGGAAATTAACTAGAATAATAATTAAATAATTAACAATTTAAAAATAATTAAAACAATTAGACTAAATTAAGATAATATATCTTTTTTGGTATTTTTATGATGGTAGGAAGAAATAATTATAAAACCTAATCTAATAATTTTTTGTATTTTTGTATGAATTTTAAATGAAATAAGACTAAAAATAAAAAAGAAAGACTTAAAACTAAATGATTAAGAACCAGGGATTGAACTCAGGTCCCTATAGTTATAGCCATTTTGCCTTGCCACTAAGCCAATGATGTTTTTCTGTTAAGGACTCTCTAAACCAAATGAAAGAAGGTAAAACATTCAGGTTGGGCTCTAAAACTTAGGCCTAGACCCGGATCCACTAGAGAAAGAAAAGGGAGGGTTTCGAAACCCTAATTGTACAAGGAAAGAGGCGTCGAATCCCTTGGGAAGAGGGAAGGCTTTTTTGAAACCCTAATTATGGAATGGAGGCACCGAATCCTGGGGAATTGGTCAAAATGCTATTGAATTATCTTTCCAATAAAAAAATAAAATGCTAATTACTCTCTCACATGATTTTGTCTCTCTAATACAATGCTCTGCTATCAATCTATTTATCTCTCTTCTCCATCGCTCAAAAAACAAAAACCAAAAATCTCCTCTCTCATCTCTGTGATCTCTCGGTTTCATTGTGAAACAAACTTTTCCATGGCTCATCTTCCTATATCAACCTCAACGTCAAGACCTTATCAATCCAAACTCATTTTTGCCGCCCAGCCTTCAATCTCTCTGTCACATATTCAACCAGGATAAACGAATAACAAACACATAGCATAATTAATAGAAGAGATTAGAGGGTGTTACCTGCCAAAGACGAGTCCGGTGCTCAGGTATGAGTCTTTTATGCTTCTTTTTATCCTATTATGTGTTCTTCTATGTGCTTTCTCTGTGTATTTTCCTTCTGAAAGTTCCGATTGGAATTGTTGTGTTATTGTTATGTTATGATGTTGATGAAATGATACGCGTATTTTCGTTGTTGTTACTGTAGCATTGACGTAGAAGCATTGTTGAAGTACTTGTGAGGTTGTTACTTGTGAGGTTGTTGCCACCATTTAAACAAAACACATAACCAGATTGCGATCTAAAGTCATCCTTATCTGTCTGGAAGCTAGCATCAGTGTATCCAATTACAGCAAGATCTTCCTGACCTCCATATATTAAGAATGAGTCCTTAGTCCTTCTCAATACTTAAGGATATTCTTGACAGCTACCCAATGAGCATCACTGGGATTAGTCAGGTACCTACTCGTTGCACTCAAAGAATACGAGACATCTGGTCGAGTACATAGCATGGCATACATGATAGATCCTATTGCAGATGCATATGGAATCTTATCCATGCGATCCCTTTCTTCCTTACTTGAAGGGGATTGTGTTTTTGACAGACACATGCCATGTTGCATAGGTATGAATCCTTTCTTGGAATCATGCATATTAAAGCGTCTCAACACTTTTTCTATGTATGTACTCTGACTTAGGCCAAGCAGTTTTTGTGACCTATCTCTATAGATCCTGATTCCTAATATATAGGCTGCTTCACCTAGGTCCTTCATTGAAAAGCATTTCCCTAACCAAGTATTCACTTGTTGCAAGGTAGGGACATCGTTTCCAATGAGTAATATATCATCTACATATAATACCAGGAATACGATCATGCTCCCACTAACCTTCTTGTAGACACAAGGCTCATCTTCATTCTTGATGAATCCATATTGTTTTACTGTTTCATCAAAATGAAGATTCCAGCTTCTGGAAGCTTGCTTCAATCCATAAATTGATCGCTGTAACTTACATATCTTTTGGGCTTCTTCTGGTATGTCAAATCCTTCAGGTTGTGTCATGTACACATCCTCAAGAAGATTCCCATTAAGGAAAGCAGTTTTGACGTCCATCTGCCATATTTCATAATCATGGTATGCAGCGATAGCAAGTAAAATCCGAACAGATTTAAGCATTGCAACTGGTGAAAAGGTTTCATCATAGTCAACCCCATGAATTTGTTTATAGCCTTTTGCAACCAGTCTTGCCTTATAGGTATGTACCTTACCATCCATGTCAGTCTTCCTTTTAAAGACCCACTTGCATCCTATAGGGTTAACTCCTATAGGAGGCTCTACCAAGGTCCAAACCTGGTTTGTGTACATGGAATTCATTTCAGATTTCATGGCTTCTAGCCACTTCTCGGACTCAGGACCAGTTATGGCCTCTTGGTAGGTCACAGGCTCATCTTGATCCATGAGTAATACATCACCCTGATCACTTATGAGATATCCATATCTCTTAGGTTGTTGACGTATCCTGCTTGACCTACGCTGGTCTTGTTCTACTTGAGCAGGTTGCTCTTCCACAACTACTTGTGTTTCCTGCTCTAATTCCTCCATAGGTGTATCAATGCTTTGTGGTTCTTGAATTTCTTCAAGCTCTATTTTCCTCCCACTGATTCTTTTGGAAATAAAATCCTTTTCCAGAAAAACTCCAGTTCGAGCGACAAACACTTTGCCCTCAGAAGGATTGTAGAAGTAATACCCTCTTGTTTCTTTAGGATACCCCACAAATAAGCATTTGTCAGATTTGGGCTCAAGCTTAGTTGAAATTTGTCGTTTCACATAAACTTCGCAACCCCAAATCTTCATGTAAGACATATGTGGTTTCTTACCACTCCATATCTCATATGGTGTCTTCTCAACCTTTTTGGATGGAACCCGATTAAGTGTGTAAGCTGCAGTCAATAGTGCATGTCCCCAAAAGGAGTTCGGAAGATCGGCGTGACTCATCATGGATCGGACCATGTCTAACAAAGTTCGATTTCTTCTCTCAGATACACCATTCCATTGTGGTGTTCCGGGAGGAGTAAGTTGGGATAAAATCCCACATTCCTTTAGATGGTCATCAAACTCTAGGCTTAAATATTCACCGCCTCGATCTGATCGAAGAACTTTAATATTCTTACCTAGTTGGTTTTGTACTTCATTCTTGAATTCCTTGAATTTTTCAAAGGTTTCAGATTTGTGTTTCATTAAATACACATAACCATATCTACTGAAATCATCAGTAAATGTGATGAAGTATTGAAAACCTCCTCTGGCTGGTATGTTCAATGGTCCACATACATCAGTATGTATGAGGGCCAACAGATCATTAGCCCTTTCACCTTTTCCTGTGAATGGGGACTTTGTCATCTTTCCAATTAAACAAGATTTGCATGTCTCATATGATTCATAATCAAAAGAGTCCAAGAGTCCATCTTTATGGAGTTTGGAAATGCGTTTCTCATTTATGTGGCCTAAGCGACAGTGCCAAAGGTAGCTTAGATTTAACTCATTAGATTTAATCCGTTTAGTATTAATGTTATAAATTGGCATTTCAAGATCAAGGACATATAGTCCATTGTTCATTTGTGCAGAAGCATAGAATATATCATTCAAATAAATAGATCAACAATTGTTCTTTATTATAAATGAAAAACCAAACTTGTACAAACAAGAAACGGAAATAATATTCCTACTAATTGCAGGTACATAATAACAGTTCTCTAACTGAATTATTAAACCACTAGGTAAAGTCAAAACATAAGTTCCTACGGCTAAAGCAGCAACCTTTGCTCCATTTCCAACTCGTAGGTCAACTTCACCTTTTGCCAAATCTCTACTCCTTTTTAGCCCCTGCACATTAGTACAAATGTGAGAACCGCATCCAGTATCTAATACCCATGATGCAGAAGTAGATAAATTAATTTCAATAACAAAAATACCTGAATTTGAAGTCCCTACTCCATTTTTCATATCTTCCAGGTACTTTGGGCAGTTTCTCTTCCAATGTCCGGTCTTACCGCAATGGAAGCAAGTTCCCTCCTTTTATATGCCTCCACTAGGCTTCAAAGCAGGAACGGTAGGTTTAGGCTTGGCAACTTCCTTGCCTTTCCCTTTACCAACCTGCTTGGTAGGCCTCTTGTTCAGCTTCTTTCCATTACTGACCATCAGAATGGACTTCCCTTTTGTCTTCATATTCTGCTCAGCAGTTTTCAACATGCTTAGCAATTCTGGAAGACTCTTATCCATGTCATTCATATTGAAATTCATGACAAACTGATTAAAGCTATCTGGAAATGATTGCAAGATAAAATCAGTTGCAAGTTCCTTTCCAAGCGGAAACCCTAACCTTTCAAGGTTCTCCACATACCCAATCATTTTGAGTACATGGGGACCTACAGGGTTTCCCTCAGATAACTTGCTGTTAAAAAGGGCCTTTGAAACCTGAAACCTCTCATTTCTTGCCTGCTCTTGATAGAGCATTTTCAGATGTCCGATCATATCGAACGCTGACATGTTCTCGTGTTGCTTTTGCAACTCCGAGTTCATAGTAGCTAGCATGAGACTAGCGGATTCGTTAGCATCATCAAGATGCTTCTTATAAGCTTCTCTTTCTGCCTTAGGTGCCGAACTAGGCGGTTCCTCTTCAGGAACAGGTGTCTCCAAGACATACAGCTTCTTATCGTGCTTGAGGATAATCCTCAGATTTTGGTGCCAATCCAGGAAATTTGTCCCAGACAATTTTTCCTTATCTAGGATTGATCGCAAAATATGGTTGTTTGTTGTCATGGTAATCTACACACAAAAAATGAAAATATAAGTATCATTAAAACAACATATTTAATTAGGCCTTTAATCAAATATGCTCCCACTATTTTACTCAAACCAAATGACCCTCATCATTTGATTCGGAAAGTCCCGTTGGAAGACTTTCTAGTGGGTCGAGATCTACATTTCACTTCGTTCTAAGTCAGCGTTAGGCTGATTACACAAAACTAGGTTATTTAGGTAGGAAATCCTTCTAATTGTATCTCATACAACTCTCGAATATTTTCAGTTGGGTGAATAACTCCTTATTCTAATTCATCATATGAATCATTCCCAACTCTTGCTTCTAAACATGTATAATCTTATTATAATGTGTTTAGTTAAGTTTGACCCATTGTTTTAGCAGTTGGATATTACAATTATCCCATCGCACCTTACTAATATAGAACATGCACCTCGCGTAGGCGAAACCTACATTGTTCGATACTAGTCTTGATGAGTGCTAAAACTTGGAAAGCATGAACTTAATATTTAACTTGAGGGATTTTGTTATTAGTTTGATCTCACCGGCTTAACATGCAATTCGTCTCTCTCATGCATCAACATATAAACACATGCATCAATATACATAAAAGGATACAGTTATGGCCCCTAGCGCAATTGTTCTCCCAAGCCAATGAGAGAACCTAAGCTAACCTAATAACGATCTAAACTTCTCCAAGCAAGATCTCCAAGGTTATCCTCCTTTGATATTGTATTCTTCTCTTTCTTCATAACATTACATTACATAAAAGAAACTCGTTTTACATACGAGGGAGTGAGATGAGAAAAGAAGTTACATCAAGAATTTTAGAGAGAGGCACGACACGCAGGCCGTATTTTACAATCCCAAAACAAAATAAAGGAAAAAACTAAGGCCATAACTGATCACCACAAGACAATAATAATAAACACACTTTTATTATTAGTTTAAATTTTGTTAATTAAAAAAAGGCAAATTAAATTTCGACGATTGATCACACTACGCAGAGTTAGCCGGGGGTTCCGCTGCCCGGTCAGCAGACGGGGGTCAAGGGGGCAGCGCCCCTTTGCGGGGTTGTCAGGGGCAGCATCCCGACGCAAAATTTTAATGAACAATTCATTTGAAATCGGCGTCATTTTCGCACAACTCTTGTGCATTCACAACCCTAATCGCATAACTCTGCAACAACACAACCCTTGTGCCGTCATGAACCCTAATGCAACAGTTTCATGCTGTCAAACACATTTCGATTGATAATTCAGTATGATTAATCACATGCCATTGCTTCACCATACTAATGTCGGATTCCGAAGCATATGAACAGTGATCGGTCAAAGGAATAACAATTATCAAGTGTTTGAATGAACGAAACAGAAACAGTATATCCATATACCATCATTGCATCAGATTTACTTATATCATATATAAAAGTGATCGATCTTATTTGTGTAACCTATGGACGATCGATGTATCGCTGCTTCACCATACTAATGTCAGATTCCGAAGCATAGTCAACATCAATCATCCAAATCGTACACAACAGATGCCAAATTTAATTACTCGTTTATTATTCAATTCATTCTGGTTTTAATTGAATCAAAATAGAAAATATAGAACATAAACAACTATCAGATCCATTGTTTCTTAAGTGGCTCTGATACCACTGAAGGAAAATTGCGATCAAAAGCGCAGCGGAATTTAAAATTTCCTTTAGCGATCCTTACGAATGAGCATGGTCAGTGATAGAAATATTTATCTCTTGTGGCGATTCAGACCTTTGATGTTGTGATCACGAGCATTGATGAAGAACAACGCCTCTACTCAGTCCACACGAACAGATCGCTTCCGGTCACAGTGCTAGCTGATCACGAACGGAAACCTTGAGTGAGAGAGAGAGAATCAAAAACGAAATTGCATCAAGTGAAATTGCTTCATCACAAGGGATCTATTTATAGAATCACTCGTGTGGGCTACAAGCTAAAAGCCCAATTAAGGCTATAAGATAAAAGCCCAATTAAGCTTATGGACATCATACCTTATGATGTACCATATATCACTTATCCACGTGGTACCTTACCACTTTCCGTATTACACTTAAGTGCACCGTATCTTACGGTGTTCCTTATTTATTCTATCTCTCATCAACCTGTCCTTATGTGTGTGACCCTGTAGGTTTTCGCGACGTTGGCAATTATATTAAATCATAGATTTAATATAATAAACAGTGAGCGGTATCTAGCAACGCATCACTGTTACCCAAGTCACGAAAATGTCATGTGATCTGACCAAACCTTTTCTGTGATAATATTTGTGTTGTACAATTACCCTTTTTCCCTCATGTCTATATTGAACACAAGGCATACACTGTGTCACCCTTGTCCAGTTCAATATTGGGCCCTTATACATTTATCCTATTATGCAGGATGAGCAAATTCCATCTAGGTCACTCATGTCCCTTAGCATGCTTTGTAAAGTACCCATCAACCGTCTTTATAGTCATCCAGTTACGGATGACGTTTGATCAGCAATAAAGTACTTGACTCTACATCTAGGGTCCATAGTGGTTTCAGGTCGAAGGGTGGTATACACCATTATCATCATGAGAATAACTTATGACACTTTGCATAACATTCTATGTAGTATTCTCATAGCGGGTCAATCCAGTATAAATATTACTCCTAATATTCATACATATGTCAAGACTTGATAACTCTTTATCTATGATCCATGAGATGTGATCATCAATCTATCTTCATAATAATCTTAATGCTTTAATGTTATCCCACTTCACATTAAAGTTTGACTACGGATACTTTAAGAATAGTGTCTTATGTTTAATGGGATCTCATGATTAAGTCACACTTAACATTTCATTAAACAAATAAACCATTCTAGGGACTTTATTATTTTGGAAAGCAAACATAATAAAGAAATGCCTTTTATTATTAATAAATAATTCGATACAAGTACCAAAAGTATTGGCCTCTAGGGCTTACACCAACACATTCACCGTTGATTCACTCCACCTTTCGTCATGAACACACATGCATTTTGTGAAAATTCTAACCAAATGGATAAACCAGCTTTGCATATGAACTAAGAACGATTTAAACAAGTTATGAAGGTCATTTTATTCTTCTATAAATATCCCTCAATGCTCAAAACTCAAATACATCAAACTTTTCCCAAAAACTCCATTGTTGCAAGTTTTCAAACCTTAAATACCAAAATTTCATTTTGCTCGTGCATTTCTCAATCCTATCACTTAAACACCATCCACACACCATATATAAGCTTCTGAATGCATTAGTTTGCATCTGGAACACCTCCATTTCTCCACCCAACCCGTTCTCATTCACCCTCATAAGGGAACTTGGTTAGAGAGTTTGAGACATTTTCAAAGAAATCAAAAGTTACATTGCGTTTCTGGGATATCACACAAGCTAAAGAGATCATTTACTACATCTAAAAGTCATTGCAATAAGAATTAGACCTTGCTCCAATAGGTAAGTTTTTCTTGATTTTGAAGTTATCCATACAAGCATCATTTTGAATATTTCTTGATACTATTTTGTGTATTTTAATGTCATGAATGAAAGTCCTATGAAAATAGGCCTTGGTTGAGCTTGTTCATCATTTAATTTAACTTTAAAGAAAGTTAGTGTTTTTGTTTTTGATTAAAATTCATAAGCTACAGTTGATATTAATTTGTGATGCGTGTATTTTTGAAATCCTTGTAAAATCCTGAGCAACTTTGGTTTTTACACTTTGTGATTTGGTTGGGAAATGAGTAAGTTCAAAAATCCACCATGGATGTTGTTGTTGTTTCACGAAGAAGATGAAGATGGTGGGTGGCGTGTTTTTCATTTTTAAATTTTGATTTTATAATTTATTTAATTGAGGGCGTGTATTAAACGAATGAAAGGGTAGCGTAGTTGGTAAGACTTGATGTATGTGAGGTATATGGCGCTTGTTCTAACCCTGGTGGAGTCATTCCCACCCTTTTGTTTTGTTTCTTTTCCTTTTAACATTTTGGACTTATTTTATATATATTTAACTGAAGGCATGCTATTACCAATCACAACGCGTGGCCCAATGGCTAAGTTTTTGAACTATGAACACAAGAGTGTGGGTTCAAGTCCCTTGGGCAACAAAACCTATTTTTTAGCACTTATTTGTTTTATTTTTTCTTTCTATTTTTATTTTGATTGTTCCTATTTGCTAAATTAA